>JAECUM010000535.1:0-72211 GCA_016617855.1 Megalonaias nervosa
TATATATATATGTGTGTGTGTGTGTGTGTGTGTGTGTGTGTTTTGTCATTAAGTCCAAGCTGGTATTGGAGTGGGAAATAGAGAAGAATAATTGTCAGTCTGGATGAGAGAGAGAGAGAGAGAGAGATATGTATTTGAGTACAATTATGAAAGCAAACTGGAACTTTTGTCTCCTAGTCATGATGCTTTATCATATTGTCGTTCTATGCAAATGATCTCTTCTATTAAACTTAAAATATGAGAAGAAATTGTTTTGAAAATAATGAATTATCAGAAGAATAAAGGTTAATTTTACAGTACTTTAGTTTTTCTTGTGTCTGACCTGCATGTACAAGTTCTGTTGTGGCTTTCTTGGTGGGTCCTATGACTTCTCTTTAATATACAGAAGGATTTTATAAAATGTGTGGCAAGGCATTGCATATAGTATGTTAAATAGGCATTATGACAGCTTGCATATACTAAATTTAATATGGGCTTTGTGACAGCCTGCATACACTAAGTTGAAATGGGCATTATAGCTTGTATATACTAAGTTGAAATGGGCATTATAGCTTGCATATACTAAGTTTAAATGAGCATTATGACAGCATGCATATACTCAGTTAATATGGGCTTTGTGACAACATGCATACACTTAAGTTAAAATGGGCTTTGCAACAGTTTCCATACACTATGTTAAAAATTGGCTTTGTGACAGTTTGCATATACCAAGTTTAATTGGGCATTATGACAGCTTGCATATAGATGTACTAAGTTAAAATAGGCTTTGTGACAGTTTGCATATACTAAGTTAAAATGGGCTTTGTGACAGATTGCATATACATGTACCAAGTTAAAATGGGCTTTGTGACAGCTTGCATATACATGTACAAAATTAAAATGGGTTTTGTGACATTGCATATACATGTACCAAGTTAAAATGGGCTTTGCAACAGTTTCCATATACTAAGTTAAAAACTGGCTTTGTGACAGTTTGCATATACATGTACTAAGTTAAAATGGGCTTTGTGACAGCTTGCATATACATGTATAAAGTTAAAATGGGCTTTGTGACTGATTGCATATACATGTACTAAGTTAAAATCTGTTTTGTGACAGCTTGCATATACATGTACTAAGTTAAAATGGGCTTTGTGACAGCTTACATATACATGTACAAAGTTAAAATGGGGTTTGTGACTGATTGCATATACATGTACTAAGTTAAAATGGGCTTTGTGACAGCTTGCATATACATGTACTAAGTTAAAATGGGCATTGACAGATTGTGTATACATGTGCTAAGTTAAAATGGGCATTGACTGATTGCATATACATGTACTAAGTTAAAATGGGCTTTGTGACAGCTTGCATATACATGTACAAAGTTAAAATGTGGTTTGTGACTGATTGCATATACATGTACTAAGTTAAAATGGGCTTTGTGACAGCTTGCATATACATGTACTAAGTTAAAATGGGCATTGACTGATTGCATATACATGTACTAAGTTAAAATGGGCTTTGTGACAGTTTGCATATACTAAGTTAATATGGGTTTTGTGACAGCTTGCATACCCTAAGTTAAAATGGGCATTATGACAGCTTGCATATACTAAGTTAAAATGGGCATTATGACAGCTTGCATACCCTAAGTTAAAATGGGCATTATGACAGCTTGCATATACTAAGTTAAAATGGGCATTGTGACAGATTGCATATACATGTACTAACTTCAAATGGGCTTTGTGACAGATTGCATATACTAACTTAATATGGGCTTTGTGATAGTTTTGCATACACAAAGTTAAAATGGGATTTGTGACAGTTTGCATACACAAAGTTAACTTGGGCCTTGTGACAGCTTGCATACACCAAGTTAAAACGGGCTTTATGACAGTTTGCAAAATAAAGCAAAGCAACAACAGTATATTTATTGTTACTTTAACCGTGTAGGCAGTTGAACTTGAGAGAGATAACAATGAAAAGTGATAAACTAGTCTAATCATAATTTTGGCTGGATTGCCAAGCAATTCTTACCTATTTACAGATGATATCTATTATGATATACAACTTCCACCCATGTATGCATGTGTTGGTAATGGTCCACAATTACCATCGATGTATGCATGTAGTGGTAATGTTGCACAACTCTTAATAGTGGACTATCAGGGGGGGTTCTGGGCCCAAACCCCTATTTTGAACTTGATAACATGATTCTCCCCCCACCTCCATAGCCCATTCAATTTAGTCTAAACAACTACAAAAACAACTTTGTTGAGGAAACAGCATCTATTTCTTAATCGTTTATTTGTCGAGAACATGCCATTGAATCATCGTCGTCATCAAACAAAATAGGTTTTGATTCAGAAACACCCCCTTATATAAGACTACTGATATTTCACACAAAATTGCTGGAGATATCTCAAGCTATTTTTGATTTCACAGCTTTTGCAATAATATAACTCTCATCATCACGACAAAACAAGTACACATTTATTTTACCGCTGATAAGAGAATCAGGTTCTAACATTTTGATAGTTTCCATGAGAAACTATTATCTTATTAATGTAACATTTTTTTAGCTCATCATCTACTGTAATATTTGTGTATTTGTTTTGCAATATTGGATTATAAAGATTGTCAATAGTTTTAACGAGCTCTTTTGTGATCAAAGCAAGTTTATCAAAATATTCTGAATAATCATTGCAAACCAGAGACAACTTTACCTTGTTTCTGTTTTCGAAGTACGTGCTATACTTTTCGTTGTTAAGCACAGTCATCATATGCTTACCCTGGAAGAGAATTTTCTTCATCTTTAAAGTGGTATCTTCCACGGTAATATCTTCCATTATATTTCATATTTCACACAAAATTTTTACTATCCTTATTTTTGAAATGAAATCGCCGGCAATTTACTGTAATAGCCAATCTAAAAAATCCACCTTGCTAAAATCAACACTATCAGACATTTTCTATCCCAATGCAAATGTATTAATGCCATCAGAACATTATCTCTTATCATCGAAATTGCAAAGACCAGATTTTATTATAACATCCGTCTCAATTTTATGACAATTTTATTTTATTGCCATCATTTCAACATGACCACTAAAACCGTCTAACTCCAACTTATAATTATCAAATCCGATTACTTTACCGACCACATTTCTTTTTATTCCTTTGGCTCGTTTTTTAACCTTATTATATGATAATTTTAAGCAATACATTTTACTACGTAGTCCAATAAATTCCATTATAGTTTTCGTAGAAACTTCATCTATAAACTTTCCTATTACGTTTTTATTGTCATCACAGTGAAATCTGCTATTTGTTGGATAATCTGAAAGATCAAACAGACCCCGGTGTTCATAAAATTCTTTGTAAATATCATCAGATTCTATCTTGTACATCAGTGAGTCAGTATCTGTAAATAGTAACTCTGCATCAGGCCACTCAGCCTTAACAAAATTGTAATGAAAGTTGTAAATTAACGTCTGTGATATCTCAAGCACTGCCATACCAACATAAACTGGTTTATTCAACTATAAGTTTGTCTTTCTCTTATGTATTGCGACAAGAATTTCATTAAAAATTTTCAAACTAACAAAATTATCAGATGCTACAAGCTTGTTATGACGTTCAGCGTTATTGACGATCTCAATATTTACTCTCTTTCTGATATTTTCCCTGGTCTTTCCAAAGACGCTGTTGTTCATGAGCTTAAAGAAGTTTTTTCAAATTCTGTTGTTGCAGCTGCTCTTCATCGAGTATTAGAGTCGATATAATCTTTCATCCAATGCGACATATTTAGCTTTAACACACAATGAACTTTTGCTAGTATTAGATCATGATCAAATGCCTGTTTGAGATTTTTATAATGTAAAATATATCTCCGTTTGTCAAGAAGATTTGGTACTAGTTTTTGAACAAGTGATTTACCACTAGTACTAGAACGAGATGAGTAATTACGTTGTTGGTCTGATAACAAACTGTAATCGATCAGCATTGACTCAGGACGAAATGGATAATCGTTATGTGCGTCATGAAGATCAATGGGATAGTCAAGATCAACATCAACAAAATAACTAATATTATCAGGTGAAGTTTTATCAGTTTTTTTTTGAAAAATGATCCGGAGTTATCCAATGAAATCCGCCATACGGCATTGGCTCAGACATTTCATAACCATAGAGGTTATTGGCGTCCAAATAAGCTATGAAAAACGACGGCAGTATCTTATCATAGTTGCTCATGTACTTGTTATTCGCGCGGGCATATTTATTTGTTATAACGCTTATTTCACCTCGGATTCCACGTTCTATGAAACAAAACATGTCACGGTCTGTTAACAATTCTAATTTTATTTACTGTGCTTGAATAATGCCTCTCAACCTAATCCTGGTGCTGAGTAATACCATGGTGGGTCGAGTCCGTAGTTATCGGCGCTGACATCTCTGAAATTCTCAAATATATCTGCGAGTAACAACACATCTGTGATCAGATACAGGTCATGACAATCTCCAAATGTTTTACAGTCGAAATCATTCTAAATTTGCTGAGCGTAAGCATAGTCGTTATTGCTGACACTTTCAAGATTTAATAGAGAATAAACACTTTCCCGGTCAGTTAAACTTGTTTCATCAAATCTGCTCCAATCGTCAAGATATTCGTGACACCTTTTCTTGTAAGTAAGTTTGCTTTGTCACCGAAATGATCAGTCAAATTATCAAACTTTCCACACCCTTTCACGAGTTCGTCTAACGATGCCGCCATAAACTGTAAGTTGTCGATGAATCTCAACTTGTCAAGTGTCACTGATATATACTTTTCTGTGTTATTTGGTATATATTTTATGTTATCGTTGTTATTGATTTTTAGGCGGTTAATTATATCTTTGTTGCCGAATGCTTCTACGATAATATGAGAATCGTATCCACGGAAATTATGTGCGATAACAGGAACAAAATCAAATGCATTTGCCATGAGCTGGACCGCGATACTTACCTGTAATATGACAGTATTCTTCTACTCGATCTTGAGCCGTGAACACCTGCTCGCAAATATGACATATTTTTGCCGATGCAAATTCTGTTTCTTGTTTTACAGTAAGCGGTTTCATTTTCATTGTCCTACCAAGCAACATCATGATGGCATCAACCTCACTAATGAGATTTTTCAATAACCACAGAGCAGGATTGGAATCACGATAAAGTTTAACAGGTTTTGATAAACTTTTATCAACTTCACATACGACTTTATAAGCTACTCCACAAGGAACATGTTCTTTTACTTTTCTTGTAGAAGATTTTTCAGGATTATTTTCTGCTCCTTGCACCTGAAGTAGAATAGACTCAAAATCATAGTAGATTATAAAAGGAACTTTCATCTTGTGTCTGTACCTGGCATAAATATTCGTTGTACGTTAGAACAATATTCGAGATGACGATCTAATACCAGCTGCGACTTACAGCCGTGCAAGCATCTGATGCAGAATGTTTCTTTTCGTTGTGCTTGTTATACTGCCACCAACCAACCCGTTAAAGTTTTTGATCCACACGTAATGGTTTTTATAGAACAGCAAGTTTATTGTTGCTTGTTTGGATTTCGCGAAATCTGATGTGGCTCAATCGCTGATATATCTAGGATAAATCTTTTGTGTATCATCATCTACTCCAAACACATTAATACCACTTGGCAAAAGTAAAATGTTTTGTTTCTCAAATTTTGGAATTTGATACTCGGAAACGGGAAATACAATTCCGGAAACGTTTCGATTGTTAGAATGGCAAATGTAATGTGATACTCTGTGGGCGTGCTTATCTACCGGGAACAACGCTGATAAAAAAGCCCATTGAAAACATTTGTTATCGTTATTCTTGACTCTGATACAACATTTTGAGTTTTTGATTTTAGTTGGCTGATAGATATATGAGCTACATCTAATGGATTATATTTCATAGCAGGAAACAAAATTTCTGTTATTTTATCGAATCTCCAACCCGATCCAGATGTTATATTTTTTCATCAATCTTTTTCTGTATCTCCTGAAATATATCATCTGACAATGACAACAAATTTGTTCCAATCAAATCTCGACGGGATAGCAAAGTAATGAAAGGATCAGCAAGTTCTTTGAACTGCAGTTGAGATGATTGCGTCTGATCAGATTGCCGATCCGATGATATACTCATCTTTGAAAAATAAACATGAATTTGCACTGTGTTATTTAGACCCTTATGCGTTGCAAGCTCAGATTTTACGGTTGGGTGAAGTAGACGAAACAGATTTGTAGATGAGAAATTTGTTAGTAAAAGTTGATTATCAAATCTCCAGCTATTGTCAAATCCATCAAATGCTGTTGCAATATTTTTAGGCTGATATTTTATCACAAACAAACTTCGTTTCGCTATATCTCCAAGTTTCAACATCATATAATATTAGCAATTTTGTTTCTCAAATAGTACGATACAAAATTGTTAATTAGAGAAACAAAATTGCTAATATTATATGATGGCAAATTTATACCAGTGACCTATCATAATCAATAGTATTGCAAGGTGCCAGGAAATATTCTGGTGCCATCCAAAATATAATTTGTTCGCTGACAATGAACTTGGTGTCGTTATAAATTTCAAAACTAAAGCTTCGTTCGGGATTATAACACCAGATGGTTATAAGATAAAAGTAAAGTCTAGCGAGAATGCACAGTACGCTGACATGTTCTTGCAGGACTTTATCTGAACACTGTTCTGCAATGATATTGCAGCTAGTATGCAAGTTTATCATGTCAATGATCAGGTAACCGACAATAACATTGCTAATTTGTCTTGGAAAGAGGAGTTTAAATCTCATCCGATCTACGATTTGTATGAGGCTAGCAGACGAGGAATGGTCAGGAACATTAGAACAAAAAAAATTATTGGTCATGTTGGTAATATGGGATATTTTCAAGTGTCAGTACGAGGTACCAACATCGATAAAGTTAGGTATCTTTCGCATCGTCTTATTTACGAAGCGTTTTATGGTCTGATTTCAAGTAGTTTCGTCTTGTAATAGATCATATCAATGGTATTAAGACGGACAACCGACTTGAAAATCTTGACATTGTTACTTCTTAAGAAAATAATATGCGTGGAAGAGGACGATTCAATTTAAAAAATCCCGCTAGATCTGTTATAGCAACAAACTCTACAATAGGAGAAGAAACATTATTTTCGTCAATGATATCAGCTGCAAACTATTTTAGCATTTGCTCACGATCAATCAAATTTGTTGTTGATGGAACTACAAAATCTGCCTTCTAAAAACAAGCGGAGAAAGAATCTTCTTTCGATATTCACTTACCGTTTAGTATAGCAGCAACATCGCTGTTGGTCAAACATAAATTTACATATTTGTTCAGCGCTTCTCTGTCGTATTCGATCCAAATCTTACCATATTTCAACATGCGATCAACTTCGACGTTGTTAAGCAAAATAAGATTTTTTTCTCGTTCTGCTTCGAAGTAGGCCATCGCGTTAACGCAACCGCGAAAGATGTTTCTTATAGCCTTTTCTAGTTGATAAGTGTTTACAACATTAGCTCGAGTAACAAACCGTTCCATATTATTCAACTATTCAACATAAAATTGCCGATCACAGATCAATCTTTAGAATATCATAAGATTTTCACGGGTTAAGCAACAATGAACAGTTTCCCTGTCATAGCTGACAAATATCTTTCTATCCTTTTCGAGTTCTGATACCTTGGAATCTGTTAACAATACCTCAAACGCCGAATATGGATCATAGCCAACGATATGATTAACATGTTTGAGATCTGCTTGTTTTTGTTTTGTTGCTCATAAAAACTTTAACCGCGTCAAACAGCAGGTTTATATTCAATATTTAAGCTCTGACTATAATCATTATTTTGTCTGGCATTTTTTAATTACTCTTTATTAGACAAAAGTTTTATGTATAATGTCGATGATGAAATATGATATGTTTCAACGATTGTCTGATCTTCGAGCTAATCTAGATAAAACTGAAGATTGTAATCGACTGACAACATCGCATCAGCATGTAGAACAATCACAACCTGATCTTGAAACATATTTGTTTCCTGTACATGATGATCAACTTGCCGATGAAAAAGGTATTATACCTCAGCAAAAACAAGTTTATGTTGCAGCGCAATCACGATATAATGTCAAATATCATCTTGCCAAAAGATAAAAAAATTGATTTTACTGTCACAGAGCATCAGATATTTTGGGAGATACTTAAGACGTTTATGCGTATTGGACAACTCGAAGTTTATGGTTGTCAAAAAATATATAATTTGATTTTATTTTTGTAAAGATTTTGAACCGCATGACAGATTTAACAGCAGATCGAAGACGACATCTGATATCGTAGTGCAGACCCATTAAATGCAAGTCTGTTCTTCTAAAATATGAAAAGATTTACAGCGATCTAATCGGATTGCTAGTGATCTAGTCAAAGATCTTTGATTTCTCTAGTTGATATACAACTGTTAAAACTATCACCGTAACCGCGCCATTTGACCAAACTTCGTTTACCACGTTTTTTATCACTCGCTCGATGACAAATATATCTTGTGTTGCTAGTTAAAGTTCCTGTTCGTAGAAACTTCCTATGATCACATCTTCATTTGCAAGATCTTTTAGTTTGTATGTTACAGGTATTGTAGTTAAAATCTTGTCAACGACAAATACTTCCTCAGACCAGTTCGGGGTAAACCTTTTTCAAATGTTTTTTCGTTAATAAAATTCTGACACGATCACCAACGTTAAACTTGTGTCTGCGATTTATGTTCTGGTTTGCAAGAACTGGTTTTTTATAGCATCGTTCGGTGACATTCCAATTGTTCTGTGTTTAGTGTTATTATAATCCATTATCATCGCTGGCAGATCATCAATATATCGGATGGTGTTGTTTGCTGTAAGATATTTGTAAATCTTTTCTTTTATCGTACGATTATTTTGTTCGACAACAACGCTCTTTCCTTTGTTACCGGTAACATATTTTTTTAAAAAAATATTGTTTTGCTTCAGCAACT
The DNA here is from genome assembly GCA_016617855.1 of Megalonaias nervosa. Taxonomy (NCBI): domain Eukaryota; kingdom Metazoa; phylum Mollusca; class Bivalvia; order Unionida; family Unionidae; genus Megalonaias; species Megalonaias nervosa. Next base: position 9,046 of record JAECUM010000535.1, read on the forward strand.
GCTCGAAATTTTTGTTAAAAACTCTGATCCATGGTCGGTCCAGATTTTACTTGGTTTTCGATCAGTCTTAACAATAATATCTTCAAGCGCATTTGTTGTCGTCGATCCAGTTTTATCAGAAGCATGAACACTAAACTATATGCTAAGGACACCAATAACGTTAAACAAGTATCTTTTGTTATTGTTGTACTGTGGAATGTTTTGCATATCTGCTAGATCTATCGCCCAGATATCATCAACTGCGTTTGCGACGACCTTCCGTCGTAGATACTTTTATTTAGGTCTGTGAAGCTCTTGCGCTGCTGATTTGACGCAAGTTTCTGAGGCATCCTAATGCCGAGTTTATATTTTGCTCCAATGATACCTTGTACTAGCCTTCTGTCAACTCGTTCTCACATATTATCCGGTTTCAGATCTTATAGTTGGTCAAGCATGACCCGATCGCAACCTAGTTTATCGTCTACGTGATCGCGATAACAAATATCATGACGCATCGCAATTGCATCAACTGCATTATAAGGTTCTTGTCCCGGTAACTGATTGTCATTTTCATCGAGTTGCTGATCAAGTGGATTCCATGGCCGGTATATTTGTGTCCTGGCAATGTCCATCCTCCCTTTGGTTTTGGTAATTGCCAATAATTTTATGTATATCCAATCCTGATCCGGTGACAGCTTTATGATTGCAACGCTGGCAATAGGCGACTATCTTATTTTGTTCCAGGCACAGATCTTTGTTCACATCTTCGCAATTACATTTCATTTTTTTTTAGTCGCTGACAAAAATAACTTTATCGCCGGATGTTATTGTTGGAGTGCTAGCACTCTGGGTTTGCATTGCACATCCATCAGTGATTGTATCACCAGTGATTGTATAATAGGATTTAACTTGTTTAAGGAACATACTCTTTCTTTTACCACAGACATCACATATACTTTTCAGCATTTTTCTGTTATTAGCAGTTGTTTCTGTTGTTTCATTGATCTTATTGGTTTTGGTTCTGCATTTGAGACAGTATGTTGTCATTTTATACTTGATGTCAGACAAAATTAATGCTAAGATCGTTTGCGATCCAAGTGCCTCTTTACGATCATTGCTGGGGCCCGGAGTGGCCGAGTGGCCAAGTGGCCTACTGCGCTCACCGTTACGGATCCTTTGCCATCTCACCTCTGTCTGCGTGGGTTCGAGTCTCAGGTTCGGCCAATGTGGGTATGTGAGAAACCTTGTTAGTAACTTCTCGTGGGTCGCTGGTTCTTTCCGGGATTTTCCCGGGTTCTTCCTCCACCATTAATACTGACCGCCATGTATAGCCTATCTTGTGGTGAGAAATGGCCTTAAACTCTACAACAACAACAACAACAACAACAACAACAACAACGATCATTGCTGATAATTGGAAACGGGTCAAATTGCAGAATAAACTCTAAGAAATCGTTGTGTTTAGATCCGCTATTAGATCCAGATATTTATTTGTTAAACATAACGCAATAATAACCACAAGCTGAAGTTCCAACCGGTTGAAACTGATTGGAGGAATAGTTTATTTTGTATATTTTTTTTAAGATGTACTGTTTGATAACATCACTCAGAGCGAAGAACAAATGAATCGAAATAGTTGCTGTAAAGAGCTACCCAGTGAGTTCTAGATCCGTCGTTGAAATCTTGTATATTAATAACACAGCTTTGATCAGCAGTTGGTGATCTATTTGCTAGTTTGTCCTTGGAAAATACTCCGATAAATCCGCTGACATCTTTAAGTTTGTCAGCAAAATTTCAGGATCATTTAACGTGGACGATTTCATCGTCTTGTTCCCGGTAGCATCAGTCCTCGGCCACAACTTCCACGAGTCCGTCTTCGCATAAGGTACACCTGCATTCCGTGTCCTATCCCTAACAGGTTTGGGAATAAACTTCCCGCTATCCCTGCTTGCATCAGGCCTATGAACCCGCCCCTGACCGCGTTGCAGTTCGTTCTTGTGGTTCTTCTTTTTTGTCGTAGGAGTTTTCATGCTCGTGTTGTCGGGATTTTTATAATTATCGATCAGATAAAATTTAGATTTTATAGCGACCTCTGTTACAGCAACTGTTTTATTCCGTCACCGGTGACTCCGTGTCCGGATACAGCCTTTTTTTGTCGCTCTTGATACTGCACCTGACGCTACAGCTAAACCTAACGTTCCTAACACAGGTAATATCTTTGGTAATAATGTTCGTGCTAAAGTAGCTATCGTTGTTCCGACTGATCCGCCAAGTATCACTTTCAATCTGGCAAATGCTGTTATTTGTGCCACTGACATATCAAGTATAAAAGGCTTACCTTTTAACAATTTGGACATCTGGCGTTGTGTTAGAAGTAATATTGTTGGAACGCTACGCATTTTGAAATCTATTTTTAATGAAACCACTTTCTGTTTAGCTAACGCTCGTGATAGTTTTTGTATTTGCCCCTGCGACAGGTTAATCTCATGCAAAATATATTTCATTACGGATTTTGACAGATAAAATATTTTTAACATTACATCTGTACAGTCATTCTACCTTTGACGACGTCAAGTGTTATGTATCTGTCAGATATTACAACAGCATAAGCGTAGTTTATGCTATCGGGAACCACTCCTAACATCCATGTTACTTCGATGTCAGCTGTTGATCCAATAGATCGGTCGCTGTCCTTACTAACATCAACAGGAAATATCTGGTAAAGAGATCGAAACTCTTCGATAGATATTTGAGATCCAGTATCAGCGTCCTGACATTTCTGCATCGCATCCATCAGATACATACAAGCTGGAGATACGTTTCTGTCAGCATTATTTCCGAAGCTACATTCGATTGCTCGTTCAGGATATTGCTTAGAGTTTATTCCAACAAATATTCGTCTGACGTCAGCGTTATCAAAAACATAGTTGTTTTGTTGTTGACTATTATGCGTTTTTTGTCGCTGAAACACTGGCGGGAGACAACAATTTTTTTTTGTTGTTATCATCGCACGTGCTGTTTGTGATGATGGTGCTGTTTCAGAAATAACCTGTTTTATATCCGGACCGCTTGGCACCCCACCTTTAATTTTATCAGCGATCTTTTGTCCGACAGCTGTTCCCGCTGCAGATGATGTTCCTGTTGCAAAAGCTTTGACGCGTCTAACGCGATTGGTGCTACTTTGTGAACTATACCAGGTACATTTTCGATTATCTTTAAAAAGATATTCCCGAAAAACCACCTACTATTTTTCTGTGATAAATTTTTCGTTGTTTCATCTTGTTGTACAAATTCTCTGATAAAATTGGCTGTGATTAGTTAGCTAATTATGGTGAGCTAGCTCAATATGGTCAGCTACTGATGCGCAGAAGGTAGTAAATAACAATAGTAAGTAACAATTTCATTGTTGAGATCACTCTGACGACCTGATTGATCAGTAAGTGTAATCGTGATAGATGATTTTGTGCTCTTTACTTGCTATGGTAACATGATAAGCACACTGAACGTCTTTCTAACTTAAGGTCACTTGTTACAAAAATTTGTTTATCGTCTAAATGAATGAATTGTTTGGCCTAGGCGCAAAGTTACATCTTTTGTATTTGTTCTTTTGGTGGGGGTGGGTGGGTTGGGGATGTGTCTTTGTTGTTGTTGTTACATTCTTAAATCATATATTGGCGTGCTGAATTTAAAATATCTGATAATATTTAACTTTTTTAAAAGCAAGATTAGATTGTTTTCTTTTTTATTTTCTTTATCTTTGTGTGACAAGTGTTGCAAATTGACCAAATTTGATCAAGGAGCAGCAGGGAGGGCGAATCCTACAAAATTTTCAATTAGAGATTACGCTGAAAACTAGTTCCTACGGAGACGAAAATACAAACGTGAAAAACGTCCAAACCGAAATCTCTAACCGACCCGAAACTTTCCTATTTCGGTTAGCTTATTTTTGTTACTTTATTTTTTGACATTTATGATTTTGTTTTTTATGGCGTGTTTGTTTATGTTCCCGCTCACTCATTCGATGTCGTAGCCCTCCCTGCTGCTGTGTTGGTGTACTTAATTAAATCATTATTGATATTATAATGGAATCTCATACAGCTAAACTAGCTCGACAGCGACTAGAGGCAATTAAGAAATATCTCCCCGTCCGTGATTCTGTCAAGCAACAACTACAAGCTCGTCAGGAGTCTCAGGTGGAATTTGCAGAGGGTGCAGAGCAATTATTTAAACCAACTGTCGAGCCAACCAAAAAAAATTGTTAAAGCAACTGAGGCAACACAAAAAGCTCTTAAAACATTGCCTGTTGATATTGCTAGGTGTCTTCAACCTCCTCAACCACCACCTGAAGTTCGGCCACGATCTCCGCAAAGAACCAGGACTAACATCATAGATAAATTCACGCCTGAAGGTATTGCCGCTATCAAGGACCGAACCCAATTACTGGATATTGCCGCGTTGGGATATTATGAAGAAAAAAATATGTGAAACCCGAACATGTTAAAAATATGAGACCTGCCGATTGGATTAGGGATGTATATCGCATCGCTACTGATACTCAGCAAATCAGATCTGATGAAGATATTAATCAGTTTGACATTTTTAACCAGCTGGTAGGTGAACGTGTTAGACAAACAATGCAGGAAAAGAGACAAAAAGAAGAAAAAATGAAGATGCAACTTAAAAAGGTTGAACGATTAAGGAAACAAGAAGAGGAAGAAGAAGTTTTGAAATTACGTTCACCAAGAGAGCCGAGATCTCGACGAAAGAGACAACCATCACCTGATCGTGGTGTAATTGGAAGTTGTATTGCTACTCGAGGAAGAGGTCTTATTACTCCATGCCCCAATAACGTCCTTGCCGATGTTGAACGATTAGAAATTTTGATAGGTGGAAAACGAGCCGGTAATAATTCCCCAGAAATCATTAATGAAACAGCTGATATTTGTCAGAGATTATTTACAGGCGGTATCATGGATACTAATGTTTATCGGCCCCTCATCGATGAAATTGCCAATGATTACCGCAGTGATTAAGGGTATACAATTAGATCAGTGACAAGAAAATAAGATAATCATACATAATGCTCACCGTGGACCGACCATGGTCAGGGTGATAAATTTGCTATTACCTACATATAAAGCGTACTACGGAGATGGATTCGGTGATGTTGTTCAGGGTCTATTTAGAAGGATAGCCCCAAAAGCAATACTATTTGCAAAGCAACTGTGGATGAAAGCTATTGATGTTGTTCGTGGAAAAGGTATTGGTGTTGTTGGTGATGTTGTCGGTAAAGCATTTTCGGCAATCAAGGATAGATTAGCACGACTAATACGACGAAAACCTCAACCAGTAAAACATCAGCCAGTAAAATTACCCAGCACAGAAGTTATGCCTGCAAATGTTAGTAAAATAATAAATCAAGCTGCGAATCAAAAACTGTCAGAGTTGGCTGGTGTACCCCTATCAGAAAAAGAAAAAATGTAACTGCTAGTCTGATAGCAGTATGTGGTGTTCGTGTTAGACGATAACAAATAATAAAATGTTCAAGCGTGTATCTGATCCCGCATTCTACATGGATGCACCAGTTCTCAAGGATGAATCGGTACGTGATATCAGTATTATTCTTATGACGCACGAGAGCCAAATCAGCGTCGAAAAATCGAATTCCAAGTTCAGGATACAAGCAGATATTGTTTGCCCGCTGAGGCATTCATTGAAGTAGAAGGGAGACTTTTGCAAGCAGATGGTACAGCATACGGAATTTTAGATCGACCTGGTTTTGTTAACAATGGTATTATGGCATTATTTAAAAGCACCACATATATGATTGACGGAAGACACATTGAATCATGCCTGGAAAACGTCGATATTGCCACAACGATACTTGGCCTTGGCAAAGACAGCGATGATTACTCGAGATCAGCTGGTCCATCAATGATGTTTGCAAAGGATACAACTGATCATCCAGAAAGCAATAACGTGACAATGAATGCAGCTGGAACTGAAGTTGCATCAATGAACGATGAGTTCAACTTAGGATTTGCCGCACGTAGATTAATGTTAAATGATGAAGAAGAGTTTTCATGTGTGATTCCACTATCGCATATATTTGGATTCTGCAGACATGTCAGAAAGGTTTTTTTTTTTTTCGGAGCCAAGCATACAGTTGTACTTGTTAGAAAAGACAACGACAATGATGCAATCTGGCGACCCAACGCAGTTGGTGCAGGCATAGTAAGACTAACAAAACTTTCGTTGTTGATGCCAGTAATGACTCCATCGATCGCCGAAGAACAACGGTTGCTCTCTTTCATTGATCAAGGTGGTAAATCAACATTGTCATGGTTGACGATGACAACAGACAGTATTACAAGTGAAGTTGTTAGTTTATTTACATGGCAGATAGCATCACAAAAGGGAGTGTCAGCACCGCGACATATATTCATCGCATTTCAGGAAAATGTACGAGATAACACACAAACACGAAATCCAATGGCATTTGACACGCTTGGAGTTAGTGAAGTTTCTTTAACGATAAATGGGCATCAGGAACCATCCAAAGAAGTATTACTGAGATTTGATCACATTCATGTAGCACGTGCTATGACATTTATGGGGCGTGATCAGAATGTTGATTCTGGTTTGCAGATATCTCAGCGTGATTTTACCTCGCTGTATCCAATCTATTACTTTTCGTTGGAACATTTAGATTTATTCAGCCAATCTGTAGTTGATATACACTTCCGAGCTCGTGTAGCACGATCACCACCAAGAATACCTGGTTCACCGGTTATTCCTGGTGGTTAGAGAGCAATTGCTGTTATACTCTCAGATAAAACAATGTTGCTTGAAGGTGTTGGTAGACGAATGAGTGTCATTGATGCACCAGTCGAAAATATGTAATTAGATCGATCATGATATTATAATGTCATGTCGTCATGTTAGTGTTACTCTGACTCCTGGTCAGATTAAACAGCTACAATTAGCGTCAAAACAATTCGGGAACATAAATATCATATAAACGAGGACAGATCTCAGGTGGTCCAAGTAAACTATCTCTGGCTGAACGTCAACTGAGGCACTTCAATGACGCCAAACGATCAAAGACCGGCGTACGACTTGATCTGTCTGTGGATGCCATTAGCGACATTGCCAAGAAGGGTGGTATATTTCCACATCTCGCAGCTATACCAGCGTTGATAGCCGCTGCAGCTCCAGCTGTTGCAAAAGCAGCTGCACTTGGTGCTCTTGGAACTTCAGCAGGGATGGCATTAAAGAAAGCAACAGAACAAGGAATAAAAACTTCCAAAAAAAAAAAAAAAAGGAAAAGGTCTAAGACTGCCAGGAACATAGCACGGAAAAGGTCTTAGACTTCCCGGGACACTTCGTTAGACGCAAAGCGTCTCCTTCCCATGTCCAATTTTGATTTACTAGATGCTGCTGCGCAATTAAATATCAAAAACTTCAGAGGTGTTTTTATGTGTGATGAATTACCAAAACAACCAAATCTTGTTGAGACCGGTATCATTAATCTCGATAGAAGTTCTGGTCCAGGTAGTCACTGGGTTGCATACGCTTTTGATCCATGTGGAATTGTTTATTTCGATTCGTATGTGTTGGTACCACCAAAGCAATTTTTAAAATACGTCAACGGACTTCAAAATATTCCAATCTGTTATTCAACATTACCAACACAGACAATAACTGATCCGCCAATATGCGGCTGTGAAGTAATTATTGTGCTCGATGCTATTTCAAAATCTTCTGATGCACTTCATAAAGTTGTAAATGTGTACACGAGTTCTGTTTTAAATAATCACTAATCGTATAATGGTTGATATTTATGGAAGATCTTCTATCAAAGACAAGAAAAAAGATGATATTGATTTATCGAAGTACGCTACCAGAGATGATCTTGCTGATATTATGAATCTCTCTGGAGTTGACCGGGATGAAATTGTTATTTTTCAGGATAAATACGGTGTTTTAAAGACGAGTAATATTAAGAGGATCAACATAATTCGTAGAGTTCTCGGTGCTACCACGAATAATATTCCAGTAATTACTGACGGCGGTAGAATCAGAGACTCCAATGTATCAATCACAACTATTAGAAATGAAATTACGAAAAGTGTTGCTGATCATTTACGATCCACTGGTAATACAATGACAAGTATTCACAACATGAATGAAAATAAAGTCGTTGTTTTAAGAGAACCAGCAAGTGATGAAGATGCAACAACAAAGAAATATGTGGATGATAAAGATACTACAATCGATGACAATTGAATACACTACGAGCCGAGTCTGACGTTCACGTAAATATGTTTATAAATACTCGTAAAAATTTTCAAAAACTTTATAAAATCGCAGATGATTTCTTTGGAAGTCCAATGGTTGCTGACATAAAACTCTCTGAAATTAACACAAAACTAGAAGATATTGTCAGTGGAATTCCTGATATAGTTCAAAACACTAATCTGATTAAAATTCCTCGCAAGCAGATCAACAACGTGGTATATACAGTATCATCAGGATCATCAACATGGTCACAGCAAAATATCACTATCAAACATACCGCAGAAGTTACTGTTGTGTATAGGCTGTCCGTGTTCAGCGCTGCAAAATTTAGGATATTTACCACATTTCCATGGCGTCATTCAACCGATAATTTATCTGGAACCGTGTCTATTGTGTTAAATCAAAACGTCGAAGAAACGTTTATACTGGAACCATCTGATAAAAAATTAACCGCATCGTCTTACTGGTGGTGTTTGGAATTTCTCGCTGAAACACCTTAATTGATTACTTAATACTTAGAGTATATGATTTCACAAGCGTCAGATCTGAATATTGTAAACAAATACAGATACGAGCAAGTGTGCTTGTTACAGACCCAACTGAAAAACATCATTGACGAGTACACAATAAAAAAAATACCGTAGGCGTATCGTTGTTACTGATATAATTATTTATTCTGCATCTGCCGTAGTCGCTGGATTAGTAACTATAATCGGATCATTATAAGCCACATATATAATAGCACCAATAATAGGAATTGGTGTTGCAGCTATAACCGGTGTTGCTGGTATTCTTAATATAATTGCCAAGAAGATATCTACGTGTGCGGCTGATAAATTACATGAATATCAAACATACCTATCAGCGGCAACACAAGCACACGCCAAATTATCATCGCTGATATCATCAGGGCTCAATGATGGAATAATATCAAATCAGGAATTCGCGGAAATGATTAAGGTTTACCATGACACCTCCGGTTCGGCAACTGGAAATCAAAACTCGCCGTCTCCGACAAAGACAGACTCACCTTAATTTAAATCCTGATTTAAAATCAGGAAGTAAATAATAATAATATCATCAACGATGACATCGCAAGAACTACTCCAACAAATTATCGCTAATACAACACCACCAACAACTATGATGATATCAACGAACTCAACTAATCCTGAATTCGACGTTATCTTTCCAACAGCAATTCCAGCCAAAGAAATAGCATTAGCAAAATTGCGAGTATATCACAGCTGGACAAATATTAGATCAAAATCATTCGATCGGTTACCCGCAAACAACTCATTAGTTTTTTCTTATAAAAATAAATCTGATGCAACTCCCGATTGGCAAGTTATTGGTATTCCTACGGGTAGTTATCAAATCGAACAGATCAATGATGAATTCCAACGCAGAATTAAATCTATCACAGGAAAAGAATCTAACATCGCTATTACGGTTCACGAGCCAACATTATCAGCTGCGATAGAAATATCAACACCTGACTACGCCGTAGATATATATCAATCATCGATTAGAACTGTATAAGGATGGCCAGAGGTAGCACCTGTTTATCAAGGACCACCAGAACCTGAACGAGCTGATTATGTTTCAGATAAAAGAATATTTGTAAAACTTCCAGAATATAGAAAAACTTACCCGTGGAGATGGATGCAGATAGGAAAAATAGAAACAGGACATACAGAATTTATTTATGTTGATTTTGATGGTAAAAAATTTCTATAATAATAAAAAGAGTATATGATATTGATCGCAAAATCCTTAATGCGTTTATCGATGAACGGTTTATAAATTCATTCACGAACGTGGTTAAAAGTGAACATCAAATTGCGTCAACGACACTACGGCAGTTATTTTAAGATTACGTACAAGAGTATCCCAACGATAATCTAAAAAATCATATCATTGAAATGGTACAGCATCTAAATCAGGTTGCATCAGACCTTGAGTTTATTAATCAGGTAATTATTGCATCAGTGGCTACTGAAAAGGGTCTCGTAGACGAAAAATAACCGCTCAACAATTATTTGCTAAACATTATAAAATAACCGAGGCAGATATACCAAAATTTATTTTACCCGGATTTAACGCCGATGAGCTGAAAAAAACTGTCAATGATATTATCGATGAATACTTTCCCAAGATCGTAGACGCGTGGAGAAAAATATCCCCACCGGCGATTATTCTCAAGTACGACAATGATCCTTACGGTGGAGGTCGGCATGTATCACCGGGTGTTGTCGCGATCACATCAACGATCGCAGTTAATTTGGTGTGTGATGCTGTTGATGGAAGTTATCAAGTAGATACTGAAAAATCCAGACAAGCACAACAGGGATATATCTTATATTCATTTACCCCCGAAATACCACCCGGGTTTTTAATTGTGTCAGTGCCCGTTAATCCGGTTTATCTGCTATGTCATAATCCGCTATTATCACGGATTCATTTTAGACTTACTGACCAGGCCGGACACTTACTTGACCTACGTCCAGAAGTTCTGACAATAAGTTTGTATGTACGCTCACAGAGCATCATCGTGACTGATCTCTTCTCAAATTAAACTACACGAATAAATATAATGGATGGAATAATTGCCGAGGTAGAAAAACTAACCCTTCCACAACAGTTGATGGTGTGTTGTTATTGTCTAAACAAACTTCGTAGTAAGATTCTCGATGTTGTGATCGATACAGTAAAAAATTCTGAATTAATGGAAAAAATGAAAAAACTAAATCTGAATCAGACTAAATCTGAATCAGAATAAATACAATCTGATTCTGAATAAAATTTTCATCTGAATAAAACCAAAAATAAAAATATTTCTGAATCAGAATAAATATAATCTGAATCAGAATAAATATAATCTGATTTTGAATAAATATGATTATCAGAATAATTATTATTATCTGAATAAATATTATAATTCAGAATAAATATTATAATCTGAATCAGATTCAGAATAAATATTATAATGAAATTTTTTCTTTTACTGAAAATCATACTAAACTCTGAAAATCGATGAGAGGGGGAATACCCGACTAAAAATCAAAATCAGACTAAATTCTGAAAAATCGATGGGGTAAATGGTACTCAAAATTAAATTTTGGTGATAAAACTGCGCTGAAACAATAACAATATTATTTGTTACTGACCAACAACAACAATAAATATGTTATTATAATGAAAATTTTATTTTTGCTGATTATCGTTCAGATTTCATAATTTGAAGGGGTAAATGGTACTCAAAATAACAAAAATCTCTCTTGATGAAAATAAAAAATAAATCAGAATAAAAATAAATACTATAATCTGATTCTTATCAGAATGAAAATAGATAGTATAATCTGAATCTGTATCAGTATCAGAATAAAAATAAATATTATAATTTGAATCAGAATAAATGTTATAATCTGAATGAGTCACTTTTATAATCCTTCTTGACTTTCGTCAGTGACTTTACAATGGATCGTTTCAAGATCAAACATAAAGGTTTTTAGCTGTCGCACACATGAACTCATAATCTTTTTTGTTTCGTATTCGCGTGATAACTCTGATCTAACTTTCTCATTCGCGTTTGCGAGTGAAACAAATTTTTGAATATCCTCATCATCGAAATAAAGTAGAGATTGTTTCATGGCTTGTTGAAGTAACTTAATGAATCTATACTCGGTTGCTAACTTATATTTCCCATCTTATTTCCATTCCTGTAGGGCTTCAAAATCATTTGTTATTTTTCAGGATCCAATTGTTCAGATAATTCTATATCCTCGTAATTTAATTTTTTAATCTCAGAAATAATTGCATGAATATTTTCGAGATTCATTATATAATAAATATTTTTTAAAATAAAACTGTTTTCTGAATCTGAATAAAAATAATAGTAAAACTGAATCTGAATCAAAATAGAAATAAAAAATAAATCAAGCTTGTTTCTGCCGCATGACAAGGTTGGTCGACAAATGTACAAGTATGCACTGACTGTGGTTGATGTCGCCAGCTGTTACAAAGAAGTAGAGCACTTTACAACCTAAAAAGTTTCCCAAAGTCGCCGACGCTCCGGCACGTATGTACAAGCGGGGGCACCTAATGTGGCCAAATCTGCTGTAGGTAGATCGCGACTGAGAGTTTATGTGCTCAGTGTCTCAACTCTTGGCTAAGCACGGCGTATGTGTGAGGTGGGTTGACGTCAGCGTCCACCGTGCCCAGAGCATTGTGGAAAAGTTTAACTGTACTATAGCCGAGCGGCTGGTTGGACACCAGTATGCCCAGGAGATGTTCTTTTCTGAAAGCAACGCTGCAAAGCTGCAAATATTGGAAAGATGATTGCGATTTTTGAAGCCCTAAATGGTGAGGTAATGCGGTGCACAGGTAAGAAACATATTGATGCCATTCATGCTACGTATGTCCCTGTCATCAAAGCCAGGCGACCTGGAAGGTGGGAAAGGCCATGCCACTGACCCTATGTGGTTGCTCATTGTATTGACCCTGGCCATTCATATGTATGTATGTATGTATGTATGTATGTATGTATGTATGTATGTATGTATATATATATATATATATATATATATATATATATATATATATATATATATATATATATATATATATATATATATATATATATATATATATATATATATATATATATATATATATATATATATATACCATCTTTTGGGTAGAGGTGCTTAGGGTAGAAGCTTTGTTCGCGAGTGAGTGAGTGATTACAGATTATGTCTGAAAGTACTCAGCTTATCCATGATTTAGGCTGAAGAGCTCGATGATCCTCCGTCTAGGCGTGTTGTTCTTGTGCCATATGGTCCGGCACAATCCACTTTCTTGGAATGTAGCCGATGAAGGCTTGTCTTCTTCATGCGGTACACTTCCATTCTGTTATGGTCTCTGCGAAAGGTGGTCATTGAGAGTCATAAGTCGTTGTTCTCTCGGAGGCACTCGAGATACATGTGATGCTTAATGTCGGCATTGGGACTTGCATATCTATGTTATAACCTCGTGACATCTGCCTAGTACAGAGTACATCTTGGAGATGAGGCCGTCCAACTCGGTAATGGGCTTTCTAGAGCACTCGTCGTTAAACTAGTGTGCGACCTAAAGTCTTTCCGTGCTACAGAGTGGGTGTTCTTTGGACAGTCGCTCGTGTCATATAGGTGAGTATATTCAGTCGAATAACTTTGACTCTCTGAAGGAGACTCGTATCTTCCGGTAATCGTTGTGATAATTGGTAAGTTTTTATAAAACAGGTCTTGAAAATTACACTTTATGACATTTCAACAATCAATGAAATACCTGCACATTTAATTTTTACTGACATTCCTGGCGCGTTGTAACGAACAAAATTTAAGAAATCAATCGGTTTCAATTGTCTGCATCCATTGCTGTTAGTGACGAAATGTCATCTATTATTGTGACGTTGTGAAGTTATGACGTAATAATAACCACTGGCATGAGGGCAGTTAGTGATAATAATAATGAGGACTTTGTATGGCACTTAATCGTTAGAAGCTCTGAGCGCTTTACAACATTAGACAAATATATATAATGATATGATTACAAAAACAAACACCATGAAATTAGAAAACAGAAAACATGCTGAAAATATTTAAGGTAAGGAATCATTATTAGGTCTTTAAGTCTGTTCTTGCAGTCGAAATAGGTGAGTTTTAAGAGCGCTCTTGAATGAGATCACTGTATCTTTGTGTCTAAGTTCAGTGGGCAATTAGTTCCACGTTTCTGGACCCTGGTACGCAAAAGAACGTTGTCCATATGACTTCATTTTCATAGTGGGAATAATGAGAATACGATTGTCAGAAGAGGATCGTAAGTATCTTGCTGGTGTGTACCCATGGGTGAGGTCAGATAGGTATGTTGGACTGGAGCCCGCCAGTGAAACGTAGCACAGAGAACAAATTTTGTGTTTGATTCTGGATCGAATGGATAGCCAGTGTAGGGTACAGAGCAGGGTGGAGATGTGCTCTGATCGTGGTACTCTAAGGATGATCCGAGCAGCTGTGTTTTGAACTTTTTGAAGTTTCTGGAGTAGATAGTGAGACGAACCAGACAGAATTGAGTTACAATAGTCCGGTCTTGAAAGTACTAAGGAACACACAAGTATTTTAGTGGCATCAACTGAAAGATAATTGCGAATGGAGCTGATGCATCTCAGCTCAAGATATGCAGCCTTGCATATGTTCATGACATATTGGTGCAATGAGAGAGTACTGTCGAGAGTAACACCTAGGTTTCGTACTGACTGTGTGAATTTAATGTTAGTGTTGCTGATATTTATTGTTTGAGGTAAAGGATGTTTATGAGAAAGTCTTTGTGTTGTAATCAGAATGGCTTTCAGTTTTATCATGATTTCACATCGGAAATGCACCTCTCTACACCTTGGATGGTAGCTTCAACTTCAGTTGGGTGGCTAGATTTGTATATTTGGGTGTCATCAGCGTACAATTGGTGAGACACTGGATGATGATCTATGACACTTGAGAGCGGCTGAGTGTATAGAATGAAGAGAACAGGTCCAAGAACAGACCCCACAACATAGATCAACTGGGCTTGAGTGTATTCCATTTGCGGACACAATTTGTGTCCTGTTCAGTTCAGTATGTTTATTATTTACATTCGAGATTTTTTTCTAGTATGCCATGGAAAAGGCCGAGGATGTTCAGATTGTAGGCCGATAGCAATCATTCGGTCGACATAGGTTATTTACGAATCTATGATTGAGCGAGAAGATATGAATGCATGGAACTATTCTTTTCATTGTCATCTTCTCGATCAATTCTGCGGTCAGTCTAATAGTAGAAATAGCTGAGGATATCCAAACAGATTGTGTTTCATTTTTGCGAGGAAATTTTCAGCAAACAAAATGTATGATTTTTCTGTAAATTACTGAAAACATATACTTATATGTTCTCTGCACCATTGCCGCTAAGTATCTATGTTATCTGGAGATTTACTACCCGAGTTTGGATATTGCCCCTACGCCGACCAACCTTGAAGACAAAGCTGTATTTTAAGAGTAACAAAATAGTTCCAAACACTTGGCCCCATTACTTTGTTTATTTTCGTGACTTGATAAGGGTAATCTGGTAATGACTTTATTGTAATTTTACTAAGTAAAATTCTTAGCAAAAATTGTGTTAACATGCGTTTGTGCAAAATAATTTTAAACAGCCAGTGCTTTCCTGTAGGATTTCGATTGTGAAACCTTCATTTTCGATTGTGCGTAATTTTGGTGGCGCTCTACAGTTTCGTATTTAGCATAGGTTAGAATTTTAAAGAAAAAGAATTTCCCCGGGTTTCCTCACTAGTTATACTGGCTATTTAAAAAAGACTTTGTATATCTTAGGTATTGTTCAAAGAACCTCTAATTCCCTTTATTTTGGTGTATGATTGATGGGTGTAATATGGGTTATAGAGTATACAGCTTGGCCTTACTCCAGATGTGCACCTTTCAAAAAAGTGCTAGCTCCACTTGCTCATTTTCGCTTCCCGAACTTCAGAGGTAAATTGTAAAAAAAAGAGCCAATAACTTTTTTTACATTTTATATATTTGGTAATTCATTCATTGCACTTTCAGAAGCTGGTATTTTCTAGTCTGGCAAAATTCATTTTCCCTATTTTAATAGCTGCTAAGGATAGTGTACTTTAGACAAATTCAGGCTGATTTTTGGAGCACAAGGGAGCAGTCATTTTAGTTAGCAGTGTGCTAAGATCATTTACAATTTCCAAAAGTACAATATCCAAAGAAATGTCAGCCACATTACATGAAAGTAGCATAGAGGTATGCCAACATTCTCACCACTGTGCATGTTTTAAATGCAAACAACTTCACCTTACATACATCACTCTCACAAAAGTACATAATAACTGGTGAGCGCCACCTTTGCACGTTGTCAAGCTCTTCGGTTTCGGAGGTAAGTAAAGTTTGGATGTAGTCCGTAATCTTGTAATGCCTCAGTAGAAGTGATCAGTTGGGACGAACACAATAACTAATGAAGTTTGCATCTGATGCATATATTTGTCTCGCACAAATAGCTGAGGTGGTCTGAATGACAAAACAGCGGTAACGTCTACTTGTAATGTCTTCAGCACTTCCGTCGCATATTGGAAAAAGACTACGGATGTACACATTGGTCATTTTGAAGTGTAATCGTGTCCGTTAATATTACGTCATAATTATGTTATTGACGAAATATTAAAAATATATTATATAAGCAGTTGCTTGAAGCTATCGGAGAACAACCTCTTTTTTTAATGTTGCGAGAATTACGTTAAATATTCCAGGTATTTCATAGATTGTTGAAACGTCGTCAAACACTATATTTAATGCATATCTTTGATTATGCGGATCATTTCTTTTTAGATCTAACCGGATATCAAAGCACCAAAAGTTACCAATTTGCGCAATATGACTAATGTACCTCGGGGCCTCTTTTTCTACTGTCACACGTCTGGTGTTCTTTACCGCGCCGGTGGCCTAGTGGTCAGAGCGTCCGCCTCGGATGCGGGAGGTCGCGGGTTCGAACCCTGGTCGAGTCATATCAAAGACTTATAAAAATTGTACTAGCAGCTGCCTCGCTTGGCACTCAGCATTAAGAGGCTAGTGTTAGGACTGGTCGACCTGGTGTCAGGATAATGTTACTGGGTGGGACATGATGCTACATGTCTGCGGCATGATGCCCCAGTGCTTGACATCACTATAAACTGTCACACTGCAAACATCTTAGCAATATGACTGAAAAATTGTTAAAGCAACATTAAAAAATCCAACACACACACACACACACACACACACACACACACACACACACTCCGGTATTCTTTAGACTGCAAACAACTATCACCACCATCTTTAGTGAGGGAAAAAAAAAAACTAAAACAAATATAAATAAAACAAAGTAATTGCCGTACATTTTCTCCTTCATGTGCCGCACTGAAGTGAAGCTACCGATCAAGCACTACTGCTCAGAGGGAAGTTTCCGAATATTGCTGTTATGGGAGTGATGTCACTGTTGTGCGAATGACGTCACTGAAAAAACA
Organism: Megalonaias nervosa; assembly: GCA_016617855.1. NCBI lineage: Eukaryota > Metazoa > Mollusca > Bivalvia > Unionida > Unionidae > Megalonaias > Megalonaias nervosa. Next base: position 26,416 of record JAECUM010000535.1, read on the forward strand.
ATCGGGAAATACAGATTTACTAGCTACCGGCCTATGATATTTGCTTGCTAATTTTGACCGGGTACCATCATTTCAGCAAAGCATCTTCAGTAGAATTAGTCTTCTCGCATCGGAATGAATCGACTGAGGTAATGTCATTACTAATTTATACATCACTTTATGTCCGACATTCAGATAACACCTGTGATCCTAGAAGGAATAGGATATTGTTCAACAGTGCGGAGAAAGTCTCCGAAGGCAAACGTCGTACCTAAGTTCTTAATTCAACTTATATCTTCCTAGATCATAAGTAAGGTAAGTTCGCAAATGTCATCTAAATTTCCGATTTGTTCCATTAAATAAGCATGATAGTTTTACCTTCACACTAACGCTGTTTCTTCTTAACAAAGCAAATCACTGATTGGTGCGTGTTATCAAATCGTAAATTTCATAACCATTACAAAACTTTTAAATTCAAGAACTAGCAGCAAGTTTTGTTAATTTTACCTTTTATTTGTAAATTTGATGTAAGAAATCTTATAATATAGATGCATTTAAACAAATTGAATCCCACATAAAAGGTACCAGAGTCTATGATTTTCTACCTTTCCGTTCCGCAAAATGGGTAAGTGATCATGACATTTTTGGGGGTGATGGGGGTGTTCTTTTTGAGTTTCGGATACACAGTAGCATACAGTTTAAAACGTATTTTAGCCTTTAAGCTAAATCGTATCCTCATTTTCATTTTTAAACATTTTTCTTCAGTTATTATTATTATTATTATTATTATTATTATTATTATTATTATTTTGCACGACTGTGCAAGCAGGTGAAAATCGGTGGTACATATTTGTATTGCAAACATAGTTGTAAATTTAAAACTGTACGCTTTGAGAAATTTATCAGGCTCAATTGTTAGAACAGATATAAAATAAGGATTCTGCCTCATATGACCTAACAGTTTGTGGCTCCAGCCAGACACACACGCACGGGCAGGTGCCCCCGCTCTATATGTTATTGCATGACAAACAGTGGATCTGCTGATGTAAAATACCATTTTTAAGATTATTGTTTTTACCACCATGTAGCATAACAGCTTGCCAAAAATATTAGGGAACATTAAAAGTACTCTCCTGTAACAGTCATCCCCTCCCATCCCCCGCTGTATACAACATTAACTGTCTGGATTGATTTCTATACAGTTTCAAAGTAAACAAATGCCTGTGTTTGAACATCGTCAGATAAATGTTATGTCAAGTGTGAAAACCTATCAATGGACTGATAGCAGTTTTAAACTTCTACTTGCTTTAATGCATACGAGTCAGCAATATTGTGACTTACAGTGAACATTGATATATACAGCAGTGATGAAAATAGATAACCTCTGCTTGTCAAGTGCCCACGATGTATTCTCACCCACCTTCGTGAATCAGGTTTGTAAAATATTTATAATGTAGAAGTAGAGAGTAGCAGTGTCTTTTTTTCTGAAAAGCTTATGTTTCGTTGATGAGCTAGAGAATAAGGGTCTAATCTTACTGTAATTAAACTCCTATATGTGTCGACCAATAATGTTATGCTATTTCAAAATCGACTGAAATTCTGGCCTAATGAAAGACAAATCAACTGAAATTTTGGCATAATTAATAGCTTTGTGACAAAATCTGTATTTATGTGCCGTCTCCACTCGTATATTTTCTCCTCACTATGTAAACGTGAATTAAATCTTTGTTGAAGTTTGTATGATTAAACCAAATGCGCAGTCGAGAGAAAGCCAAGAAATAGTAACGTAAGGGAATTACAACAAATTTCACTACGGTTAAGATTTTAGCCATAACTAAAATGTTTTGATGTAAAGATGTGCCAAATTTAACACTGTAAGGTGAAATGTATACATGCTGCTATCTTATTGGTGCTGCTATTAACACTGATGTTGCCCGACCTACTTCAGCATTTTAAATCGTAAAAGATAGCGATTCTACTTGAGGCAGCCATTATTTATTTTGAGGTTCTTGCGCAAGCGCTAAGAAATGAAGTTAAAGAAGCTGCAGTGATTACACCAGAGGAGTAATGTAGCAGACAAAAATAATGTTTTTGTTTCAGCAATTTCTGACGTTTCCGCTGACACAGACAGCAAATATTCAAGTAGGAATTTCCAGTGAAAGTTTTCATAATTTCTTCGTGAGTTTCGGCTTTTTCTTGGGTTGTCAGTTTGTTTTGTATTCTTTTTAAAGGGGTCGCGTTTGCTTCTGATTCGTTCTCACTTGTGCAATTTTCGTACTCATTGAATATGAACTTGAATTTGTCTTCCGATATTGTGTTGTCTTTAAACGCTCTCAATACCTAATCTGCAGTAGTACTGAGTTATAATTCTGCACGGATACGGTTATTGTTATTTCTTTTAGCTTCATTTGACAATGGTATAGTGCTAACGAAGATTGGGACGGCGACTAAAATACGCAGCGATCCAGCTTCCTAAGAGGCCAGTACACATGCCTGCCAGCGCTTTGTCAATCTTGGGCATGCGGTTTGTCTTCAGATTCAGTGATTCTTTTCAGCAAAAATCCTGCGGATCCGCATGAAGTTTTGATACAAAGCCATTACAATTCCTGAGTGAGAAGCGTGCCAATATAGTTTAACTGGTCAGGAGGGTGGTAGATGCCATACAGACGCGCACCTCTATTAGATCGCCATGGCGTACTGGCAAAGCGGCGATGGTGTAAAAGAAAGGTCAGTTTCCTTGCTATTTTTAGATCTGGAAATGACAAAACGCCAGGCTTCAAAATGTCCGCCAGCATTCTCACCTAGAATCACAACTATCCTGCCTTCAGTCCGCAGTTGCAGCGATTATTTTGTGTATCCGATTAAGTAATGTGATGCGGCAGTGCCTATGATTTAAAAAAATATTATTTTGTTATTTGTTTTACGAGGGAGACGTGTGATAGAGGGCTCTACGTACCCAGAAGGAAAGGTTATCGCCGAAGGTGTATCGTTAAAATTACTATACTGAATTTGTGGCTCGATGAAATCTTACGATTTAAAGATGTACCATATTAGGGTAGTACTTATAGTTTTCATTTTTGCTGAAGCGAAAGCATAATTACATCAAGATGGCTGTTGGTTGGTTTAGGGTGTTGTGGGTGGCCTCAATGCTTAATGTCAATTTGTTTTCTTTTTTATTCTAGTTCCACCCTAATCTGATCTGACATGTTTCAACCCCAAGTGACGCAGGTACTTTTCTGTCAGTGGTTTGTTTTCCTTATTGGTGTAAGCCGGTTTGATAAGTTTTCGAGCTGATGTAATGCTCCATCGTCAGGCTTGGCAGGTGCCAATGACTTGAGTTTCTCTGCGGTTGCTTCCTTATGGTTTATTTGCCCGTTGTCTCGTGACTTCCAATTACTCGCCACATTCATGATGGAGAGCAAGCCAAAGATGGTCAGAATGGCTGAAAATTCCGTTCGCTGTGCGTTGACTCACCTAATGGTGTCTCCAGTGGCAAGCTTAGAGGGAAAGCTAGTTGTAAGGCTTGCGTGTGAGAAGTTAACCGGAGCAGCGGTACTGTCATTTTGTGCCATTTACACGGATCCCATACTAAGCCCACGTTCCATCGCCACGAGTCTCGTGGAGGTTAATAGAGTAAGAACTGTCATTGTCGTTGATGAATATAAAACTATTAAAGTGTTGAAAGTCTTGCTTTGAATCTCAGCAATACAAACCTGACGCATTTTTTTCAGTAACCTCGCTAACTGATGTGATTTTGCTAGCCGTCAAGTACACTACATCCTCCTACGGAAAGGAAGGACGAATTTTTCTTTTAGTCTCGCGGGCAATGATGCCTCAAGCTCACCCCGTCCCATTTAATTGGCAGAATCGGCCTTTGTTACGTTTGCAGGATATTAGGATCATCTTCGCAAAAGAGAAACCGTATTCTCTTCGGACCACTTTGGCTATTGGATTGACTGTAGGATTAACTGAGAAGTAACGAATGAATGCTTTGTAAACTTCCGGTAAATTTTTGTTTCGTAAAATATTATTTTTTTTGGGGGGGGGGCCAAACACCAGTTAATTGCAGCTATTGGTATAGATTTGAGACATGAGCCATAGGATTGACCTCAAAGATGCGAACGGTATGCCGACATTTCGCCTGGTGATCGCCCGCGCAAAGTCCCGTGATGTCTTTACTAAATGAAAGTGATGGATTGAGTGGACTTGCATCGCCAAAGAACAAGCCAGGATCAGCTGGTAGATTCGTTATGTCAGAACTTAGTACTCGTCTTTATTTTCGAGGGCGATCGCGCTGTCCAGTGACTGACATGTATTTGTCACTCATGATAGAGACTGAAAGCTTCCAAATACCACCATCGCATGTTTGCACCAAAAGCCAATCATGGTCAGCTCCCTACGTGAGACGCGTGCAAGAGCGTGCTATCCTTCAGCCACAATGACGCTGTATGTGTTTGTGGGTACCTTGACGTCAGTTTACTGCCAGTAGTAACATAAACTTAATCGCGGATGTCACGAGGCTTAAAGTCAAGGAGATGACAAATTGGTGTAAATTTGATCTGGTAACATGTTTTCAATGCGTATAAGTTCACTGACTGTGTATGTGACAGTGTCACACGCAGTCACCATGTTGTAGCCTATAGTATTTGATGATCCACTGTTATTTTGACGAGTATGTCAACATTTTAGTAGACATGAGGAATAAATATTTTTGCGTTGTTTACTAGTGGTTATTGTCGGCTTTCTGAGTCAACAAACACTAATTGTAATTTACCTAGCTCATCCGTAATAGTGTTATCACCCGAGGCTGTATGGGATTTCTAGGAGCTCAAGATGGGAAGAGGGATTGGTGGGATTACACTCTCCAGGGCGACCGGTCAATCTAGAGGATATGTTAATAAAATATTTCACACTTGTGCTCATTACTGCCACAGTGGCAAGCTCATACAGACGAAGGCGTGTCGAAACGACAGGGACGATATTGCCGTAAGTACTTCGATCTAATTGCGACACCACGGAGAGAGAGAGAGAGAGAGAGAGAGAGAGAGAGAGAGCAGGTCCACGCGTGTCACTGAATCGTATTTGTTTTGGAACTAGGTTTATTGATATATTTGAGAAGTATATGATGCATCCAGCTGCATGGAGGCCTGGTGGTGTGGACAGCTGGCTTTCTGGAATGGCAGACTGAGATGAAGTTTTCGCAAAGTCAAGTAAACTGTGCGGTTTGGTGAAGCAGCATGGATGGTGAACAGACCATTATTTAGAGCAGTCTATTTTTAAAAATAAAGCTTCTTACGAAAATGAAAATACAAGCGTCAATAACACTAAATCGAGACCTCTAACCGGGTTGCACTAAACCGAGGTCTCTATAGGGTTAGCGCATTTTTGTTAGTTTTCTCTTGATGCTTGCATGTTAAATTTATTTACCGTCCCCTGGTGTAAAATACCAGGGCATTCACTGTTGGTCGTCACCCTTGCTGTAGCGACGCGGTCAGTAATTAAATCATTAATAATATCAAATAATAATGAACAATCCTAAGCTAACCATGGAATCTCGCACAACTGAACTAGCTCTACAGCGACTAGAGGCAATTAAAAACTATCTTCCAGTCCGTGATTATGTCAAGCAAAAATTACAAGAGCGCCAGGAGTCTCAGGTGGAATTTGCAATGGTGCAGAACAGTTATTTAAACCAGTTACAAAGGCTACCGAAGGTCTTCTTCCCACGTTGGTCAAACCACTAAAGCAACTGGAAAAATAGCAGAAAGAACTAAACAAACAAAAAAGATTCTAAGAGAACTTCCAGGTGAAATAGCTACTGCTCAACCAATGCAAAAAATACTCGAAGGTATTGACCAAGTTCGTGCTGAAATAGGCGGTAAAGGATCTTATACCAGAACCAGTACCAGAATTAGAACAAGCAAGAGTCTGAACTGAACTGATTGATAAATTTTCCGAAGAGAGTACTGTCTTCTTAAAAAATTGACAGCGTGGAAAAATTATCTGTGTTTGCCGCTCATAGTTTTGATGATAGAGAAAAATGTTTGAAATCCGAGTACACTGATTTTGCTCTAAGTCGTGATAACTGGCATAAATGGATATTTCGCATACGCTACGGAGTTGATCAGACCCGAAATAATGATACAAGATATATTGCATTTATAAATGGAATAGATAAATATTTTGCACGGTTAGAACAACCACAATTTCAACAACCAGACAAAAAATCCGGACAAGGTCATGCCACTGGCAGTGCAAAAACACATCGTGGTCATAAAAGAACAAACCCTTCCGTTGCCCAATAAACTTTGTCCCAATAACGTCCTTGCCGATGGTGATAGATTAGAAATTGTTGGAAGACGAGCCGGCAATAATTCCCCAGAAATCATTAATGAAGCAACTGATATTTGTCAGAGATTATTCACAGGCGGTATCATGGACATTAATGTTTATCGGTCCCTCATCTATAAAATCGTTGATGATTGCCGCAGTGATTGATGCAATTATATCAGTGACAAGAAAATAATATGATCATACATAATTCTCAGCGTAGACCTGTAATGGTCAGGGTGATAAATTCACGATTACCAACATATAAAGCGATCTACGGAGATGGGCTCGGTGATGTTGTTCAGAGTCTATTTAGAAGGATATCCCCCAAAGCAATAACGATTGAAAAGCAACTGGGAATGAAAATTATTGACGTTGTTCGTGATAAAGGTATTGGTGTTGTTGGTGATGTTGCTAGTAAAGCATTCTCAGCAATCAAGGATAGACTAGCACGATTATTACAACGAAAACCTCAACGAATAAACTGGCAAGCACTGAAGCAATGCCTGCAAAAATCAAGCTGCAAATTAAAAACTATCAGAGTTGGCTGGTGTACCCCTGCCACTGGTAGAATCAGAAAAAGAAAAAAATATAACTGCTAGTCTAATAGCAGGAAGTGGTCTTCGTGTAGACGATAGCAAAGTATAATAATGTTCAAGCGTGTATCTAATGCCGCATTTGACATGGATGCGCCAGTCCTCAAAGATGAATCGGTACGTGATTATCAATATTATTCGTATGATGCACGAGAGCCAAATCAGCGTGGAAGAATTGAGCTGCAAGTTCAGGATACAAGCAGATATTTCTTACCCGCTGAATCATTTATTGAAGTAGAAGGTGAATTCTAAAAACAGATGATACTGAATATGGAGCTGATGTTAGAGCTGGTTTTGTTAATAATGGCATCATGGCGTTGTTCAACAGTGCCACGTATAGCATCGACGGAAGAAACATTGAATCATGCCTGGAAAACGTCGACGTTGCCACGACTATATTAGGTCTAGCAAGATATTCCGATGATTATTCAAGATCAGCTGGTCCGTCAATGATGTTTGTGAAGGATACTACTGACAACTCTGACAACAGACAGTATAATACAAGACGACCAAGAAACTTCGCCGACAGCGCTGACGCTGATGCATGGCCGGTGGTTCATGGTGCTAATCCAGATTTCAACTTAGAATTCGCAGCACGTCGATCAATGCTGAAAGATGGAAGTAGAAGATTTTCATGTGCAATTCCAATGTCTCATATTTTTGGATTTTGCAGAAATGTCAGAAAGGTTATTATTGATCCAAGCATACAGTTGTACTGGTAAGAAAGGCTACCGAAGATGATGCAATCTGGCACCCTGTCGGTGATGCTGGCAAAGTATTACTGACGAAACTTTCGTTGTGGATGCCAACAAAGATACCATCACTCGCTAAAGAACAACGGTTGCTCTCTCTCTCTCTCTTAACTACTCAGGTGGTAAATCAACCTTGTCATGGTTGACGATGACTACAGATAGTGTTCAAAGTAACATTAATGGTTTATTCACATGGCAGTTAGCATCACAGCAAGGTGTCTCTGCACCGCGACATATATTCATTGCTTTCCAAAATACTACTAGAGTAAACTCACAAGAATGCAGCACAACGATGTTTGACAAACTTGGTGTTACTGAAGTTTCACTGAGAATAAATTTACATCAAGAACCAGCTGATGACATAATACTGAACTTTGATAACAATCATGTTGCACGTGCATATCATCGTTTGATGACATTCATGGGACGCGATCAAAATGTTGATTCTGGTCTACAAATATCACAACTAGATTTTACAACTCTCTATCCGATCTATTATTTTCGGTGGAACACATGGATTTATTTAGACAATCTGTCGTTCACATACACTTTGGAGCTCTTGTGGCAAGAGGAGCTATTGCTAATTATAGAGCAATCGCTGTTATATTCTCAGACAAAACAATGCTGCTTGAAGATGTTGGTGGACGAATGAGAGTCATTGATGCCCCAGTGGAAAACATGTGATCCATTGTACGATCAGTAATTAAATCACTCATGACATTATAATGTCATATCATCACGTTAATGTTACTCTGACTCCTGGTCAGATTGAAAAGCTACAATCATCATAAAAAATAACTCTGGAATAAAAATATTACTGAAATCAGCAGCGTTGCAAGGTCGAAATAATCTATCCCTGACAGAACGTCAACTCAAGCGCTTCAATGACGCCAAACGATCAAAAACCGGTGTTAGAATTGATCTTTCTGCTGGTGCCATTAAAGATATTGCCAAGACAGGTTGTATATTTCCACTTCTTGCAGCTATATCAGCGTTGATAGCCTCTGCAGCCCCAGCTGTTGCAAAAGCAGCCGCACCTGGTGCTGTTGGAACTGCCGCTGGAATGGCATTAAAGAAAGCAACAGGTCACGGACAAAAGAATTCCAAAAAGTGCCTTCCAAAAATGGAATGGGTCTAAGACTGCCAGGAACCCCTCATTCTTTGTACGGTCGAGGTCTGAGACTGCCCGGGACACTTCGCCAGACGCAAAGCGTTTCGAGTTTACAATGTCCAATTTTGATTTACTTGATGCTGCTAAGAAATAAAGCATCAAAAACTTCAGAGGTGTTTTTATGCGTGATCAATTACCAAAACAACCAAACAGTGCTGAAACCGATATCATTAATCTCGATGGAAGTTCTGGTCCAGGTGCGCACTGGGTTGCATACGCGATTGATCCACGTGGAGTTGTTTATTTTAATTCGTATGGGTTAGCGCCACCAAAAGAATTTTTAAAGTATGTTGTCGAACTGCAAAGCATTCCGATCTGTTATTCAACATTATTAACACAGACAATAACTGATCCGTCAGTATGCGGCTGTGAAGTGCTCGCAGTGCTCGACGCTGTGTCAACATCGTCAGGGGCACCGCCTCATAAAGTTGTGCACGAGTATACCACCAGACAACATCATCGTCCCACGTTTTAAATAGGTCATAGTGTAATATATAACGGTAGATATTTACTGAAGATCTGCTCTAAGTCTTACTCAGGGCAAGCCCCAAGGTGACTTATCCAAATATGCAACTCTTGACGAGGTTAAGGAAGAGCTCGCTAATCTTTTGCTTCTCGCTGATGTGGATCAAAATGAAGTTGTTGTTTTTCAGGATCAGCAAGTACGGTTGAAGACGAGCAATATTCAGTTGACAGATATTATTCTGCGGGTTCCAGATGCGACCGAAGATAACTTAAAACGGTAAAATTAAAAACTCAGAAGAATTGAAGATATTATGTACGGCGATCTCAACATGAGCAGAAATACAATTATTAATGTGAGAGAACCAAAGTCAGACGAAGATGTGGCGACAAAAGCAAATACATGGACAGCAATGGCGCAACAATCAGAACTGAGATCAATAAATCCGTTGCTAAAACTGGCGATGCAATAATTGGCGATCTCAATATGGGATGAAATAGCATTGTTAATTTGAGAGAACCAGAATCAAACGATGACGCTGCAACGAAGAAATATGTCGACAACATCAACATCCCGATGATGGCCTCGTTATTGGTAATTAATGATGGAATGGCCACATTTAGGCCTGAACAAGTTTAATCATGTTACCGCGTTTGCAAATTTTCGTAGAAACATAAATAGAACCATTAATGAATCTTTTGGGAATCCAGCAGTCATCGACGTTAAGCTCTCTGACATCAAAAAGATTACCGATGGTGTAGTATATACAGTAGCGTCTGGATCAGCATTATGGTCACCACTCAATAAATCCATTAAACATACCGTTGATGTCACCGGCATATACAGCTTCTCAATACTCGGAGTTACAACATTTACAATATCTACCACAATGTCACGGCGTTATCTAGTTAAGGGATCTTCTGGATCTGTGTGACACTGGATCAAAACGACGAGGGAACATTCGTATTGGAACACAAAGAAAGAGGCTTCGGCGTGTTGTACTATTGGTGTATTAAATTCTTCGCCAAACTACCACCTGCTTAAAATTTAGTAATTTATACAATAAATCAATTAGCGGTAATTCCAATTGACGTTCAACGTTTTAGATACGAGCAAGTGTGTTTGTGGCATACCCAACTCAAAAACAAACAAACAAAAACAAATACCGCAGATGTATCGTTGTTACTGACACAATTGTATATTCTGCATCCGCCGTAGTCGCTGAAACAGCAACTATTATCGGATCATTATCAGCCACATACATAATATCACCAGTAATAGGAATTGGTGTTGCAGTTATAACTGGTGTTGCTGGCATTCTTAATATCATCTCAAAAAAGATATCTACATGCGCGGCTGATAAATTACATGAATATACAACACTATTATCAGCGGCAACACAAGCACACGCCAAATTATTATAGCTGATATCATCAGGGCTCAATGATGGAATAATATCAGATCAGGAATTCGAAGAAATGATTAAGGTTTACAATGAAGCAACTGGAAACCACCCCCACCCCCTTGACAAAGACAAGGACACTGTCAAGGATTAGAAACCCCCTTGTCTAAAGACAAGGACAAAGACAAGTATTTAGATCCCTGACTTAAATAATAATGTCGCAAGATCAATCACTGTGATTGCTAGAACAAATCGTCGCTAATACAATATCACCAACAACCACGATGCTATCAGGAACGTCAACCAAGCCTGAGGTTGACGTTATCTTTCCAACGGCAAATTCCAGCCAAGGAAATAGCTCTAGCACAATTGCGAGTATATTACAGATGGCCAAATATTAGAGCACAGTCATTCGGTGGGTTGCAAGCAAATAATTCATTGGTATTTGCGTATAAAAGTAAGTCTGACGGAACCCCCGATTGGCAAGTTCTTGGTATTCCTACGGGCTGTTATCAAATAGAACAGATCAATAGTGAATTCCAACGCAGGATTAAATTTATCACATGAAAAGAATCCAAGATCGCTATCACGGTTCATGAGCCAACGTTATCAGCCGCTTTAGAAATATCGACGCTAGATTATGCCGTAATTATATATCAGTCGTCGATCCGAACTGTGTTTGGATGGCCAGAAGTGCCACCACCAGCACCTCCAGCACCACCACGCACTCAATGATCTGATTATTTATCAGATAAGCAGATATTCTTAAACCTTCCAGAGTATCGAAAAACTTTTCCATGGAGTGGGAACGTGGATACTAATGAATATTTTATTGCGACTGCTGGTACAAGTCTTCCTGTATTATTTAAAAGTATATATTCCTATGATACAAATAAGAATCTGTATATCGACGAAGATTATATTGACTCATTCCCTAATGCCATTAAACGTGAATACCATCAAGTAAGCAGCAAACCGCGACAGTTGTTTTCCAGTTACATACAAGAATATCTCAACAACAAATCATTGCAACGGTACAGCATCTAAACCAGGTTGTATCCGACCTCAAGTTTATCAATCGAGTTATTACTGAAACAGTGATTGATACTGATAATGTCTTCGCCAAGATTTCACCTTCTGATCTGATGACAATTAAGCAGATGTTTCTGAGACAATAAGCAATTACAGAAACAGAATTACCAACGTTCATTTTACCATTATTCAACTCCGATGAGTTGACAAAAGCCGTTAGTGATATCATTGATGAGTATTTTCCAAAGATACTAGCATCATGGGGAAATATATCCCCTCCTCCAAGTATTGTCAAACATGATAATGATCCAGACGGTGGTGGTCGTCATTTATCACCAGGTGTTGTAAATATTGCATCAACGATCGCAGTCAATCTGGTGTGTGATGCTATTCATAGTAGTTATCAAGTAAATCTTAAACAATCCAAGCAGGCACAGCAGGGATATATCTATATTTAATTACTCCTTAAGTAACACCGGAATAATTAATTGTGTCAGTACATGTTAATCCAGTTTATCTGAGATGTCATAATCTGCTATTGTCACGTATACATTTCAGACTTACTGACCAGCACGGACACCTTCTTAATTTAAGAGATGAACCTTTGACGATAAGTTTGGATGTAAATCCTGACACAGTCAGGGACAAAAGTCAGGGACAATAGTTAAGGAGTAAAAATGAAATGCCTCCCTGGTATATCCCAAAATACCAAAATCGGACTAAGGTTTCATTGGGTCCATGGAACTTTACAACGATAATGAAAAAATAAGTTATTTTGTGTGGTATTATATATTGTACCAACAAACGAGAGTTTTTGTATACAACAAAGCGGAACTCGAAAATGCCGTTAAAACAATCTTGACACTTCCCCACACAGAAAAGTTTAGTGTTAATGTACTTATTGGTGATTATGGCGATGACAAAGTTTTGTTAACACAGGAACAGTTAAATGAGTTGCAACGAGAACATGTTCTTACAGCTGTACGTGATAGGGATCAAATTCTGAAGTACGCATATTCTTGTCTTAAACGGTCCAAGTTACAGGAAATACTTTATGGGTTGTCCGAAAATTAAAACTACCTAACCAAAATAATAGAATTTTTCCGACAAAAAAACTATAGAAAGTCAAAACGCACCTTATTATTTGGTGTTACAACTTTCACTTTCACAACATTCACTTTCACAACTTTCATTTTCACAATTCGATTGTGTACAATTCGATTATTTACAATCATATATAATTTTTTTCAACTTTCTTACACTTGCACTCACAATCTTTTCTTGTTTCATATTCTTGAGATAACTCTGATCTAATTTTCTCAATCTCCAGTGCGAGTGGAACGAATTGCCGGATATTTGTATCATCGACATTGCCTGTTGGAGTAATTTAATAAACCTGTTTTCGGCTGCAAGTGTGTATCTTCCTTCAGATTTTCGTTCTTGTAATATTTCAAAATCATTTATTATTTTTTTCAGGATCAACTTGATCAGAAAGTTGTACGCGGTCATGTAATTTTTGAATTTCAGAAATAATCTCATTAATATTTTCGTGATTCATTATATAATACAAATATTACTTTAATTACATGTTATTTGAAGTAGCAAAAATAGACAGTAAGAGTGATGAACAATTTGCCGTTCCATGGGGTCCCTTCTCATTTGCCAGTTTATTGGCCATTCCATGGGGTCCCTTCATGGGGTACCCTTCAATGAGGCTATTTTTTTTCTGGCTGACAGTTCTTTCATGGGGTACCCTTCAATGAGGCTATTTTCTTTCTGGCTGACAGTTCTTTATGACTGTCCTTTTATAGGGTACCCTTCAATGAGGCTATTTTTCTTCCTTGACTCTTCACTGTTATCACTCTGACTATTTTTACCATGAGGTGCGGGGCTCCTGTTTTCCACCTCATGGTGATAACTTTTAAATTTTGTGCACACCTCCCCCCAACTCAAACCCCTGGGAGTGCAAAATCAGCATCCACCACGTTGTTTAACAATGGTGGGGAGTTGTATACAGACTTTTAGTTATCATTACTTTCTGTTGGGCTACAGCCCCAATTATTAAAAGCGATTTATTGCAACCGTCGATAAATTTATCAGTCACGGGATTGGAACGCCAATTTCCACACGTTGACAGTGAAAATCCGCACCACTACCGCTAGGCCACTAGCCTTCGCTACTATCATATATTTTAAAAATTATTATGAAGTCACCAATACCTGGAAATCGAAAAATAGCTCACCTGGATTACATCAGGAAGCGTGGCCTATTTTTATCTTTGTCTGTTCCTCTTGTCTTCCTGACGATTGTCCTTGAAAAAGGCAAGGGGTGTAACACACCAGGGGGACAAGGACCCTGACTTTGTCAGTGGGCACAAGAACAACCTTTTCTAAGAAACACAGGTACCCCAGCAAAAAAAAAATAATTTCCTTCACAAGTGGAGGTCGTCACAGAATACAAGCGAGGCTACTGTTTAATCCCTCCACAAGTGGAGTAAGCTTTACTTGACTTGAGGTATTTCCCTTCACTGAATTTTACTCCTGAGTTTACTCAGGAGTGAGATACTGAAATATTATTTTTTGTTTGTATTTGTTTGGAAATGTTGAGTTGATTACATGATTGTACCGAAGCTGGGAAAATGCAGAAATTTGGAAGCTGCATATATCGATTGAAATTCTATTTCTTCGCCTGTCTCTGTATTTACAGATTTAACTGGTCTTGGATATTTATCATTTTTTCCAGTAGCCTCTCCCCGTTCACAATTCTGACTCTGTGTAATAAACTGAACATTATTCAAAGAATTATCAGGTTTTTGGCCGTTAATATGATGAATCGCAAGACCTTTTCGATCAGACCATAAAAACATTCATAAATAAATTTATGACAGATATACCTTTTCCCACAACAGTGAACATGAGAAAACCAGCATTAATAACAGACCGACTGTTTTTTTTTAGTCGACAGATCCTAATCACACCAGCATGCGACGCCTCATAATTCTTGACGATGGGATGCGTTACAAATTCATCTACACTATTTCCTTGTTCCATTTATACAATATGTATTATTTGTCTAAATTATTATTTTATTACTAGAAAAAATATGTAGGATGCTGCTAGCGTGAAAATCTAGCGAGATAGTCTCCAGCGTTTTTTTTTTTATTGGAGACTCAACGGTATCATTTTTTTTATCGTAATATCGTTTCAAAGCTCTATAGTTTCTGACTCCACAGTCTACACACAACTGCGTTTCCCCCTGACTCCCTTGTTACATTTCAAACACGGCTTTGGTCCTAGACTTCTTCGTCGCACACTCCGTAGGTGGTATCCACAGAAATCTGTTACACAAGACTTATTACAAGGAGTTGTAGATCCAATCATCAACCACTTGCAACTATTCTTTGCTTGAATCATTATATATTATAAATTAAAATTCAATTTGAATATATATTTGCCTTAATTGTAATGATGAGGGAATTTACAAGATTATCTGAGATCAAGCCCTCTTAGGCTAGATTCGATCTTGACAGAATAACCCTGACATGCCGAGGCGAGCTCTTGTTGATGTTGATTTGATGAATGAGACTTAAATCAGTCGTATCCGTGAAGCCAAGAGAGAGAGAGAGAGAGAGAGAGAGAGAGAGAGAGAGAGAGAGAGAGAGAGAGAGAGAGAGATTCGCAACGATGGTGCGGCTTATTGGTGGTCAACATTCTGAATTAGGCAAGACGATAATCCCCAGCTTGTTGCTACAGTGAATGACCAGCTAGCAAGGACTATCATTAGTGATCTTGACGAACAAATATACCTTTTTAGAATAAAATTTATCGTTGCTCTACCCTTGGCAGACGATGACGTAACCTGGATCATCCGTGACAAACGTGACTCTGTTCGAGAACCATACCGCGCTGGGGATGTTGTCACTTTAAGTAAAAATTCTAAACCAGGAATACTGACGGGTATCGACAAACCATATTATGAGCGAGCATACCCTGTGACGGCAGTTGTTTTTGCGATATATCCGCTGAATGATAATCCTAGCATTGATGATCTTCGACCGATGAAAATTTCGATCTTGAATTGTGTTGCTGAAAGAGTTATAGAACATTTCACAAACGCATTACGGAATGGTCTAACAGATCTGAGACGCAAAACAATAATTGAATGGACCGAGCACGTTAAAGAAAATGGAGCTACGATCAAAGATGTTGCTGAGTTGGAAAAAAAAAATAAAATTTCCAATAAGTGTGAAGACACTAACCGGTGAGATTTTGTACGAATCAAAATATAAATCAAAGGGAGTTTCGATAGAGATCGTTGATCATTTTCTCACGCGTGGACGTCGGACGTAACATTATCTCCACAAACTCGAACTGTTAAATTTTATGACGGTGATATGTTCGATTTTATCAGAAATATCAGTACGAGTGACCCTGTATCCGTGTGGTTGTTTCAAAGTTCCGAATGTAGAAATTATGATCAGTTTGTACGGCCTAATGGAGATATTTATCGTACAGAATCTCTTAATTCAGAGATGATGAAGATTGTGTTGAAATACACGAATGATGCTAATATTATTGAACGATTACTCAGTAATTGCTTCACCGCTCCGTCAGTTGTTGCTCACTTTGCTCAGGAGGAAAATTCATGGAGGCCAACACGGTTGGAATTTCTTAAGATATACAACGCAGTTGTGTCGAATACGGACAAGGCGGATTGTGGAATACTAAATACAATTATAAGGATGTTATCTCAGTTGATATGGTTGCATGTTATGCTGGAAGTTTTCTTGGAATGGGAGATTGTTCTGAGTATTTTAAAAGATTTGGACATCCAACACACGAGATGACTCGAGTTGAGATAAACGTACCCTTGCCAGATTTTGTCTTAACTGGATTTGCATGTATTGAGTCATTCGAATTTGCATCGGAAAACCTTCATCCGGTTGTCCTGTTTGGTTTGGTTGTCATTTTAATAAACGTGGTTGGACTCCAATAGTTTTATTACGATATATGCTTCATGCAAAAATATTGATATCGTTAACTGTGAGTGAAGCAATAATATCGTATCGTCCAAAAAAACAAGTCTAGCTACCAAAAACCCCCTGACGTTGTCAGGGGTGACGAGGGCGACGAAGATGTCAATTATGATATTAGAGACTATGAAATTAAACTTGCAAAAGATCTTGGCAGAAAAATAATTGGGAAATTTACACAAGGAGGATCATATGATCATAAACGACATTGTACAAGATTAATTATCGATGATGCTGAGCTCGATTTCATAACTGCCGATACAACAGAGAAAAATATATTTGTAAATGGAACTAATGTTAACTTATCGGACGGAGCCAAATTAGGAACAATTGTGATCTACACTGATGCTGACTCAGCACTGTTTACTCATTTAAGATCTTTGAAGTTAGCGTATGTTTCGATAAATTTATTATCGATGATAAACAGATGTAATGATACCGCGGTTAGAGTCGCCACAGATTCATTTTATATCAGTAAAAAAATGCAGGATTGCTAAAATCACAGATCGGCGCTGATGCATCATGGGTAGAATGGAGAATAAAAAAAGAAAGAAAAAGTACTTAGTTATTCTGAATCTGCTGATCATAGATATAAGGATATATATTATAAAAATAATCAAACGTCACAATCATCATCAGCACCATCGGTATATGATCCTGTGGCCAGACATAAAACCGTTTATCTCAACGGACCTGGCGGTTCTGGCAAAACAACACGTGCGATTGAATTATTTCGGAATCTCGACATGATTGTACTAACTCAGACTCACCGACTTGCCAGAGAGATGAGAGAAAGAGGGTTAAATTTCATACTTATCACAGTTTCTTTCGATGGAAAGGAGATGCGTGGACACCTGAACGAATGGGTGAGAAATATATTCCTAAGATCATTATCTGGGGTGAAATATGCACGGTATTCGTTGATGTATTAAAAATGTTTATTTATTGACACGGAAACAGCTGTTATCATGTGTGGAGAACATGGTCAACCACCACCTTTAGTCGGTGATTTGCCACATAGCTGGTTAAAAGAATTCGCAGAGCTACTGATTAAATATGGCGGTATCTGTTGAAGTATTAAAAATGTTTCTTGATTGGTTATTGACTCGGAATACTGCTGTTATCATGTGTGGTAATCATGGTCAACCACCACCTTTTGTCGACTCAACTCCGCATGACTGGTTAAAAGAATTCGTAGATTATTATGAGGAAATACTTGATGACCATAGAACTATTTTGATGAATCACTGAAAGAAATCAGGAAGTTAATCAAACTGCAGCCAGATAAAATTCAATATGAGATAATGCGTAAGGCATTCCAGAAACAACAAACGACGATTTTTGGAATTTGTGGAGACCTGCTGATTTTATAGTTGCAAGTCGGAAGATAGTTCGTGATTCACTTCACCAACAATTATTTCTGTTACATACAGAAAAGTTTTCAATATTGAAATTCCTGGACCCTTGGCAGAGCCAAGGAAGAAACAAAAGCTCGTTCTTAATGATATTGATGTTGTTCCTATGGATGTTGTTGAGAGCGCGTTAACGATGGAAAAATCTCCATGGACTCTAGGATATGCTATAACTATTCATTCATCACAAGGATTAATTATTTCGGATACTAATATTTGGATTGTCGATGATCGTATCGAACGGTCAAATTTAGTTTATCTAGCTGTGTCTCGAGTCAGAAGAATGTCTGAGCTACGGAGGTTTATCACAGATTGCGCAATGAATAATAATCAAACTCAAGAAATTAATGCATCGTTGTTAAACGATATTGTAAGGAAAAGAATTAGGTGATTATCAGCATGGTGACAAAATAAAATAAGCGCGACTTTGATCTTGATATTGAATTTATCATGACGCTGAAACAACAACAAAACAATCACTGTGTTTGCTGTAGTAGAGGAATGTTGTGGCAGTATTCTCCTAATGACCCACGACAGTTTACCGTGAATAGAATTAATGGCAGTATCGGCCACACACGCGAAAATGTGATGCTGACCTGTCTTGCGTGTAACCGAAGTCGGGGTACCAGAACGAATCGTCCTTCACAAAAGTGAAGACGGTGGTAACTGTGTATCTTCATGAATTATTTGTTCATGTAGAAATCCACGTTGAGGAGCAGTTGAATCTAGTTTGTAGATTGCAGGTCTACCCGTGGATCTTACCACTCTGGAAATTTTATGTGTGGTTACTCTTCAGACTGGGTCAGTCGCTCTTTTTTTACACCCTCCCTCAAGCTCCTCCTGCTCATATAAATATCTGACAGTCACATTACCTAGTACTGGTTGATTTAAGAAGGAGTCGTGTGCTTAAATGGTATGTGTTTCTTCGAGATTGCATCAGTGGGGGCGGGGGTCATAGAAATTCCACGAGTAATTTCATTATTTAACGCAGCTATCACACTTCGTAGTCTTGTTACCCATTCACGAGATCTCTTGTCCGCCTGAACTTTTGTTCAGGGATATTTCCTGCGCATACTGATATCAAAACAATCGTTCAGCAAGTGTTCGATTAAATTGCTCAACGATTGCCTGATCGCGATGAATTGCGGTGTGCCTTCGTCTTTTTTTTTTTTTTTTTTGACGTTATGTTGTTTCATCAGAGATGTTACTGCACCAAGAAATGCTTTGCCAGGATCAACCTATGGCAACTGTGGCCATCGCAGGTGCAGCTTCAGTTGCTGTCTTTGTTGATAATGGTTCTACTTTTTTATTTCTACTTGCAACGTCAACGACAGTCAACGTGTATTTGTATGTGCGTGATTTTCGTCTATTAGTTTTAATAGTATAATGTGGTAAAAACAAAATATCTGCATGATGAACTTCATTGGGAGTGCTGACATAAAAATATGCGTACTGAATTTTATTAGGTGTTGGAAGATAAATTTGCCATATTGCCTGTCGTGATAACCAATCTGCAGCAACAGAACGGTCGACACCTGCTGCATCAGCAAGTTACTAACCGCTGCTCTACCCTTCCAATATCCTCTTGGCTATAATAAACTAATTCCATATAATAATTATCTATGATTAATTACCGGCCCCTAGCACTAATTTACCTTTCATCGCAGATCCTATAAAAAATTAGCAAGAGATTCTCTGAGAGATTTATTTTTTACAGACTTTAGAGTGTGAATCAACTTCACGTCTGCAATATGTCGTTGTTGTAGATCTGGATTTTTATACGCAACATCATGAACGTGGCACGCTTGATCAATTACATTTATTGGATACTCTCCAGATCTTGATTGATCTTTTTCGTCATGTGGGATATCAAGTTGGGTTCCAGGGCCACAATATTTATATCCAGGAGGAGGCTTCTCGCCAGGATATTTAGCCCATGGCGCCCCTGGTAATTTTCCCAGTGAAACAGCGATATCTCCGCCTGTTTCATGAGAGATAAATTTTTATTTATTTTTTGTACCGCATTTCACACACTTGCCTGTAAGTGTACGCTTTTTATTCCTCGTCGTTATTGTTTTTAATCCAGTTGTGGGGGTGAGTGCTCTGCATCAAACACAACATAAATTTATATAATTATTATGTATTGCTACAACATGAATGTCATTGATTTCTCAGCGACACGAAAGCAAGAACAAATCAAGCATCATTCAGTACTACCAAATTCTATGAAAGCAATTATCATAGGTCTATCTGGGTACGACGCAATTGTTGCTTAAGCTGATAATGAGATGGCTTAAGTGGGATAAGTTGTATTTAGTGGCACAATCTGTAGATGATCAGCTATACTACGACGTGCTTAAAGATTTTAATGAAAATACAAAGTTGTTGGACAAGAACCATAATGATATCACTGATTTTATCACCGACATCAACGATGCGCCGTTGGTAGATGATCTCAATGGGGGCATCAACAATCTCGTAGTATACGATGATGTGATGCTAGACAAACAATCAAATCCAGCTCTGATATTTTCCCGAGGCAGAAAAAACACCGATATTATGTTACTCAGCGATATGCTCAAATATCTAAAGTGATCAGAGATAACTGCAATCTTCTGGTTGTCTTTAATGGTGTTGACATCCACACACTAAGAAACATCCATCAGACTTGGTGTTAGGAGACAAGGATATGATTAAGTTTAAAAACTTCTTCTCAAAAGCGCAAGCGATTCCTCGTGGATTTATCACAATAAATTTACATGATCCGCGGTCGGGATACCGCATAGGTCTCGATAAAATGTTTGGTTGAGAGACCTGCCACCTAACCGCGTCGCAACAGCATCATTTGGGACGACCAACAGTGAAGGTCCTGGTGTTTTACACCAGGGATCGGTAAATAAATTTAACAAAATAACAAAAATGCGCTAACCCTGTAGAGACCTCGGGTTAGTGCAACCCGGTTAGAGGTCTAGATTTAGTGTTATTGACGCTTGTATTTTCATTTTCGTAGGAAGCTTTATTTCTAAAAATGGACTGATTTAAAAAGTGGTTTGTTAACCCTCCCTGCTGCTGCTGAGCCACCTCCGGTTGTCGTGTTAACGTTCGAAATCACATGATGTCAGCCAAGAGGAGAGTAAAGCGTATATTATGAAATATATACCATTAATTGATAAATTCGACATACCATAAAACCATCAATATCGCAGCCACCCCCACCCGAGCGCTCCGTTAGTATCATTTCAGCCCTCTCCGCCAGTGGCCCACGTCCCCTACCCCAAAATGAATTGCTAGGTTTAATCGGTTTCACGTTTACTATAGTATTTGCACACCATCCCCTTTGTTTGTACACCTTAATGATTCTAAGAAAAGAAAAGCGTCAAGGATATAACAAAACTACACAAAACTTAGTCATTTCATTCATTGATTTATAATTTTTAACCTGACGTTTCAAAGCAAATGGAAGCTCTCGATGTAAACAAGCAAACAGACTGATCACTCTTCTTTTCTGTGTGTGTTTTTATAGAACAGTCTATGTCAGTAAAAACTGTGTTGTCTGCGTCCAATATATTCAATGTTTAGTTTTAATATATCCAAAACAAATTGAAAAAAATGAAAAGGATTAACTCTTGAATACATGTGTTCAAAGATATGTAACTCCTAAATGGACGTAATTATTGATAATATCAAAGACGGGGAACTACATCACATATGTTACTTGAAAACATAGACACGCCCATACAAATGTGGCGACCTTGTTACTAAAGAAACTCATTTTTTTTTTATTCGAAACGTCAACAAATTGACAGTGTTTGGGACCCTCAGGCCCCAGTTAGGGTAAAACGTATAAATATAAAATATTTGCAACAAATACAATTTTGGTAAAAATTGAGATCGACACAGACGGCTAAAATCTTTGATCCAGATGAAATGCTATTGATATTAAAGTAAGTTGATACTGAATGCAGAAGCACAGTAAAAACTAAGGCCTTGGTACGATGTATGACTAAAGCCCAGATCAAGGCTACCGGTTACGTCAAACAGACCTGCGTTTCACAAAACTGCTTTGTGTACTTTATGACGCACAAGCCACAAGGCTTTATCAAAGCCGGTGTAGAGCGTCTTAATGAAAGCGTCTGGGCAATTCTGGGCTCACAAACCGAAATGCTTAGTTAGGAATGGTCTTTAATATGACCACTCCACTCCCTGCCCCCACAAGTTTCTTACAATGACTAGTCAAACAGAGGACGCTCCCATTCTGTTAAACAAGTACCAGCAATTGCTCAGACACGCTACAAGCAAGCTAAATTACTACCTTGGTGGTGGTTTCTGTATGATTCCGATCAGTATCGATCTTAAAGTTGATACCTATGAGGGGTATAGCAAAAAACTTCTTAAAGATCAGAATATACTTAAAAACAAGCATATTAATCAATCTGTTATTTTACAGGAATAACAAAACTGAAGCAAAAACTTATTTCAACATTTTATTGAACAATTTACATGTCGTTAATTTAACGAAAGAAACCTGGTCGACTCTACTTTTCTGCTAAAGAAGCGCTTGCGTACATGAGGTGATTCTCATTCAACAATGAACGAATCTCGGTTTGATGGAATGTCATTTAGTCAAAGAAACAACGTGAATGTGATAATAGGAAAAATGACGCAATACAAGTAGCATGATAAAGTGGGCGTTCTGGGCTACTTTTTCAGGGGGAGGGGGTCACTCAACGCGGCAAAACGTGTTTTCAGTTGATGATGTCAAACGAAGGAAAAGAAAGAGAGAAATGGGGGTTCTTGACCACTTTTTCAGGGGTGGTCACTCAGTCGCAGAAAAAGTGTGAGTTCTGGACCACTTTTATCAGTGGTGGTCACTCCAATTTAGTCAAACGCAGCAAAAAAAAAAAGGGGGGGTGGACCACTTTTTCATGGTGAGTCTAAGCGCAGTAAAAAATGGATGGATGGTTCTGGGCCATGTGATGAAAGGCAGTTTTTAGACAGAAGTGTTTATTGCATGATGTTTTTATGTCCAAATGCTAATGTGGAGATACCATTAGTGCAGTATATTTTATCATCAAAGTTGCATAATCCTTTTTTATTGATAGGCAAAGTGGCTATATGATATCGATCTGACTTGAATGTTCTCATGGTGTAATAATGGAGATTTCCATCCACGGCCTCTTTGTAACGGTGAGTATTAGCCATGTGATTGTCGGTGTGTTTTGTGACCCCTTTGGCATGTTTCTTAATCACGCCTGTGCTTGTTTTGAGGCAGTACTTTTTTGATCGTAGTGCGATGAATTCGGCTATGAGGTCACCATGGGTTTCGTCCTTGAACTTTCCAAGAACTTTTTTATCTGCACAGTAAAATGGACTATCCCGTGGATAATCACTAAGGTCAAAGTGTTCTCGGTGATCATAAATATCCTGGTAAACATCCTCCGTTTGAATCTCATAGATGAGTGATTCGGTATCCGTCATGAGTAGACTAGCTCGATCTCCGTACGTCTGCTTGATAAATCCATAATGGAAATCGGGCATAAGCATTTTAGAAAGATCGAGTATGGCTGCTGTAATGTAAACGGTTGGTCCAACTTAATCTTGGTTTTTCTATACTCGATAGCAACTAACTCTTCAAAGGTTTTCCAGACCGGAATGCTCTGTCGTCTTCGTCGTCGGTGATGTGTTCAAGATAGAGTGAGGAATAAAACGCTTCTTTGTTGGGAAGAGAAGTTTCCTCAAACCGTGACCAGCTATCGATGTACTCGTAACGATGAATTCCTTTTTCTTTGAGTAGAAGTATTATTTTCTGGATCAGTTTTGTCGAGATGAATAAGGACCAGACAGTTTTTAGCGAGTTCGTCTAGCGATGCTGACATAAACTGAAATGAATAAATGAATCGGAAGGGTCCGATCGAGAACGACCTGTACATTTCAAAGTTATGAGGGATGCATGCGATTTTGTTTCACTCCGATTTTAGAAGTTCTTTGACATCTGGATGGTTTAGGGCACCAACGATATAGTGTCCGTCATATCGGCGTAAATTATGAGCGATGACTGGAAAGAAATGGGGATCTTTGAAATGGAGGTTGCACTGGAAGTGAGCAGCACCGCGATAACGTCCTGTGATGTGGCAGTGGACTCTGACTTTCTTATCATCACAGATATGACAGCTATCTGCCGACTTGTATTTTTGATGTTGTTCTGGCTTGAGTGAAATGAGCAGTGCTGGATTTTTTCGGATGTCTTTGATACGTGTGTAGCAGCAGGGAGGGTGAACAGACCATTTTTGTTGGAGACCTTATTTATGAAAAATAAAACTTCCTACGAAAATGAAATCTCAAGGTCAATAATGTTAAACCAAACCCTCTGTCAGGCCATGAGATTTCTCTAATTGTGTTAGCTCATTTTGTTACATCATCACTGACACGCGTTTTTATTTTATGGCGTGTTTCGTTCACTCGCCATAAAATAAAAACGCTGGTCGTTCACCCTCCCTGCTGCTATAATTAACCAAACATTTTATCCAGACCTATACGATACCTAGATCTTGGGTCATGTAAATTTATCGTTATAAATCCGAACGGAACAGCTTGTGCTTTTGAAAATAAGTTTTTAAACTTAATCATGTCCATGTCCCCTGATCACTAAGTATAATAAATATTTTGTAAAGTATAATTATCTACTCCATTAAACACAATTAAGATATTACAATTATCTCTGATCACTTTTGGAATTTGTGTTTATTTCTGAGTTAAATAAATCACGTCTGTATTTTTGTGACGGCCTCGCGAAAATATCCGAGCTGGATTTGATTGTTTATCCAGCATTACATCATCGTATACTACGAGATTATTGATACATCCATCAAGATCATCTATGGATGGAGCTTCATCGATATCGGTAATAAAATCAATAACATCATTATCTTTATCAGGACATGTCAGCGACTTTGCATTTTCATTAAAATCTTTAAGTACTTCGTAACATCGTTGATCATCTACAGATGGTGCTACTAAATATAATTTATCCCACTTGAGCCATCGCATTATCAGATTAAGTAATAATTGCGTTTTACCAGACCCAGATGGGCCAAGTATAATTGCTCTGATGGAATTTGGTAGCGCTGGATGATGTTTGACTGGCTCTTGTTTTCGTGTCGCTGAGAAGTCAATTATATCCATATAATAAATAATATGGGTTTATATTGTGTTCGATGTAGAGCACCCACCCATACCAGTGGATTAACAACAATAATAACAAAAAATAACAGGCGCGCACTTACAGGTAAATGTGTGAAATGTGGTACAAAAAAATATAAATTTATTTCATCGACAAAGACAGGTGGTGATATTGCTGCTTTGTTAGGTAAATTACCAGGAACTCCATGGGCAAAGTATCCTGGTGAGAAACATTTACCTGGATATAATTATTGTGGTCCAGGAACCCGACTTGATATTCGACTTGACGAACGAGATCAACCAAGATCTGGAGAGTATCCAATAAATGCGATTGATCAAGCGTGTCACGTTCATGATGTCGCGGATAAAAGTAAAGATTTGCAACAACGACATATTGCAGATGTAAAGCTGATTCACGCATTAAATTCCATAAAAAATAAATCTCTCAGAGAAAAACTTGCTAGCTTCCTAGTAAAATCTGCTATGAAAGGTAAACTAGTGCTAGGAGCTGGTAATTAATCATAGATAACTATTATAATGGAATCTGTTTATTATAGCCCAAGAGGATATTGGAGAGGCAAAGCAGCAATTAGTAAACTTGCTGAAGTAGCAAAAGTCTCACGTGCTGTTGCTGCAGCGTGGTTAGCACGACAGGCAATATGGCAAATTTATCTACCACCACCTAAAAAAATTCAGTATGCACATTTTGATGTCAGTACTCCCAATGAAGTTCATCAAGCAGATATTTTGTTTTTACCACATGATACCATTAAAATTGGTAGACGTCAATCGCGCACATACAAATACGCGTTAACTGTCATTGACGTTGCAAGTAGATATAAAGAAGCAGAACCACTGTTAACAAAAACAGCAACTGAAGTTGCATCTGCGTTTGAACGAATTTATCAACGAGGATCCGGACCACAAGGTGGTTTACGATGGCCACAGTTGCTACAGGTTGATCCAGGCAAAGAACTTCTTGGTGCAGTATCATTGTTGATGAAAAAACATAACGTTAAAATCAGACGAGGACACACTGAAATTCATCGTGATCAGGCAATCGTTGAACGGTTTAATCGAACACTTGCTGAGCGGTTATTTGGATATCAATATGCGAAGGAAATATCCACTGACTTTAAGTCCATGGAGAGATCTCGTGAATGGGTTGCAAGGTTACCAAGTGTGATAGCTGCGTTAAATAATGAAATTACTCGTGCAACTTCTATGAAACCTTCTAATGCGATCACAAAAAAATATATACCAATACGCCGTCGTGAATCTTCCTCTCAACCAGTACTAGGTAATGTTACCGTAAGATATTTATATGAACCTGGTGAACTTGAAGGAGGTAAAAAAGGAGCAACTTATCCTATCTGGAGTGTGACCACACATAAAATTTCTAGCGTGGTAAGGTCCACAGGTAGACCTGCAATCTACAGATTAGATTCAACTGCTCCTCAGCGTGGATTTGTACGCGAACAATTACAAATAATTCCTAAAGACACACAATTACCACCACCTTCACTTTTGTAAACTTGCACAAGGGCGTCCAGCGTCCCGACGTCGATTACATTCAAGACAGGTCAGCATCACATTTTCGCGTGAGTGACCAAGACTACTATTAATTCTATCAACGGTAAATTGTCTTGGATTATTATTCGAATACTGCCACAACATTACTGCGTTACAACTTGCACAATGATTATTCTGTCGTTGTTTTAGTGTTATAATAAATTCAGCATCCATACCAAAGTCGCGATTATTTTTTTTTTGTCACATTGCTTATAGCTCGCTAATTTTTTCTTGATGTCGACAAAGTTGTTAGTGATTTCTTCGGTTATTACGCAATCCATGATAACCCTGTACAGTTGAGATATTCTTCTGACTCGAGATACTGCAAGATAAACTAAATTTGACCACTCAATACGATCATCGACAATCCAAATAATTGTATCAGTAATAGTTACTTCCTGTGACGAGTGAATCGTTATAGCGTATCCTAACGTCCACGGCGATTTATCCATGCTCAACGCGCTCTCAACAACATCAACAACAACTAAAACAATATCATTTAGCACAAGATTTTGTATTCCACCACCAGGAATCTCAACATCAACATTCTGTCGTAGAGTATCTGCTGGGCGATAACATAATGGCACAGGTAGATTTGAAAATTTTTCTTTATGTAACGTAAATAATTGTTGTTGAAGTGTATCGCGAATTATTTTTCTACCTGCAACTATCAAATCAGCAGGTCTCCATAAATTCCAAAAATCATTCATAGGAGTTTCTGGAATTACTTTACGCATTATCTCACACTGTATTTTATCTGGCTGTAGTTTTATTAACTTTTTAAACTCTTTTAGTGATTTATCAATAGCTCTATGGTCATCAGTTATTTCTTCGTAATAATCTACAATTGTTTTCAGCCACTCATGTGGAGACGATCCAATAAAAGGTGGCGGTTGACCATGATCGCCACACATTATCACAGCAGTATTCTTCAATAACAGCCAATCAAGAAATATTTTTAATACCTCTAGCAACACCGTGCATATGTCGTCCCATATGATAGTTTTAGGAATGTATTTCTCACCCATCCGCGATGGAGTCCATGTGTCTCCGCACCATCTGAAGAAACTATGATATGTACACGATTTTACTCCTCGTTCTTTTATTTCCCTGGCGAGTTTATGTGTCGGTGTCAAAACAATCATATCAGAACAATTATTAAATAATTCAATCGCGCGTGTTGTTTTACCTGAACCACCACACCCATTAAGATAAACGGTTTTATGTCTAGCAACAGGATCATATACAGATGGCAACAGCGCAGTTGTCGATGACAATTCTGATATTTGATTATTCTTGTAATATATTTCCTTTATTTCAATGTTGGCAGATTCAGAATAACTAAGTATATCTTCATGTTTTATTCTCCATTCGCCCCATGATGCATGATTGT
This sequence comes from Megalonaias nervosa, assembly GCA_016617855.1. Lineage (NCBI taxonomy): Eukaryota > Metazoa > Mollusca > Bivalvia > Unionida > Unionidae > Megalonaias > Megalonaias nervosa. The sequence continues at coordinate 54,729 of JAECUM010000535.1, forward strand.
TAATATGCAATTGTTTTAACAAATCCGCATATTTTTTATTTATATAAAATGAATCTGTCGCGACTCTGACTGCAATCAGATGAAATCTGTTTATCATTGATAATAGATTATCGAAACGTACGCGAGCATCGAAGATCTTAAATGAGTAAACTGCGGTGACTCGCCATCAGTATAGCTCACAATTGTACCTAATTTAGTTCCGTCTGATAAATAAGCATTACTTCGACTTATAAATGTGTTTTTCTCCGTTGTATCAGCAATTATAAAATCGAGTTCAGCATCGTCCATAATTAACTTTGTACAATGTCGTTTATGATCATATGATCCTCCTTGCGTAAATTTACCGATTATTTTTCTGCCGAGATCTTTTGCAAGTTTCTCATCGTCTTTTTTCCTGCATTCACGTATATTATTAGTAATTTTAACAATATCATCTTCGCTAGGATCAGGAAAATCTCTCCTAGCATCATTAATATTAAATATATCCGGTTCTGGCAACCAAACTTGTTTCTGCACGCGGTATGATATTATTGCATTACTCACTTTTAACGATATTAAAATTTGAGCATCAAGCATGTAATGTAACAGTACTATTGGAACCCAACATTTTTCTGAAAAATGTCTTCCAAACCACGCATAAACAATCGGATGGAGATCCCCGTAAAACTCGAACGACTCTATACAGGCAAATCCGGTTAAGTCAAAATCTGGTAAGGGTCCGTTTATCGCAACTCTGGTCATCTCGTGTGTCGGATGTCCAAATCTCTTAAAGTATTCAGAACACTCTCCATATCCAAGAAAACTTCCAGGATAACATGCAACCATATCAACTGAGATAACGTCTCTATAATCGTATTTAGCATTCCACAATCCACCATGTCCGTATTCCACACAACTGTGTGAAACACCTTCAAGAAATTCCAATCGTGTCGGTTTCCATGAATTTTTCTCCTGAGCAGCGTGAGCAGCAACTGATGGAACGGTAAAACAATTATTCAGTAATTGTCCAACCTTAATATCATCAGGGGTATATTTTAATGCAAGATTTTTCATTTCTTCGTGGAGAGATTCTGTACGATAAATATCACACCATTAGACCGTACAAACTGATCATGATAATCATATTCCGAACTTTGAAACAGCCAAACAGATACAGGGTCACTTTTACTGATATTTCTGATAAAATCAAATATATGACTATTATAAAATTTAACCGTTCTGTCTCGTGGAAATATTGTTACTGCCACAGTCCATGCATGTGCGTTATGATCAATAATATCTATCGAAGCTCCTCTTGATTCATATTTCGGTTTGTACAAAATCTCTCCGGTTAACGTTTTCACTGTTATTGGGAATTTTAATTTCTTTCCCAGCTCAGCAACGTCGCTGATAGACGCTCCGGTATCTTGAACTGCTTCTGCCCACGTATTTATTTTTTACGTCGTAAATCTGTTAAACCGTTTCCGCGTATCGCGTTTGTGAAGTGTTCTGTAATTCGTTCAGCTACACAATTTATTCTTGATAGTTTCATAGGTTTGAGATCATTAACGTTAGGTTTATTATTTAACGGATATATTGCGTACACAACCGCAGTCACAGGATATGATCGTTCGTAATATGGTTTGTCAATACCAGTCAGTATTCCTGGTTTGGAATTTTTACCGAGAACAATATCATTTCCTGACTGCATGTGGACAGAATCACGTTTGTCACGGATAATCCAAGTGTCGTCGTCTGTCTTTACAATAAATTTTATTAAAATAGAATATCTTTGAACATCAAGGTAGTCAATAATATCTCTTCCTCGTTTGTCATTCATTACTTCGACAGTATTTCCAATTCTGAATGTCGACCACACATGAGCCGCACCATCGTCGCGAAATTCCTTCTTGGCTTCACGGATACGTTTAGTTATATCCTTATTCGCTAAAGCCAGATCTTGCATCGAAAAACTAAATTTATATTTCTGCAGTCTGTCAAGATCAAATCTAGCTCCCGGTGAGACGGCGGAAGGTTCAATTGTGGATAATTTCTGCATTATTATAATTAAGACAAATATATATTTAAATTGAATTTTAATTATGTATATATGATTCAAACAAAGAATCAATGCCACTGGCTCAAAATCGGATATACTTCTCCTTGTAACAAAACTTGCGTAAACGAATTCTGCAGTTATCATATGCAGTGCGTTAGACATGGAAGTCTAGGACCAAAACCGTGTGTGCGGTGTGATGTTGGAGTCAGAGGAAAAACTCAGCTGTGTGTGCAATGTGGTGGTAAAAAATACAGAGAGCTGAAAAGATATTACGATTAAAAAAAATAACACCTTAACATCGTCAGGTGAATCTCCTATAAAAACCGCAGAAGATTATCTCGCTAGATTTTCAAAATAATGATTTAAGCAAATAATATTAGTATATAAATGGAGCAAAATATGGTTGTAACGCATCCAATTATTAAAAATTATGAAGCATCTCGTGATGGTGTGATCAGAAATTGTCGATTGAAAAACCCAGTCGGTAATGTTGATAAATTTGGTTATTTTAGATTTAATATCAGTGGAAATAAAAATTATTTATCACATAGATTCATCTACGAATGTTTTCATGGGGTCATTAAAGATGGACTTGTAATTGATCATATTGATGGAAATCCCCAAAATAATTATTTAGATAATCTACAAGCTATTACGCAGAGTAAGAATTCTGCACGTGGAAATACAGGAAAGTGTAAAATATTTGGAAAGAGAACTATTAAAGCCGTAAATGCAGAGACTGGTGAAGAGAGAATTTTTAATTCTATGAATGCGGCTGCCAAATATTTTGACATACATTCACAATCGGTACAACTTGTCGCAAATGAAACATACAAATCTGCATTTTCAAAAAAGTTTGAACAAAAAATCAAATTCCAGTATATTCTTATGGTATCAGATGATTAAGCGAGGCAACTCCGTCAAACATAGCTTAGTAAATCAAGCAGTTGTCGTGCTTGTTGTGCTACGTTAATGTTATATGACAGCAATATTGCTAATTTTGGTCCACAGCGAAACGGAACCCACATTGCCTTGAGTAATCATCAGTATATCTTTCCTTATTGTATGTGTTATTTCGTCCATCATAATTTCATAAAAATAATAAATATATCGTTCATAAAAACGATGTGTAATTGTGTGTATATATCTCAACAGTGAATAAATGTATACATCAGCAAGTTATTTTTAGACAGCGGTAAGTATGGCATGTATTCATATAACTGATCGATGTTTTAGTATCCTTGGCAACGGTTGATGAACACAATTATATACTATAGATTTCTCAATTTAACTGTATTTGGAAATTGAAATAAATTCACATTTTACAATAATTGTGATTTTATTCAGAAATCTGCACTACAGTTTACAATAATTGTGATTTTATTTTGTATACTTACGTAAGTGCCTGTGCTTTAGCATTAGGTAACTTCATAATAATTTTTTAGACATATGTATATAAGGAAATCCGGTGGTCGATTGCTAACGCGTTGGATTCTCATACTCGAGGTCCTGAGTTCTATTCTCGTGACCGGCACATTGCCGGCGGGGGCGATATTATGCCAAAATTCTCTTATTAGTGGGGCTTCGCCACCCCTTCGAAATTCAACGAAAATTTGCACACTCTCCACCATGTCACTTGGTGGGTGTGTTTTTTACACACTCCCAGGGTTGATTATGGGGGAGAGTGTGCAAATTCCTATTGAACGTAGAGAAGGCCCGTCTGTATGTCTGTCCTTAAGATAAGTTAGTTAAGTCTACATATTTGTGCTGTCCTTAGTGTTGTGTTTGTGGTGTCCTGTGCCGCCCCTATAAATGTATGTAAATATGTAAATACATTACTGTAAATACGTTACTGTAAATATAATTGCTGTAAATATGCTTGCTGTAAATACGCTACTATGTGTTGTGCCGTCTACAAGGACAGTCCTTTCTAAGGACTATTATTTTTATTTTATTAATATTATTCTGATTTTATTTTATTTTAAACAAACATTTATAATATAATGAATTCTGAAAATATTAATGTTATTATTTCTGCGATTAAAAAATTACAGCATAACGGTATAAATATATCTGATAATCTTAATCCTGAAAAAATTTTGTGTGATTTTGAATCATTAGAAAAACGGAAATTAGAGAACAGATATACTTTGCCATCTGATTATAAATTTATGAAGTTTATTCAGCAGGCAATGTTACAGTCGCTGGCAACAGTTACAGATAATCAGGTAAAGCTGTTTGTACCTCTTTCACACGCTATTGACAAAATTAAGTTAGAATTATCTCATGAATACGAACAGAAAAAGATTGTGAACTTTCGTATAAGACATCTGAGGGAGCATTGTGAAAATAATATTGAAAGTGATAATGAAGGTGGACCCCTTGACTCTGTCAAGGACGGAGTCAATGTGGTAATGGCTAAACAAAATCCCTGGCAAAATTGACAGAGTATACAGTTTATTTACTTATAATATAATAATATTTTTTTTTTTATTCAGATGCTGATAATAATATTTTTTTTTCTGTTTGGGTATGATAATTACGATTTACCCCATCAGAAGTAAAAAAAAATTATTCTGATCCGAGTTAGATTCGGACATTTTTTTTGTGTTTGTTTTGCGATGGCGCATTATTAGCGTACGTACAGATTTAGACTTAAAACCTCATTTCGCAAATCCAGAATGTGTCCAGCCTGGTCAGTAAGTTTGAAATGTATCCTTGATAATAACGGATTATGAACTCGTAGATAAACGGGGTTAATTGGTTCAGATACAATTAACCACCCAGGCTGAGCTTGAGGACTGAATGAATATAATATATATCCTTGCTCCACAGTGCCACTGTGGTGGCTAGACTTTGAAAGATCTACTTGATAGCTGCCATCAGTTACATCACATACTAGATTGACTGCGATTGTTGATGTTATATTAACAATACCAGGTGATATATGACGGCCTCCACGTATGGAACGTTATTATGTTTAAGAATAACCGATGGCGGGGCTATTTTTCTCCATGATTCAATTACTCCGGGAAAATGTTCTTCAGTAAGATCAGTGATTGATTTTTTCATATCGGTATTGTCAAATCCTGGTATTATAAATGTTTTTAATTGTTCTTCTGTTATTTTGTAATGTTTAATAAACAAATTTTTCATCATATTCCGGTTTAAATCATCATCAAGATCTATAGCACCCCTGCGCTCTCTTACAGCGTGTAAAATTATATCATTAATAATTCTTAAATCTATCACAACGATGTTTAAATGTTTTATTGTTTCAATTATTTGTTGTTTTACGTCTTCACTGTGATATTGTAATAAAGAATAAAATAAATTTCGTAGTTTATTAATTGATTGTTCGTACTCGAGTTTAATTGGGTCGGACCATAATTTAAAATTTTCTTCATTAATGTGAGTTTCTCCATTAACAGATTTATGTAAGTGTCCTCTTTTAAATATATAATTTTCTACCATAGAACTCTTGATAATATTTTAATTGATTAGCTGGTACCTACGGAAATTTACTTAGATATTCTAGATCTTTTATATATATTTTTTCGCTTGTCTTAAATTCTTCTCGTTTTGGTTCTGGAATTCCATTATAAACGAGGGGAACATCAGGCCATCCTAACACGGATCTGATCGATGACTGATAAATATCTACAACATAATCAGGGGAATTTATTTCAATCGCCGCTGATAATGTTGGTTCGTAAACAGTAATTGCTATTTTGGATTCTTTTCCTGTAATAGATTTAATTCTACGTTGAAACTCATCATTAATCTGTTCTATTTGATAACTCCCGTTGAAATTCCAACAACTTGCCAATCAGGAGTTCCATCAGGTTTATTCTTATTTGCAAATACCAGTGAATTATTTGCTGGTAGTCCACCAAACGATTTCGACCTGATATTTGGCCAGCTATAATAAACTCGTAATTGCGCTAATGCTATTTCTTTTGCTGAAATTGCAGTTGGAAAATTAATACTGAATTCTGGACTGGTTGAACTTCATGATATCATTGTGGTTTTTATATGCGTAGTATTAGTGACGATCTGTTGTAATAGTTCGCGCGATCTTTGATCTGACATTATTATTACTGTCATTATTTTAATAGAACGCTCTGCGTTCTCTCGGGAACGTTTTGATCATTTATTTTTTCGCCTTGGTGGCTATTGTCAAGGAATGCTTCATTATAAATTTTCATTATCGTTATGAACTCCTCATCGGATATTTTACCATCACTGAGATACGCTGAAAGATACGATGATAGTTTAATGCATGCAGACACCGACGTGTGTAGTTTTATTATATACTCGTGTAATTTTGTGTTTGTACATGTAGCTGTCTTCTTTGCGACAATACTGAGGACACCTGCGCATGTTGTTGCCGTTGAAACGATAATTGTTACAACTGCAGGTACTGCCATTGTTATTGTTGATAGTAATACACCTGCGGACGCGATGACAGCAGAAACTGAGTAAACAATTAAATCATTGATAACCACACGCCTGCGATATTTTTTTACTTTTACTGTATAATTGTAGATGATATTTTTTAGTTTGGTTTGACACTCACATACTTGATTGTATCTGTAACGATCCACGTCAATAAGTGACTCCGTCATTTGGGTTTGATTAATTATAATTAAGTCATTTAATTAAGTAATTAATTGAGGAGTTTCAGCTACGAATTCCAGACACCACCAGTAACGTCTCCGGGGCATTTTCGTTGATGTCAACGTAAATGTTTCTTTGGTGTTTCTTATTTAGCATCACTAGTAGAGGATCATAATGTACATTCGGTGATGATGAAGTGGCCGCAGTAATTTCCAAACCGTACATGGACAGCCTGTATAACCCAGTTACTTCTGCGGTATGTTCGAGAGTGTTATCGCGCGGTGTCCATGTTGATGATCCTGATGCTACTGTGTACACGATATTGTTAATTTGAGAACGCATCGCGTTCTGGTGTGGAATTTTAATCAGATTCGTTTTTTCAATGATATTAGGCATTCCACTAACAATATCGTTGATTTTTGTGTTAATGTCAGCAAGTTTTATGTCAACAGTTGGTGGACTTCCAAAAAAGTCATTAATAGATCTGTTTATATTTCTACGAAAATTTAGAAACGTTTGTACGTGATTAGAAAAATCAGTTCTAAATGCGGTCATTTCATCGTTGATTGTTGTTAATGATGTCACCGTCGGGATATTGCTATCATCGACGTATTTTTTCGTTGCAGCATCAAAATTTAATTCTGGTGTTCTGAGATTATTAATACCATTATTATTCATGTTGAGAAATGCACGCATTATACCACCGTTGACTAATACGTACTTAGATTCTTGATGATCGACGTATTTTTTTGTTGGTGCGTCTGTATCTGCGGTTGGGTTTCCAAGGTATGTAATTTTATTTTGATTCATGATAATATGACCAGTGAATAAATCACCAGCTTTTTTGATATAATCGTTAACTGAATTACCGGAATATTGTATTTTACCTTGATCAGCAAAAGTAACGATATTATTAATAACCGCAGTGGGAATTCGTATAAGTACATCTGACAGTTGTATATTACTTGTTTTTAATCGTCCTTGTTTATCCTGAAAAACACGACTTCATTTTGATCCACACTTGTGATATTTAATAAATCATCGATTTCATTTCTGATATGATCAAGAGTTGCATATTTAGATAAATCGACTTTCTGCTGAGCTTTGCGAGAAGATCTTCCATAAATATTGTAACAGATTGGGGGGGGGGTATGGGCTAACTTGTGTAAATGTAATAATAAATTTAAAGAAATGCTCAAAGTCAGGATCTTTTTATTCTTGACTATGAAATTGTGGTAAGATGCTTAATAAAAGAAATATAACTAAAACATGAATGCATGTCTTTGGTTACGTGTAACATATGCAATACACAAATGCTAGAATATGCTGGCCTTCATAACTTTAACGTAATTATTCAGCAAGAAATGGACGAGCCACGGAGTAAGTATTTTGAAAGTTAGCCCTAATTTCTTAGTGTGGCGGGAGATAGCTGCTTATTTATGTGGCACAATATTACTTTCATATTAAGCTTGAATGAATAGCAGTGAATTGAATTTGTTTGAATTGAATTGATTCCTATTGTTGTACTATATATGTAATTCCAGTCTGTTTTTGAGAATAAAGAAGTTAAAATTCATTGATTTGTCTTATTTTTATAAGTATCTATGAGCTTCTTAATGTCATTCAATAAAGTTGTAATTATAACTACCTCAGTGCAGTGTTCTTTTTATTTGGTGGAGAGATGTTGATAGAGGCGCTAATGTTGACAGCTATCTGCCGAATTTCGAATTGCGCTCGTATTTATACTCTTCGGAAAATAGTCATGTGACGTGATTTTAACCAATCATTGCTTGTCCGGGACGCCGAGCAGGTCAGATGGTGCCGAACAGATACTCTACAACCAGCGACACAAACTGAGGGTTAATATACAATTTAACTATCATCACTTGTCCGTTTACACTCTGTCATTAGCAAATATATAAACATTACGTATTGTGTAGTGTCCGTCAAACGTCAACGTACTTTAAGTCGTAACCAAGACTGTTAAGCTTGGATGAAGAGTACACAACTACCAATGAACGCTGATAACATTGAAAATATACTGACCAGCATAAACATTAAGAATACACTATTAAATATTCAAAACATACTTATACTTGTATAAAAGAAGGCCAGCATTTACAATCAACAAGTGAAATGTAATCAAAAATGTGAACTTGACAAATTTACTGTGTGGAACCGGTCATGTGATCTAGTGTCGGCCATCTTGCCTGCAGACGTATTTTTTTGATGTCAGCTGTTGGAGTCATCGAGCTTAGTGTTATTCAAATGATGATTTGGATGTGAATTTAAGTGTGATGAACATATTTCTGGGTGTGAGAAATTCATATAAAATAAGATTCCAGAAGCTTTTGTGAGTATTTAACAATGTGCGAGGTTGAAATCGATGACATTTGTTACCACATGACCGGCGATCACACTTGACATACAGCATGAACGATTTAATACAGATATCATGGTAAGTCGCGATCTATACATTTGTATTACATACAGTGTTCAAATTCATTCTTTCATCAGTTTGTATATATTCATTGACATGAACAACATGTTAAATTTATGACATAAAAAAAACCTCCATCCTCCCCATCCATCATATTACAGCTTTAGAGCCCTCAGGTCTATTACAATATCTACCATTATATTTACTAATATCTGTTTAAAATGTCTCCAGAACGCGATGCGTTCTGGCTATGCCTGGTGGTGGTATATTTGTGTACGACTTTATGAGGTGGTTTTCCTGGCGGTGCCAGTGAAATTGCGCCGAGTACAGCGAGAGTTTCACGGCCACATACTGGTGGATCTGTTAATTTTTGTGTTGGTAATGTTGAATACCAGATTGGAATATTTTGCATGTTGCTAACATATTTTAAAAAGTCTTTTGGTGGTGCCAACCCATACGAATCAAAATAAATTATTCCAAGTGGATCAATTGCATATGCAACCCAGTGAGTGCTACGACCAGAGTTTTTATCGAGATTAATAATACCAGTTTCAATATTGTTTGGTTGTTTTGGTAATTGATCACGCATAAAAACACCTCTGAAGTTTTTTTATATTCAGTTGCTTAGCAGCATTAAGTAAATCAAAATTAGACATAGGAAGAATCATCGAACTGTCCCGGGCAGTCTTAGACCTTTTCCGTACCACGAATATGGGGTCCCTGGAAGTCTTAGACCGCGACCGTATACTGGGCCTGATAATCTTAGACGGCCCGGCTGTGGTACGTTTGGTGCTCTTAGACGTCTTCCGTGTTGATTTGCCCGTGATCTTTTTTTTAAGTTTTCTGCGTGTATAATTCCTTGACCCATTGCTTTCTTTAACGCCATTCCAGCAGCGGTTCCAACAGCGCCTAATGCAGCTGCTTTTGCAACAGCTGGGGCTGCAGCGGCTATTATCGCTGGTAACGCCGCAAGAAGTGGAAATATGCCACCCGTTTTAGCGATGTCTTTAATGGCACCCGCAGAAAGATTAAGTCGTATGCCAGTCTTTGATTGTTTGGCTTCATTGAAGTGCCTATGCTGGTGTTCTGATAATGATAGCTTATTCGGACCACCTGCGATTTGTTCTCGCCGCAGTGATATTTTTACCGGACAATTATTTTTTGATGATGATTGTAGCTTTTTAACCTGACCAGGAGTCAGAGTAACACTAACATGTTGATATGACATTTATAATTATCATCCTGATTTTAAATCAGGGATTTAATTACATATTTTCTACTGGGGCATCAATAACTCTCATTCGTCCACCAACACCTTCAAGTAGCATTGATTTATCGCTGAGTATAACAGCAATTGCTCTGTAATTAGGAATATCTACAATATTTCTATTCACACGAGTTCGAAAGTGTATATCAACGACAGATTGTCTGAATAAATCCAAATGTTCCAGCGAAAAGTAATAGATCGGATACAATGTTGTAAAATCTAGCTGTGATATTTGCAAACCAGAATCAACATTTTGGTCGCGACCCATAAATGACATTAAACAATGATATGCACGTGCAACATGATTTTGTTCAAAATATAATAATATATGTTCAGCTGGTTCTTGATGTCCATTTATCCTTAAAGAAACTTCAGAAACATTAAGATCATCAAATATCATATGACTATGTTCTTGTGAGTTTAATCGTGCGCTATTCTGAAAGCGATAAATATATGTCGTGGTGCGGAAACACCTTGCTGTGATGATATTTGCCAAGTAAATAAACCATTAACAGTGCTCTGAACAGCATCTGTGGTCATCGTCAACCATGACAGCGCTGATTTACCACCTTGATCCATAAAAGAGAGTAATCGTTCTTCTTCAGGTATTGTTGGAGTCATTACTGGCATCCACAATGAAAGTTTTGTCAAGATCACTATACCAGCGTGAGCAACAGGTCTCCAGATTGCCTCATTATCTGTAGTTTTTCTTACAAGTACAACTGTATGTTTAGCTCCATAAATGACCTTTCTGACATTTCTATAAAATCCAAAGATATGTGACAGTGGAATTGTACATGAAAATGTTCTTCCACCTTTTAACATTGCTTTACGTGATGCAAATCCTAAGTTAAAATTTGCATTCATTGATCCTACTGCGGAAGTTTCTGCGAGGCCTGCAGCATTTCTTACATTACCCATAGTTACATTAATGTTTTATGGATGATTAGTTATATCCTTCGCAAACATCATTGACGGTCCAGCTGATCTTGAATAATCGTCACTGTATCTTGCAAGGCCAATTATCGTCGTGGCAATGTCAACGTCTTTCTGAATCGACTCAATATTTTTTCCATCAATCATGTACGTAGCGCTGTCAAGCAACGCCATAATGCCATTATTAACAAAACCAACCTTAATATCATCTCCATATGCTACTGGTGCTGCAGGAACATTGTTGTCTAAAATTTCACCTTCTACTTCAATGAATGCTTCAGCGGGTAAGAAATATCTGCTTGTATCCTGAACTTGCAGTTCAATTCTTCCACGCTGATCTGGCTGTCGTGCGTCATAAGAATAATACTGATAATCGCGCACAGATTCATCTTTGAGTACTGGTGGGTCCATTTCAAATGCGGGATCAGATATACGCTTGAACATCTTTATTAAAATTGCTATCGTCTAACACGAAGACCGCTTCCTGCTGTCAGACTAGCGGTTATATTTTTTTTCTTTTTCCGACATTGGTACACCAGCTAACTCTGCTAGTTTTTGATTAGCAGCTTGATTTATTATTTTACTGACATTTGCGGGCATCACTTCAGTGCTGGCCAGTTTCACTGGTGGCTGAGGTTTTCGTCGTATTAATCGTGCTAGTCTATCCTTGATTGCTGAGAATGCTTTGCTAGCAACATCACCAACAGCGCCAATACCTTTTTCACGAACAACGTCAATAGCTTTCATTCTCAGTTGCTTTGCAATCGGTATTGCTTTTGGGGCTATCCTTCTAAATAGAACTTGAACAACATCACCTAGTCCATCTCCGTAGATCGTTTTGTATACTGGTAATCGTGAATTTATTACCCTGACCATAGTTGGTCTATGAGTATTATGTATGATCATCTTATTATAGTCATTGCATCTAATTACATACTCAATCACTGTGATAATCATCGGCAATTTCATTAATAAGGGACCGATATACATTAATATCCATGATACCGCCTGTAAATAATCGTTGACAAATATCAGCTGCTTCATTAATTATTTCTGGGGAATTATTACCAGCTCGTTTTCCTCCAATTAGAATTTCTAATCGATCAACATCGGCAAGGACGTTATTGGGACAAGTTAGAACGCGTTGCGTTGGAACGCTTTGCGTTCTGAGACCACTTTCAGCTGCGCCAGGAGCGTCTTGAAATTCATTTTCACTTGGTTTCGGTGGTGTTTTTTTTACTTGGTTTCGGTGGTGTTTTTGGTGATTCTGGATAATCACGAAGTGATCCTTCCCACGTTTGTGATTTTGAAGATTGTTGTTTTTGTTGTGATTGTGATTTTTGCTGTTGTTTTTGTGATTGTTGATGATATTGCTCTAGCCGTGAATAATAATTGTTTATTCTATCATAAAATAAAATAAATTTAGGATCATCATCTCGGGCCTGATTAAGATTATTCTTTATGCAAAATATCCATTTCCACCAAGATTCACGAAGTATAATATCATTAGCATATTCACGTTTCAAAAATTTTTTTCTTTCATTAAAACTTAATATAGCAATCTCAGGTAATTCCTCATCGCTAATTTTTTTGATATAATTAATATTAGCTTCGGTAAATTTGTCAGTTATATCAATTCTCTCTCTTGCTTGTTTTGGTTCTTGTTCTCCTGGTTCTGGTATACGATCTTTTATATCACCTATTTCAACACGAGCTTGGTCAATACCTTCAAGTATTTCTTGCATTGGCTGATGAGCAGCTATTTTGCCTGTAAGTTCTCGTAGAATCACTTTTGTTTTCTTAGTTCGCTCTGCTATTTTTCCAGTTGCTTCAGCGGTTTTCTCTAATACAGGAAGAAGACCTTTAGTTGTTTCTGTAATAGGTTTAAATAATTGTTTTGTATCCTCTGCAAATTCAACTTGAGATTCCTGACGTGATTGTAGTTGTTGTTTGACAGAATCACGGACGGGTAGATATTTTTTAATTGCCTCTAGTCGCTCTCGCGCTAGTGTAGCTGTATAAGATTCCATTATTTGATATAAGAATGATTTAATTATTGTAGCAGGGAGGGTGAACGACCAGCGTTGAGTTACCAGCACGTAAACGAAACACGCCATAAAATAAAAACGCGCGTCAGTGATGATGTAACAAAATGAGCTAACCCAATTAGAAAAATCTCATGGCCTGACAGAGGTTTTGGTTTAACATTATTGACCTTGAGACTTCATTTTCGTAGGAAGTTTTATTTTTCATAAATAAGGTCTCCAAACAAAATGGTCTGGTCACCCTCCCTGCTGCTTGTGTACTCAGACACGAGCTGCTCAAAGAACCAGACCATACAATCTACACCCCTATGCTGACGATAGGGTGAAGACAAGCGATCGACTGCAGAACAGCATGTTTTATAGCCGATAGCGCATGTGACGTGTTTTTGCTCCACCTTGGTAAAAGATTTGTCGGGATCAGGATGAGATTCCGCCACTCTTTCTAGTATCTCTTCCAAGTTGAAGACGATATGAAACATGTGTGCGTATTTTTGTTGTTGTTTTCGAACTGTAAAGTATTATTCCCTCTTCTGGCATCTGAACTGCTTGTGTTTCTTGACAGTAGCCCAGAGCCAGTTGCTCATCCAACTTTTTTGCTTCGAAAATCATTTACCAGCAAAAATAGACGTTATCTTCATGCTTAGTGTATTTAGATCGACGCAGACGGCTTAAATCCTTGATCCAGCTGAAATGCGATTGATAGTAAAGTATATTGATACTGCTTTGTGAGGCTGTTTTAGACATCAGCAAGGGATAGACTGTGTATTTGTTTTCCTCGAGACCAAAGACATTGATCCATAGATGATTGAGTGCTTCTAATGTGGGGACGTCTTTAATTCTAGCTGGAAACTGGATAAGTCCTGTGTGGACGGTATTAAAATAGGGTTTCTAGTGAAATACGCGATAGACGTGATCGTCAGCAGGATGAAGTGCAGAAAGCGCAACCCAGACCAGGCATAAGTCATCCTTGTTTTTAACGTTCACACAGGCTTTAATCGATAAAATCTTTTTGTAAAGTTTGACATATTTACCTGCCCGTGTCGGACTGTAGTTGGAGACTCCAAATTCGATTGAGTTGACTCCGGTAACGACCCACGCGGATCCTCTCTGCTAATTATCTTCTATGCTACGTTAGATATACGACCAGATGATGTCAAGAATCTCGCTGAAATTACTGCCACGAGAAACAATGACGGGTTTGGATCTGATCCCGTTATCAATGTTTTTTTTCTTCCCACGTGAAATGAATGTAAAAAGCAACACCCAGGTTGATAGCTGTATGCGTCTGAAGTAGTTGAAGAACGTTAGGCTTGAGCATTTGTTGTAGTAGTTATTTATGGACTCCTTGAGTACTTTGGGATGATCATAAGCAAACACTTTGTCAGCCCCTCAAATGCCTTTTCAGTTTGTCGCGGTGTGAATGTTGCACAACGCAGGTTTATCTTGGGCAGCTTCTTAATTTCAGCTTTCCTCCGCCTACTGATAACCTCGTCCTGAAGCTTAGAACTTCTGCTTTCGATCTTGGATACTCTGTGGTTTTACTCTTGAGTGTTTTCTACTCCTCGCGTAATTGGTGGGCATACCTTTGTAGGGTGATAATAGCTCGTCCAAGACGGCTTTTAAATTCACGGACGAGCTGACGTCGCTGTGGCCGACGGCGTGGGTATTCCTTCAGAAGATCTCTTAATTCTTCAGCAAGTAAGTGCTCGTCGCTACGTGATGTTGAAGTAGATCTCTTTTAATTTACTAATAGGTCCATTCCGCAGAATGAAATCTGGGTTCACATTTTCCATCGTTATATTAATGATTCAGATACCTTATATATTATATACTATTTTGCAATATATCTCTAATTGCTTGTTAATTTTCGTTTTCCTTAATTGCTTATTATTTTCGAATCAGAGATACAAGTTTTATCTTAATAATAATATAGCATAAGGGAAAAATGTCCCGATGGCAATGGTTGTTTCAGAGTGCCACGGAGAGATGCAACAAAACCTGTAGAGGTGAGTACTGTGCTCAACATAACGCGTTGATCAAGCGAGGAGGCTTAGGATCTCAGCCATGTCTCGGATGTGGACTGGGTGTTTGTGGACGCTTACAGATATGTCAGAACTGCGGTAGCAAAACTATCAGAGAGATTCAATATTATTACGATATAGTAAGAAAAAACCCCCACAAGACCAATATTAAGAAAACTACACCCATTATGGATAGCTACATATGCCAACCATTTTGGTGAGTGTAACTGTAAGCGTTACATTGATATCAAGATAAAGAAGACACAGGTCCACGATGGCTTCCTTGAGATCTTTATGACAAAAGTTAGATATCGTGTGTGATCGACCTCGTTGTGGACCGTATTACTGTGAACAACGGAGTTGTCGCAGGAAACATCATCGGCGATGTCTGTCTATGTTTAAAGACTGTGAAAAGTTTAAGAGTTTCTTAAAGTATTCTATTCCCATGCATCTCACAAAGCTACTCCGGAAGTAGTGTAGTGGGATACTATTGCCCTCATCATGCCAAAGAAGGGAAATCAGCCTGGGACACTATGGCCCCACAATTTTTAGACCCAAAACCACAGCCTGGGACACTGTAGCCCCAATGGAAATTTTGCATAGCGACTAGCACACGCTGAGACTGTATAGCGCCAAGAGGAATGGAACAGGTAGGATGAGGTCACGGTACTGGTCATTGGCAACAATGTAGCAATGTAGTACTGTGACGTCATGCCACCTGTGTCATTTCTATAGACAAACACGAATCAGTCGCTTTCGTGTTTTAGTAGAGTATGTTTTATATATTCGTTTTTTTTTCCCATAGATTGATGAACATCAATCTATCCTACACAAATTATAAAATCGACTAAACAAATTTTTTAGGGAAGAGAGAGAATAAATATCTACACAAATTATAAAATCGAATAAAAAAATTTTTAGGCAAGAAAGAATTAGTGTCTTTTCGAGGCAATGGAGTGGCCCTGAAAAGGGCCGTTGTTTGTTATGTTAACACCATTCCGTTAACATAGAGGGCATCGCATAGGTTTTCTTCTCTTCCTCAAACTTCGTCTAATCTCTGGTCCATAAACCAGAACTCTCTTCAGACAGCCTTGTCTTTCCACATAAGTCCTTCTTTTCCAAATGCTTGTCTCGGTGATCCTAACGATTCTCCATGCTGATCTGACATGCATGGGTAAGTCCGTACGGAAAAACAACGACGATACGAAAGTAGACGATTCAACGTTGGTCCACATCTTTGTGACGAGAACAGGTGAAGTGAACCGCGTTTATTTATGGTGGAAGACCGGATCGAAACGGATTGAAATTGTTCACCAATCCCAACACGCGTTACAAAATTCAGTCACTTTGCGGAGTCTGTCTTCCAATCCGAAGAGAGCTACCTGTGACGTCACATTCCCTATATAGGTGCGCTAGCGTCTGTGCGCAGTCAATCGATGTGACATTATTTTGTGAAACATGACGGAAACTAAGAAGACGATGAATTGGGGTGCACCGGCTGTGGAGACGAGAAGCGATGGCATAGCAGTGGCTACCAAAGTTAACACAGCGCTACTTCCAAAAGAGGTTGATTTCAAATGGGATTTAGTAGATTTTGTTCTCTTCTTCGGAAGAATTTGTTCCGGTACCAGTACCTTCACCACTTTCTCCTTCTTTACAACACGTCAAGGACTTTAAACAAAGACAGAAAGAAGAAGT
Source organism: Megalonaias nervosa (assembly GCA_016617855.1). Classification (NCBI taxonomy): domain Eukaryota; kingdom Metazoa; phylum Mollusca; class Bivalvia; order Unionida; family Unionidae; genus Megalonaias; species Megalonaias nervosa. The sequence goes on from JAECUM010000535.1 coordinate 71,794, forward strand.
GGAGAAATTTTTACAGCAGCTGAAAGAGGCAGAACAAGCATTTCTCCTTGAACAGCAACAGCGAGAAGAAGAAGAGGTAAGAAGGAAACGACAGGAAGAAGAAGCAGTAGAGAAGAAACAAAGCCTAGGAGAGAAGGAGAACAGTGAAAGTCAAACGGTAACGGTACTCTTGGACATTTTGGCCGAGTTAAGAAGTCTGAAACAAATGTATCAGACTTCTTTATTACGACCCAAGAGAAAAAGACCTTCCCGAGCCAAAAAGCCTAACCCTGTTACTACACCAGAGATACCACCCCTAGTGATTTCTACTAAACCACTGACAGGAGCAAGTCCAGAAGTAGGCCTTGGCCGTGGCAAAGGTTTAAGGCAGATAAAGCGGATTGCTTCTCGTTCCTGAGTTTGTTCTAAGGAAAAAAAA
>JAECUM010000536.1:0-240000 GCA_016617855.1 Megalonaias nervosa
AGTAGGATGGTGGATTGTAGGTGCTTGGGGGGGGGGCAGTATAGCACGTTAGGAATTCATCTTGTTGTTATAAATATAAAATGATGTCATTTACACAAAAGACCTGGCGTGTACCGTCATTTTTCTTTAGGACAAACAGAACAAAATTATAGTGCGCACAATGTAATGCTAAAATATATCTTTTACACTGTCAACAATCTTTCTCTGTTGATATCAACGTGTGCCAAATTAATACTCAACGATAAAATATTAACCATACTTAGTAGATGAAATAAAGAAAGATTCAGTTTAGGGTCTTTACGGCCTCTTATTTGGGGACATTATTGATTTGTTGGCTAAGAACATAATTGTTTTTATCTTTGTTCTAATAAAAACAGCACATTAAAAACTTTGTTTAATAATAACCTCCGTTGATAGTCGCAGTTTGCATATTGTATTTCCATTTGTGGTTTCAGCAAAATTATACTGTCCGTTATTACGAATGTCATGTTCCTTTATTATCCTCTTTCTTATTCTCATTCGGATGTAAATTCATATATTTCGTTATTCTCCTATTTATCTATCTTTTTTTAAAAAAAATTATTTATTGTTCGTTCCTTCGTTTGTTAATTCCTTCATTCATTATTTTCTTACATATACTCTCTAAACATACCAATTTATATACACCTAGTAGTAAAGATAGTTGAGGTTTTAAAACCAAAGAGGGTTTTAGGTCAGAAACCCTCACCCGCCTCTAAAATAAATATATTCTGACATTTTTTCATCACCTCAGAGACCCCCTCTCCCTCAAAAACCACCCTTCTTCAAATTTGTATCTCAAAAAAATGATGAAATTTTGAAACCCAAAGAAGATTCTAGACCTGTAGATTTTTTTATATTAAACAATAAAATATTAATATAAAATGTCCTTTTGTCAATCAAAGAGACATGTTGGATTTGATCTGACAAACAAATTTTGTAAGAGATTTAATTCGATTAGGGCAGCCTCAAGCTATACTGGCATAACAACTAAAATAATAAGCAATTGTATCAAAAATGTTGGTTATCACATGTCACCAAAATATGGATCAGTATGGTTATTTGCGACTGAAAATGACGAACGAATAAGAGGTTGGGCAGATGATGTGATGACATTTATTGACAATATGGTTGATATTTTATTTGATAACGATATTTCTAAAGCTGTACAAAATTAAACATCTACTACTGTTGTAACCCATATTTTATGATAATCTTTTTCATATCTGCTGACTCTCATTGGCAGAATATATGTTAACATACTGTCAATAATACGAAACTCTCGTATTAAATCGTCCATATCATATTTTATACCCCGCAAATAAGATCGTATCTGATCAAGTAATTTTTTATAGGTGATACTTGCTGTTTTACAAGCATTTTTTTTAGTCGCAAGTCGAGGTTCAATTTTTTTACACGCTGTTGCAAGAGAAACACCAACACCGGATATTATTAACAAAAACGAATTTAATGATGCTCCACATAAAATTATACCAAAGCTAGTCATTAGCAGTGGTAAATATGATATTACTCGAAGTATTTTGCTATAGTATTTGTAACATTTTTTCACGCACCAAAGTTTTTTATGATAATATCTGTAATATTGCATTAGAGCGTCCACATCTTGTTTTGGAATTTTATCTGAAATATGATTAAAATCAACTATACTTTTTTCATTATATAATATTTGTTTACAGATTTTATACAATATTAAAAACTCTAGTGCCAGTCCCTGGGTTTGATTCATTATACTTAATGACGTTGTCATTTAATTAAGTAATTAATTGAGGGGTTTCAGCTACGAATTCCAGACACCACCAGTAAGACACCGGGGTTAATTTTTTGTCAGATGGTTCCAGTATAAATTCTTCTTCGACATCTTTATTTAATATAATAGATACAGTTCCAGAAAAAAAAAACATCGATTGAATGACGCCATGGAAATGTAGTAAATATCCTAAATTTTTCTTTACTGAATACCGACAGCCTGTACACGCCAGTTACTTCTGCGGTATGTTTGATGGTGTTATTTTGTGGTGTCCATGTTGCTGATCCTGATGCTACTGTGTATACCACATTGATGATCTGCTTGTGATGAATTTTAATCAGATTCGTTATTTCAACGATATTAGGGATTCCACTAACAATATCGTTGATTTTTGTGTTAATGTCAGCAAGTTTAATATCTACAACCACTGGATTACCAAAAAATTCATATACAGATCTGTTTATGTTTCTACGAAAATTCAAGAATGTTTGTACGTGATTGGAAAAATCAGTTTCGAATGCGGTCATTTCATCGTTGATTGTTGTTAATGATGTCACCGTCGGAATGTTGCTATCATCGACGTATTTTTTTATTGCAGCGTCGAAATCTGATTCTGGTGTTCTAAGATTATTAATACCATTATTATTCATGTTGAGAAATGCACGCATTATACCACCGTTGACTAACACAAACTTAGATTCTTGATCATCGACGTATTTTTTTGTTGCTGCGTCTGATTCTGTGGCTGGGTTTCCAAGGTATGTAATTTTATTTTGATTCATGATAATGTTACCGCTTTAAGTTCCACCAGATTTATCTAGTTTATTATTGTCGACTAATTTAAGTTGTACATAACTAACAGCCTGTGTATTAACGATATTTATTGGTGGATAATTTGTTTCTAAATCTAGTACTCGTTGATTTGACATAGACAGGTTTCCTGTCCTTGCGTCGCCATTTTGTGTTTTAGATATCCCGATAAATCAATATTGCCGTTTGTTATTGTACTTATAGCCGATGAATCTCCTAATGTTGTTCCAAATTTTGTATAATAATTCATTATTTATCTATCGTCTGACAATTTTTTTATATAACATAAAATTGTATAACAATAATGGCAAAATCGTCGATATTAAACTTTGATACAGAGCGGTTGGTGAAACATAAACATGAAAACGAACTTCCAGATTGTCATTATCTTATTGTTGGAAGAACTGGATCGGGAAAAACGAACTTGCTTATGAATTTACTTCTCGGAGATAATTTTAACTACGATCGCGTTTATATTTACACAATTAATCCACAACAGGATAAGTACGAGCTACTTAGCAAATATAATGACAAACTTCGTCATGATCTTGAGGCTGGTGAAGATTTTTTTATTATCAAACAACCAGAAGAACTTGTCCCAGTTAATCAACTTGATTCGTCCGATGATATTCCGCTAAACAACGAGGAAATGAATAAAATAAGATCATATTTTTCATTATCACGTAATAAGAAATGTAATTGTGTTTATCTCGCTCAGGGTTTTTATAATGTTGACAGATTTGTTCGGCGAAATACTGGTTGTTTTATATTATTTCCAGGACTTGACAATGCTGACGTTAGAAATATCGCGAATGAGCAATGTGGCGATGTAACAAAAGATAAATTTATTGAATTATATCATCAGGCGACATCAAATAAATATAACTTTTTTTATTTGATAAATTTACAAATGATACGAGTAAAATGTTTCGCTGTTGTATTGAAAATTATTTGCAGTAAGTTTTTGTTTTTGATAGTTTTAATGTTATAAAATTTACATATAATAAAATGGAAAGACAAGCAAAGTATAGAAAACATATAGAAAATCTAAACAAACAACTTGTTAAATCTAAAGCTGAACTTAGGCAGATGATCCAACAAGCACGACGTGGCCAAGTGGCTGCAGCAGAAACAGCAGCAACAATTCTCAAACCAGTTACTGAAGCGCTACTTGGAAAACAACCTGAAACTAAACCACTATCAGAAGAAGAACCTAAAAAATTACACGATAAAGGTTTACTCGGATTAGTTAAAGAACAACAAGAAGCAGCTGCTGGAAAAATTATTGAAAGATCTGAAGAAGAAAAAAGAAGATTAGCTGAGTCACTTGTAGCAAATATAGCTGATCCTGCTGCAAGACAAGCTGCACTAGATCGGCTAATTAATAATCCACTAGCACTTGAACAAAGACTAGCAGGTTTAACCACATGGGATATTAAAGATATTCTAACAAATTTATCAGAACAATTAGAAGATATTGAAAAGGACCAAGAAAGAGTTGGCCAGTTAACGGTAAAGTTTATGGAAGCTGAAAATCAAAGACGATGGTATAGAAAATTTGCAAATAATAAAATAACAGAGGGTGAATATGAAGATTTTTTAAGTAATAATGGTATAAATGATGTTGATAATATAAGAACCTGGACACAGGATAGAGACGACGAACTTATTGCTAAATTAAATAAAAAAATAACGGAAGGTAATGATCCTAATACTGAAATGGATAAAGCTACTAAACAAAAAGAAATCATTCCACTTGCTGGTACAATTAAGTATGGTGTTATTGCTAAAGTTTCATTAGATGCAGCGAATGAAAAAAGACAAGAAGCTCCTGGTAGGAGGTGGTGATTTCTTAGGAGATTTAAACATATTGATGACATTCGAGTAAAACAATATAGAGAAACAATAACTGGAACTGGAGTTAGAATATTTGCATCAGTTACTGAAATGATAGGCAGATAAATGTTATTGATATCATCAAAAGAAGCTGGAAATGTTGGAGCTGAAATTGACAATGAAATTATTGACATAATTGATAATTTGAGATCGGAAAATTTATTAACATCTGACGAATACGAAACTTTACATCGCGATTTAATCGCGGCGATTTAATTTTATAAATGTCAATTTTGCATAATGATTTAATATAACAATTTTATATTTAAAAAAAAAATGTCAGCAACATTATTACTAGACTCTGGTCAATCTGATAAAGATAGAGCAAATTTTTCTGTAAAGTATATTCCGCCAATACAATTAGATCCTGAAAAACAATATGAAATTGGACTAATTTCCTGCACAGCATGGCATTCTATGTCTGATGTAAAAACTGGAGTAAATGATGATTTTGAATTTACTATTTATCATATTCCAGGAGAAGCATCACCTAAATATAAAGATTTTAAAATTCCACAAGGAGCTTATAATATTACCGACCTAAATAAAATAATAAAAGAATTAATAACAAAAAGTGGAGGTGTAGCTGATAATTTTGAGCTTACACCAAATTATAATACGTTACGCGCCAGAATGACATTAAGACATATGTCAGTTTCTTTCACCTCGCCAACGAGCATTGCACCACTGATAGGATTTCTCCATGACATTTATGTTGCTATTATTCCTAATAAAAAATTTATATATGACGGTGAAATGCCAGCAAATATAACTAACGTAAACACAATATTAGTAAATTGCTCTATTGCAGCTGGATCTTACTCATCCATTGGAAGTAAAGGGACAAACTATATACAGTTTTTCGCCAGACGTTCCATCAGATTCTCTTATGCAAATTAATCCGCGCCAGGTTATTTATTATCCGTTGAGTGTTGAAAATCAAATAACAGAAGTAAATATGCAATTAACAGATTAATCTGGACGACAACTGGATCTTAACAATGAAATTTTTACCTATTACCCGCACATACGCGTACAATAACAAAGTTATTGGCAATAAAATTATACAACCTCAGATATAATGAAACAGAGAAAAAAAGTTTATAGAAGAAAAATAGTCGGAGGATTTTTGGGAATGTTCCAGGAATAGCTCATAAAGTTGCGCCAATTGCACTTGACGCATCAAAAGCTTTCACAACTGGAGCTGCATCTGCAGCTGGAACTGCTGTGGGACAAAAAATAGCTGATAAAATAAAAGGCGCACGGCAAAGCGGTGTACCGACAATCAAACAAGCTATCTCAGAAATCGCACCAACAAAAGAAACCCAATGCGCAATGATAACAACAACAAAAAAACTGTTATCACCGAGAGGAGAACAAATTATACAAAAATTAATATCTAAAGCAACAGCGCCACAATAGCTTGACAAAATTTTGTATAACCTAATAAATAAAAAATATGTCTGTTAAAAATTATCTCGATTTAGCAGAAACTTACGACACAGACGACACAGTAACAGAATTTGAATATGTTGAATATCTCGATGAAAATTCTAATGAACCAAATAAGGCTGGCGTTAAAACATTTAATACTCGAGACGAAGATGTATTTTTGCTGCCTCACAAAGCAATGTTGGAAGTTCGTGGCCAGATTATGTCAGTAGCTAATCCACCTGCCGCAATTGCAGCTAACACAGAAGTAGCTCTTATAAATGATGGTTGGTGTTTATTTAAAAGTGCTCAATATCAACTAGCTAATCAAACGGTTGAGGATATTTCAAGTCACTTACAAGTTGCAAATACAATATTAAATACTATTTCGTTTTTTGTTTTTTTATTTTTTTTTTTGATGATTACTCTAGATCAACTGCAACTAATATGATGTGGTTTAAAGATACTGGAGTTGGAAATGCGGTATCTAGAGAATTTATTCCAAGGGTAGCGTTGCAGCTGAAGCTAATGCTGATGGAAGTGCTGCAAATGTGAGAGATTTTCTTATTGTTTATGCTCCTGAGCTAGGTATAGCCGCACCAGCTGCAGAAGCTGGTGTAAACGCTGTAAGAGTTTTACTTACTACCCCTTGTAATAATCTTGGTATAACGCCACCAGGAGTAGCTGATGATGGAAATGCAATGTTAAATTTAGTTAACAATAATATAGCAGGTTTTAAAAGTGTACGTTACAATGAGGGTTATTCTAAGAGAAGGGCACTTGCAGCAGTATCACGTCAAATTACAATGATGTTACCCTTAAGCACAATATTTGGCTTTAGTCGCGATTACAATAAAGTATTTCGTGGAATTAAACATACACTTATTTTAGATCGATCAGAACAAAATGATTGTTTATTTCGACTTGGCGGGGCTGATGTACAGTTTATCATAAACAAACTTGCGCTGTGGATACTACGAATAACGCCGACACTTTCAAACTCGCTCGAATTAGATGATGTTCTTAAAAACCGCACAAACAAAATTCATTTTCAGCAACATAAAATATATCAAACAGCAGTTCCAAATACCACAGACCACACATGGCGAGTCACAAAGACGTCGACTGAACAAAAGCCACGGCAATTATTTGTTGTATTTCAGCAGCAAGCGCGATGTGGTAACCAACAACAAAATAATGCGATATTTGATAATGCTGATGTTAGAGAATATATGCTAGAATAAATTCAAAGCATTATCCAGAGCGAGCGATAGAATGTAATTTTGCAGATGACGCTAATAAAAATATTACTCGACCTTACATGTACCTGCTCGACGCAGTGCAAAAATATCAAGATGTTGGAGATGGATCTCAGATATCAGTAGAGGAATTTCGTACACTTTATCCGATATTTTATTTTGATGTTAGAAAACAAAATGAAAGAGATGTAATTTCAACTGCTCGTATTGAAATTACATGGACGCTCGGAGCAGTTCCAGCAGCGCAGTTGTACGTGTACGAGTTAGTGATCAGCGACAGAACTATTACGATTGACTTTATCGAAGGTAAAATGTCGGTACAAGTTTAGTCTGAAACTTTAATATAAGGTGACAAAATATATTGTAAAAGAAATATATTTGACTGATGGTCAAGTTAAAAGATTAGCAGCTGCTGTTGCAAAGCAGAGGCAGGTTTCATTAAAAGTAAAACCCAACAATGAAGGTGTTTTGAGTACTTTAACAAAATTAATGTTAACCAAAAAACAAGTAAATAAGTATAACCGCGGCAAACCTTTTGTTTTAAATTAAAGTGCTGCACAAATAACAGCGATGGTAAACGACATCGTCGTTGAAGGTGGTTTCTTCGGTCCGGCACTATATGTAATGGCCAGAACGTTAATACCAAAACTTTTGCTGGTGTTAGGTACATTAGGATTAGCAGCAGCGTCTGGGGCAGTATCTGGCGCAACGAAAAAAGCAGTTGAGGGTCATGGAATAAAGAAAATTTTTGTCTAAAGATAAATATAATGCCCAGAAGAAAAACAGCAAAAAGAAAGACAACGACGAAAAAAAAGACACCACCGAGGCGAAAAGGTGGATTTATTCAAATAGCTCCATTACTAGCAGGATTAACGGGAAGTCTATTACCAAATCTGTTAGGAATAGGACGAGGACTAATGTTGCCAGGAACAAGGAGATGAAATCTCGACCGACTTTGTCGGCCGCGTTAAGTAACTTTGATATACTTGATAAACTAAAAAAAGTAAAAAATTTCCGTGGAGTTTATTCTAAAGATTAACTTATGGCGATTCCATCGCAAGCGACATCGTCGCTAGCGTCTCCACGTTCGTGCGTGATAAATATACAAGATTTTAATGACGGATCTGGTACACATTGGGTAGCTGTTTGTGATAACAATTATTTTGACTCGTTCGGAATTCCACCAAGTGACGCAATAAAAAATATATGAGTAGAATTCCAGAGACTTCGTCAGAGACAAAGTCTCCAGAGACGAAGTCTCTTGCGAAAATAATAAATTATTCGTCTAATCAAATTCAACCAGTTGGAACTTCTGCTTGTGGATACTATTGCGTAATGTTCATTAAACAGATGACCATAAATCCAGATTTTTTAAAGTTTATTTTGCAATTTGACAAACAACCTTCTCAGGCTAATGATGAGATTGCAATTAATTTTATCTAAACTCACTGATATATAATGTCAACATATTGTCTTAAGTGTAAAACTAAAACAGAAAATAAAGATGAAAAAACAGAAAAAACAAAACATAATAGAATAATGCTGAAAAGTATTTGTGCAATCTGTGGAAAAAGAAAAAGTATGTTTTTAAAGAAATTATCGCCAACAACAAAGTTGTCCGGAGCGGGTTGCCCTGACAAGATTATTTTAGTAGATGATTAATAAATAATGACATGCGAGTGCGATTGTGATAGAGATTTATGTCTTGAGCAAAATAAAATTGTTACAGTTTGTCAGAAATGCAACAGCAGAGAAATAATTGGTTTTGATATAGATATACATAAATTAATTGGCAAATTGCCGAAACCAAAAGGCGGTTGGACATTGCCAGGCCATAAATATACTGGACCTTATAATCCTCTTGATAAACAACTTGACGAAAACGATAATCCGCTGCCAGGACAAGAGCCTTACAATCAAGTTGATGCAATAGCGATGCGCCATGATATCTGCTACAGAGATATTGAACGTCCAGACAACGAACAAAATAAACACAGCTGCGATAAAGTAATATTAGACGAACTTCGTGATATGAAACCTGTAAATATGCGAGAACGTGTTGACCGAAGGCTGGTTCAGGGTTTTATTGGAGCAAAATATAAATTAGGTCTCGGTAAAAAAGAATTATATGATGATCTTGCCTCGAAGACGCTAGCGTCTGAGCTACACAAACCTAAAAAAAAAAGTTTCCGCGACGTAAAGTTGTCGCAAATGCCGTTGATGATATCTGGGCGATAGATTTAGTTTATGTCTCAAATCTTGCTCAGTTCAACGTTGGCGCCGATGGCGCTCCAAAGAGATATCTTTTTAATGTTGTAGATGTTTTTAGCAAATACGCGTTTAGTATACCCGTTTCGGATAAAACAGGGACATCGATGACTGATGCGTTAAAACAAATTATTGTTAACACAGAAAGAAAACCAAATAGAATCTGGACTGATCATGGAGCGGAGTTTTTTAATAAAAAATTTGAACAGTTTTTAGAGCAAAATAACATTAAAAAATATGTTACAGGAAATGAGGGAAAAAGCGTCATCGTTGAAAGATTTAATCGCACGCTCAACGAAAAAATCCACAAATATTTAACAGCTAAAAATACGAGTAAATATATTGACAATTTACAGAAAATTGTTGACGAGTATAATAACACGAAACACAGATCCCTTTCGCTAGGCAAAAGAAAAATGTCGCCAAACGACGCGATTGCAAATCCAATATTAGCAAACGAAAATATGTACCGCAGGCATAAATTTAAAGTTGGTGATAAAGTTAGAATTTCTCTGACGAAGAAAACATTTGAGAAAGGATATACTCATAACTGGAGCGAAGAAGTATTTGTTGTTGATAAAGTACTTTTAACAATACCAGTTACATACTCGTTGAAAGATTTATTAGGTGAGCCTATAACTGGCAGTTTTTACGAGCAAGAACTTCAGAAAACAGAACAAAATATATTTGTTATTGAAAAAGTTATTGAAAAGCGCGGAAACAAAAGTTTAGTCAAATGGCGTGGGTATAGCAATAAATTTAATAGCTGGGTACCCACTAAGTCGATTGAATAATATTATTATAAATTTTGTCGTATTTTATTAGTACGAATTTACATTTTACTGGTTTACACAGAGAAATTAAATGTAATTTTCTTGCATCATCGACTGGCATTAAATTAAATATTTTAACAAAAATAAAATCGTATTTTATATTTCTTTGTTGTCCAGTTATTTTTACGTTTAAAAAAGGTTTTATAAGTTGCCAAAATATTTGATGCTCTGTGATAGTAAAATTAAATTTTATTATTTTTTTAGCAACATGGTACTTAACATCCTATCGCCCAGTTGTTGATCTGCTTAAATTTGTTTTACTAACAACATCATCTTCATCTTCATTGTTATCGTTATGCAAAATATCATTTTCAGTATAATTAGAAAATCTATTACAAATAGAATTTTCTAAAGTAAAATTTGAAACTAAAACAAAATCTCCCGAATATAGTTCAGCTAGTCTTTCAATCAAGTTCATTATAATAATAATTTTTTGTCTAATTAATTAATATTAAGATGTTTGGGGAAATAAAATATCATCAAAGAGTTAATATACTAAATCACAAAGAATTAGCTGAGGCAATTCGAAATTGATTGTTGGGACATAATTTTTATTTTGTTGATGTTATTATAACATTAGGTGAATCTGACAGATTTTTATTAACAGTAGCAGAAAAAATAAAACTTGATACAAATAAAATGATGACATTACGATTTAATCGAGATGATATTATGGAATTTAGTCATAATTGTCTTACTCGAAATGATCTAGAAAATATCATTAGTTATCGTATTTAAAATTAAATCCATCAAATGTCAACATTGACGTTGCTGATTTACTTACATTATCAGCTACAAATGTACTGATTTGCTGCTAATTTTAAGATATTTTGCAGCAGCTGTTATTGATCTAAATTTTATTTTTTCTCCAGTTTCTAAATTTACTGATATAACTGATTTTGGATCTTTAAAATCAGAACCGTCATAACCGGCTCCACGCCTTGTGTTTTATTTTGGCGTAACCAAATCTAAATTTTCCAAACGATTATCTGTTTTGATACCATTTTTATGATCAATAACTAGACCATTAGGTATTAGTCCGTTAAAAGTTTCAAATACAAAACGGTGTGGTTTATAAACAACAAAATTAGTTTTAGCTCCACGTACCATTACGTGTAAATAACCAGTATTACATAAATTTCCAACAACTTTCTTTGTTTTTTATGTCGAATAATTCCTCGATCATTTGCCTCATATACATCAAACACTGGATGAAGTTGAAATTCATTTTGTAATGCTAAATTTTCAATATTAGTATCATTAACTGCTCAATTTACTTGATAAACTCGCTGTCCTTCTGGAATATCATCGCAAAACAAAGTATAAATAAAATCTTTTTTAAACATTTTAATTCTTTCTGTATCATCGCCTTTTACTGAAATGATCATTCCAGCTGGCGTTGATATGCCAACAGATATTTTAGATTTTATATTAATAACAGAACCCAATGCATTTGCACAATATAAGTTATACTTTGGGTGTACGTGATAAAATTCTTGCTCTTCCGCCGTCAATCTCAAATATCTCAAAATTTCTGTCATTATATTATAAGGATTTCATATCTCTAATTAAAAAAATTCAATTGAATATAAAATATTACTATTATATATAATGTTAGAATTGCGAGATATTGCTAAAAAGAGCATTATCAAAGCTGAAAAAATTGCTACAGCATTTTCCGGTTACGATAATAGTTACAAACTTGATGATCAAAATATTTTAGCAAATTTTAACTCCACAAATTTATTTCATCTTTTACAACCTGTTATATCGAAAGAACTTGCGGCTCATAAAAAGTATCAAACTTATAGTCCAATATCATACGATTTTATCAAAGTTACATGCATTTGAGGATGTACTTGATGTAATTTTTGAAACAAAAAGTTTTGACAGCGAAATTTCAGAACCATATTTAACAGCTAAATCGAGAAAAATATTAACTGGAACAAACATTGCCATGGTCGCCGATGAAATACATCAAGAAAAAAACAAAAAATTCGAAGAATTTACTGTATCAGGATCGGGTTGGAAATTTGAAATGATAAAAGAAGTTTTATTTCACACATCAAAATATAACGTACTTCGCGGTAGTTTGTACGTCGATCTCCCTCAAAAAATTAAAAACAAAAAATGCTGTATAAATATCAAAAACAATGATAACAAATGTTTTCAGTGGTCTATTCTTTCTGCAAAACATCCTCAGCGTGATCACCCCGACAGAATTGAAAACTATTTGCCATACAAAGACGAACTAAATTGTTTAGGAATAACTTTTCCAGTAGCAGAAAATCATATACCAAACTCTGAAAAACAAAACAGTATCTTAGTAAATGTTTTCGGACTAGATGAACAAAAAAACGTTTACCCAAGATATACTTCAGAAAATGCTACACAAAATACAACAAATTTATTATTTTATCAGGAACATTATTGTTGGATAAAAAACTTTAACGGCCTAGTTGGTAAACAGTATAATAAAAATAAAAACAAAAAATATTTCTGTTATAGATGTTTGCAGGGTTTTTCTAAAGATGAAATACTGAAAAAGCATCTCAAATACTCTGTCAACGTTCAAAGAATAACTTTGCCTGGCGAAAAAGAAAAAGTATTAAAATTTAAAAATTACGACCATAAACTAAATATTCCTTTTGTTATTTACGCTGATTTCGAGTGTCAGCTAGTTTCTGTAGTTTTAGCAAAAAATAATCCAAATAAATCCAGTACTAGAAAAATCGAACAGCATATTCCTTGCGGAGTAGCTTATAAAGTAGTTTGTTGCGCTAATGATAAATTTTCCACTCCATTAAAATTGTACAGAGGTAAAAATCCAGCCGTATGGTTACTAAAAAATTTAATAGACGAAGTTAATAAAATTTCTAATAAATTATTTAAAACAGCTCCAATAAAAATAACATCTAAACAACAAATTGATTTTGATGAGGCAGTTAATTGTCATATTTGTGAAAAGTTGCTGGTAGACTTTAACGGAGTCTGTGATAAGGTTCGAGATCATTGTTATTTGACCGGTCAATATCGGGGAGCAGCTCATAACAGTTGCAATTTAAAATTTCATGCTCCAGATTTTATTCCTGTAGTTTTACATAACTTTCGTGGCTATGACGGTCATATCATTGTAGAAGCTTTTTGTGATGAAAATATTAAAGCTAAACAAAAATTAAATAATACAATAAGATGTATTCCAAACAATTTTGAAAAATATATGTCGGTGACGCTCGGTAAATTACGTTTTATTGATAGCCTGCAATTTATGGCAGCGTCATTAGATGAGCTTGTAAACACCGCTACAAGCGCCGATAGCAATTTCGCTAACCTAAAAAGTTGCTTTGGTGAAAACTATATCAATTTGACAAAAAAGGTATCTTTCCTTACGAGTATTTCGACGACTGGAGTAGATTTGATGAAACTTCTCTGCCTGATAAAGATAAATTTTACTCGCAACTCAAAAATGAAAATATCACAGATAACGAATATAAATATGCACAAGATATTTGGAATAAATTTAATTGTAAAAAATTTGGTGATTATCACGATCTATATTTAAAAACAGATGTATTATTAGTAGCAGATGTTTTTGAGAGTTTTCGTCAAGTTAGTCATACAAATTATGGATTAGACGCCTGTTGGTATTATTCCTCCCCTGGATTGTCGTGGGACGCTCTGCTAAAAACAAGTAAGACAGAATTAGATCTCTTAACTGATGTTGATATGTTTAACTTTATTGAAAAATGTATCAGAGGCGGAATTAGCTTTATAACAAAAAAATATGCAGTAGCTAATAAAAAAATATCTGAAAAATTATGATAAAAATCTCCCATTCAACTATATTATTTATCTGGATCAAAATAAATTGTATGGTTATGCGATGTCAGAGCCAATGCCGTGTAATGGATTTCATTGGATAACTCCAGATCAATTTCTTAGAGAAACTGAAAAAGATTTACCTAGAAAAATTAATAATGATTTTTCCGATATTTCATATTTTGTTGAAGTTGATCTAAATTATCCTAGTTTGTTACATGATCTACATAACGACTACCCGTTTTGTGCAGAGTCAATGATGATTGATTATAGTTTATTATCGCCTGAACAACGAGCAACGACAACAGCAAAAAATTCGATTGTTAATAAGTTAGTTCCAAATTTGTTAAATAAAAGAAATTACGTTATGCATTACAAAAATTTAAAACAAGCAGTAGATGCTGGACTAATTCTGAGAAAAGTCCATCGCGTGCTAAAGTTTAATCAATCGAGGTGGATGGCAGATTATATTGACTTAATTACGAAACGTCGTGCTGTGGCTAAAACCGAATTTGAGAAAAGCTTTTTCAAGTTAATGAACAACTCGGTGTTCGGTAAAACAATGGAGAATATTCGAAAGCGATTTTCGATAGAAGTTGTTAATAATATAAATCGCAGAAATAAATTAGTTAATGATGATGGTTTTGTTAGTATGAAAATATTTAATGAAAATCTTGTTGCAATACAACGACGAAAGACAAATTTAAAGTTAAATAAACCGATTTATGTTGGTGTAGCTGTACTTGATATATCAAAGTGGCTGATGTACGATTTTCACTATAATTTTGCCGAAAAGCAGTGACCAGATTCAGAGTTGCTATTTACTGATACAGACTCGCTAGTTTATAATATAAAATGTGAAGATGTCTATCAGGATATTTACAATAATAAAAAATCTATTTGACTTATCAGATTATCCAGCATGTAGTGGATTTCAAGATAATTCGAATAAGAAAGTTATTGGAAAAATGAAAGATGAATTTATGTTTATGCAAGTTAGGGAATTTGTCGGACTAAAGAGTAAAATGTATGCTGTCTTATTAGATGACAATAAACTTACAAAAAAAGCAAAAGGTATTCCTCGAGGTTATGTAAAAAAATGTATGAAATTAGATAATATTAAAGCAGCGCTAAACAATAATGTCAGTTTTATCACAACAAATGTTATCAGAACGAGTCGTCACAAACTTGAAACGGATACGATCATAAAACGGAGACTAAGTAATTTTTATGATAAAAGGTATTGCAGAGACGGAATTAATACACTAGCACTTGGGCATTATGCAAGTAATTTTGTCTAAACATCAGAAATAATGTTCTAAAATTTAACATTAGTCGATGGAGTTAATAGCAAAATCAAAAAAATAATGGTTAATAACCAGCAATTATCATTTGAAGTTAATGATGAAATTTCAGGTATTTGTTTTAGTAAATTTGACAGAATCAAACTCTCCCTTATCAGATTAGACGATAGCAAATATTTTAATTATCTCGAAAGTTTGCGAGACGAGCTTGCACTAAAATATGACAATTTTCATGATCCGATCAGCCAGCAACAGTATACAAAAATTGATATAGACTTAGACCGGTCGAAGGTTTTTGTAAAAGGTAGTAAGTATCTCCTCAGTAAGACAGCAATGAAAGAACTATTTGAATGTCGTCGAAAAGTAACCGTAGAATTAAATTTTATTTGTACAATTTTGAAAATAAATTATACTTAATAGAGAATGCTGAAACATTGTTCATTGGTCAAGAAATATAACTCTGTATGCCCTATCTGTTTTTGAAAAGGAGATAATACTGTTCCAGCTAAGTTTAAAATCTTTTGTAGGTAGCGAACATAGCATACGTAACATTTGCTTAGTATTTTTTTTTTTTTTTTGCTAATAAGTGTATAGAGCTGTAAATCTGATAGTAATTTTAAGGCCTAAATCCTGGTGGCAGTTCTGTATTTGCCGAAATGACTAGCAATTTCTCTTGCATAAATGTTAGTAAATAGCCCTATAAACCATTACGTAAAAACCCATTCATACAGAATATTGATTATTTCTCTGCAGAGTCTGTTTGTAATGTATATACAGCGGCTGTGTATTCATTCAGCCCACTCGTTGACAATTATTGATTATTCTCTGCAGAGAGCCTGCTTGTAATGTATATACAGCATCTGTATTCAGCCAACATTAGAATTTCGTTTTTCTGTGCAAACAGATTTATATAGAAAATATCTTTTAATCAAAAATCATGTATTTCTAGGTTTATTTATAATAACGCTTTCAGAATCAGAAAATGTAATGCAAAATTTTGTGTTTTCAGAATCAGAAAATGTAATGCTGCTTGGTAACTACATGATAATTTTTTTAACATGTACTTATAACTGAATTTCATAGCTCAGTATTAGAATGTTGGATTCTCATACTGACGCCCTGAGTTCGGTTCCCGTCACGGACAAAATCGACGGGTAGGCTCTGGACTGCCATCGTCATTTTTAAAAAGATGGAGAGCTTCGCTCCAAGAATTTAATGACCTCTCATCACGTTCAACAACGTAGTGAGTGCGTTTTGATTTGGTGGGGGTCATTAAATTCGCAATATGAAGCTCTCTAAAATAAACATTACCGTATGTAAGCTCTCTAACTCATTTGAAGGGTTACCCACACAGGAAAAGTCTAGTGGGGTGCCCCATAAACGTCATAAGAGAGACAATAATGTAAGGACCCACCGAAAGGCACAAAGGCAATGAAGGGGCCCCAATGGAAGGGTAA
Organism: Megalonaias nervosa; assembly: GCA_016617855.1. NCBI lineage: Eukaryota > Metazoa > Mollusca > Bivalvia > Unionida > Unionidae > Megalonaias > Megalonaias nervosa. The sequence goes on from JAECUM010000536.1 coordinate 16,864, forward strand.
CCACTTACTACGGTAATGTTTATTTTTGTATTTTTTTGTGTATATATAAACTATATATAGTATATAGAGATAAATATATTTTTATTTTATTTTTATTTTATTTTTATTTTTTTTTTATTTTATTTTTATTTTATTTTAATTTTATTTTTATTTTATTTTTATTTTATTTTTATTTTATTTTATTTATTTTTTTAATTTTATTTATTTTTTTATTTTATTTTATTTTTTATTTTATTTTATTTTTATTTTATTTTTATTTTTTTTTTTTTTTTATTTTATTTTTTATTTTTTTTTTATTTTATTTTTTTTTATTTTTATTTTTATTTTATTATTTTATTTTTATTTTTTATTTTGTTTTATTTTTTATTTTATTTTATTTTTTTTTATTTTATTTTATTTTTAATTTTTTATTTTTTTATTTTTAGCTTCAGTTTTTTTCTCCCACAAAATTTAGGGAGGGGGTGAGGGTTCTGGTCTAGAATCCTCTGGGTTTCAAAATTTCATCATTTTCTGAGATAAAAATTTGGAGGAGGGTGGTCTTTTGAGGGAGAGGGGGTCTCTGAGGTGATGAAAAAAATATCAGAATATATTTATTTTAGAGGAGGGTGAGAGTTTCTGACCTAAAACCCTCTTTGGTTTTAAAACCTCAACTATCTTTACTACTCACCTACCTCGATTTGTTCGTACGTTTTCATTGTGCATTCCTTTCAATAATAAGACTGACTAGTTATTCCAAAACTAGATTATTAATGGAATCTGAATGATAATTATTTAGAACTAAAACAAATCGTCAGACAAATCTTAAAGAGGAAAGTTATAGCTAAATTTATGCAGCCGTGGAGGGATTCCTGAAGATTATTTTAATTTTTAGCGGAAAAATATGCGCGAGTACAACATTTCATGAGTTAACTTTCTCGGACATTAAAAAAGATTGTACGTGTCAACATTGGCATGAAAGGAAAATCAGTGAACAAAATCTGTGTATTATAAATAATACGATTCATTAGGGAATGTTTAGAAATATCTATGAAGAGGATTACTGCTTCACATTCCACAGAACCTTTCTATATTTAGATGTCCTGGCCATAAACTTAATAGTGAGGCAGGTATATATGAAGGCGACATTGCTGCCGAGATTTTTGTATATCATCCGTTCCAGAAATAGTTTGCCATTAATCCATGGCAAACACTATGTTCGTTTTCTTACGAAGATATTAGAACAAAATATTAAGGTCCGTCTTAATAAAAATTATATAGCTTGATTTCATCTCAAAGTGGACGGTTTGTATACCTCTTATTAGGCAGACAGAAACCTGTACCTGATGTCTGACAGTTATAAGAAATGCATGGCACTCCAGTATTATGACCTAGCTTGTATTTATTACAGGACGGTAGCCTAAATTACTGAAAATAAAATATAAATTTAATTGTGTCACCCAGTGCGGCAACTCATGGTGTCACCCCCATGGACCTCCTTCCTGCAAAAAATTCAAAAATTTTATAGACAGTCATTTTGGTGTCACCCCCTCTAATGGTGCGGTCCGCACCCCTCCCACCCACCCTACCCCACCCCACCCCACCCCCACCCCACCCCCACCCCGCACTTTTTTAGTGACGCCACTGGGCGCCACTAAAGAACATTGCCCCCAGCCGCCTCGATCCCTCGCTCAGCTACTGGATTGGTACAAAGTGTATCGATGCAAGATATCTTCTGGCAAAACGTGAGATGAGGTGAGGTATTTTCTCTATATTTTGGTCGTTTTAATTGATTTTCATTACCAAGTACGGAGTGTAAATCTATGTTAGAGATAAACTGACATCAATACACTGCCAGTCTCGTTTGGCTACACAATCACAGCTGCCTTTTCTTTAATCATTCAAGCGAACCTAATGGACTTTCGAATAGTTGATCTTACATGATACAGGACTGAATCAAAGGCCTAATCTCTTTCCGTTTTATACATTTGATGGTGTATCTATCGTCAGCTCACTAACGCCTCGCCATTTTTATGAACCAGTGGAATGTCATCGGAAACTTAAACTCAGTATTCAATCTAGAGCGTGGTATTTGCACTCCGTTGAGGGAAAATAACGAGAGCATGTAATGAGTCGTTAAAAAGAATGATTAAGAACAACAGTATCAACGCAGTAAACTATCAATATAATGAAACTCAAAACACCCCAAAAGCATATCTTTGTATCCAGATTGTGTAAGTATGGTAGGTAGCTGCTGAAAGAGTGGGGGTTTTTTTTGTTATCTCTATATATAAAAGTTTTGATAGTAGGTAAGTATCTTTTATCAATAGAGGTACCTCATTTTAATTGTTCACCATATGTAGAGTATGAAGGAATACTTAATTAGTGATGCACGAAGTCGAAATCGAACCAGACTTTTAGAGTTACTTAGAGTACAGTTGTAATGCAGTCTGGACATTATTTGCTGATGATTTGATAAATGTTGCAAAACTATTTTAGCATTTCTTCCTTTTGCAAGAGTAACCAAGTTGTTTCAAACCAAAGAGCCGCCTACTTGTAAATTTTTGTATACACAAGGTTATACTTTTACAAGTTTTGCAGAATCGGCAGCACTACATGCTGACTACATAGACATATTGTAAGAGTAAGCTAATCAAACTTACTGAGGCTATCCTTTGAATGAATGAATTTATTTTATTTAAGATAGACTGAATAATATTATTAATATAATTTTACCAAGATTAAATTGAATATAAGGAAACTCCCTGGTGACGATGAGATGTAACGAATTTATTGTTCTCTCTACATAATTCAGGATCCGTAAATCGCTCAATTCCCGGTTGGTAGGTAACATGCATTCTGTTTTAGATGGTAATTCGTAAGTAGTGAAAGGGGGCTGTATAGGGCATATGAGGCAAAAAAAGGAAAAACAGCCTGGACTGTATGGGGCAAAGAACACCCTGGGGCTGTATAGGGCAAAGTAGGGGAATTGGAGAGGGGTGACGTCACGGCACTGGACACTGGCAACAATGTTGCAAGTGGGTGACCTCATTTGGGCGGAACACTGGCAAAAATATTGCAAGTGGCTGACCTGAATACGAGCTATCCTAGGTAGAGACAAATACAGTAGAGACATAGACATTTATAACACAACCATAGAATGAATGACATCAGTCTATCACACCTAAAATATACAATCGACTAAAAGATCTTTTAGGCAAGAGAGAGTAAATCATTTCGAGGCAATGGAGTGGCTCATTGCACATAAAATATACAATCGATTAAAACAAATTTAGGCAAGAAAGAGTAAATCTTTTCGAGGCGTATGAGTGGCCTTGAAAAGGGCCTTTGGTTTTCTTCTTTTTGTCTTCTAATTTCTTCTTTTCCTCCACCAACTTCTTATTTTCTCTCTACACTCTTCTTCTTTTTCTTCTCATTCTTTTCCTTCTTCTTGTTTTCCTTCTCCTTCTCCTCATCTTCTTTTTCCTCTTTTCATTTTCTTCTTCCTTTTCTATCTTTTGATTCCATTCTCTCATCCCTATTCTATCCTCTTCATCCTCCTTTTCCTCCTTTTCTTCTTTTATCATTTCCCTCAACATTTCCTTTAACTTTCTCAAATTGTTTATCTCCATTTTCACTCTATGGGATTGTAATAATAATTATCATCCCGTTTCACCAGCATCTCTTCTATCATGTTTAAGTTGTCAAGAATGTCTTGCAACTTCTTCATCTTCTCCAAACGGTTGTTTGTCGCCATGGCTGACTATTCTGTGTTGAATGGCGCGAATGACAAACGCTATGCTTTTATATACTTCAAGCGCGGACGTGAAGGAAAACATGTCTTACAATAACTTCACATATTCCATACTATCCACACAGAAGGGAAGAGAAGAAAAACACACACCATATCTACTATCCAAAGCCCCAATATCTACTATCCACACAGAAGGGAAGAGAAGAAAAACACCCATATCTACTATCCACACAGAAGGGAAGAGAAGAAAAAAAAACCCACATCATATCTACTATCCACGCAAACGTACGCGAACGCATAAAACACACACGCACACACACACACACACACACACACACACACACATCAGTAAAAGAGTGAGCGTTTATAGTCACACTACTCCACATTCACACAAATCGGCAAGTTGAATAGTGTCTAGTTTCTAGAAATTTGGTTAGCCCTTAGAAGGGCTTTTTTTTCTTGTAACTTCAGATGCACCTCTTAATGTCTGCACTTTCCAGGCCTGGCACCACAGACACATCTCCTACTCCAATCATTTGCCCAGTTCACATTTGTGATTGGGAGCGCAGAGGTCACTTGAGTGGCTTCAGAACCCCAACCTTCAGTTTCTGGGATTCTGAAGATTTCCCTCTGTCTTCTTCTATGCCAGACCCGGGGATGTTGTTCTTGTCGTGGGTGCTCTCTCAACTCCTCCCAATTTTCAATTTGGAGGACCACAGGTCTTTGTACTGGTGGTAAAGGCTGTGGTGCTGGTACTGGTTGTCGTGTTGTTACTGGCTGTGGAGGCGTCGTCACCTCAGGCTTGACCTCACACAGAGGTCTCAGTATGAGATGAGGCAGGATCCCTCTCTTCTTTTCTTCTTCTTCTTTCTTCTTTTTTTTCCCCCTCTTCCTCCTCTTCAAGCCTGACAGTTTCTGCTATGGCCTCCATGGCCAGCTCATCTAAAGTGCGCCTGGCATACTCCAGGTGCATCTGGAGCTCCAACAATTTGGCAGTTCTATTACTCATTTTGTTACTGTTGACGACTCAACGGTGGGTAGCCAGAGTGTCCATGGATTAAAGTCGCCTATACACTGAATTTATCGCGACTGATTATAGCCCCGGGCTGGGCCCGTGGCCCCAGGCTTGGCCCAAGGTAGCCAGACTGAGGATCGCTCCTTTTATATCCCTGGAGCACGGACGTGAAGGAAAACATCCCCTGACACCAAAACGTCTGACTGACTGAGAAGGATTGAAGTCGCCTATGCTAACTAAGAGCTTTTGCGACTCGTTAATGCTCAGTTGTTGAGCTTTTTAATTGGTCGGTGTTTCAGGAATGATGCCGCAAAAAACACCGCTTTTTATGTACGATAGTCGTACTTTTTAATTGTATGTCAGGAGGTGGAAAGGAGGAAGGGGACGCGGCGGGGGACGCCAACCGCTGATGCCGTGTACGCTCCAAAGGGCCCAGACCGACGTGATTGTATGTCAAATTCTGTCCAGTTGTGCTAGTGGACGTTCCCTATCCCCAACATTGTGTGGGCCACCTGTGCAATTGATCTAAGTTTCTGAGTTGAAGATTGCCTATTTTATCCTTGTGTAGTTGGAACATTGTGTACTAAGCGTACTTTTAATGGCGAAATTACACCAATTAGCTGGGTGTCAGCAACCTTGTGTTTTTTTGTTTTGTTTTTTTGTTGGGGGGGGGTCACGCATTGTTAGTATTAGTTGTTGTTTTTGATGGCGGAGGGACTAAAGGATCAGGGTAGTTTTGTACGATGGTGTTATCGAATTAGGCATTCTATTGCCAATAGAAGTGCCTCCCTTGTATATAAAAGTAGGGGGTGAGAGTAGAGATAGGGGGTGGGGGGAAGGGGATTCTTGGTGGAAAATCTGTGGGCAAAACAGGCTTGTTGTTTCCAGGATTCCACCCAGGTGTTGCTAGTATATTTTCTCTAGCAGCTGTTTTATGCCCCTTGTGTTAGTAAAGGTGAGGGTGGAATAAGAGGAAAGTGAAGAGAGGGCTTATAGTGGAAAGTCTTTGTTCAACATAGGCTTGTTGTACGCAGGATTCCAGCCAGGTGTTCCCTAGTCTGTTTTCCCTAGCGCCTGTTTTGGGCCCTATTTGTTAGTGAGGGGGTTAGTAGAGGATGGGTGGAAAGGAGAGCTTTTATGCGGAAGTGTTGAGTCAGTGATTACTCGAGAAGGTGGGCCAGTGCTTGCCCAGGTTTGTGCCAGTGCCTGCACGGGGAGGTGGGCAAGTGCTTGCCCAGGGGAGGGTATGGATTTGAGCCAGTGCTTGCTCTTGTGTGGGCGAGAGCTTGCCCATGGGAGGAACTGGGGTTAGGTTTCTTAGTTTTATTTGGAGGGCTAGTGCTTGCGATGTGGAGGTACTGGTCCTTCCTGGTTCTGTTCTTCCGGTGTTGGAGGGCTAGTGCTTGCCCTGTGGAGGCTCTGGACCTTCCTTGTTCTGTTCTTCCGGAAGGGCTCGTTCTTGTCCGCCAAGTGGAGGTTAATATTGCAGTCGTTTTCATGTGTTCACTTTGCTATATTCCTCAGTTGCCTCTCTCTTGTCTTTTGTCTTCCTTTTCTTGATTTGATTATTTTCTGTCAATCGTCAATTTAGAATTGATATTGTGCCCTTTATGTTTTGTTAATGTCATGCATGGGGGATGGGATGGGAGATGGGAGGGGAAGATGAGAGAAGAGATAAGGTATATATATATATATACATACATACATACATACATACATATACACATACATACACACACATATACACACATACACACACACATATATATATATATATATATACATACATACATACATACATACATACATACATACACACATATACATACTGTATATATATTTTTTTATTTTTAAATATATTTTGTATATACATGTTATTATATTTATTTTTTTTTCCTTCCCTTTAGTATTAGTTATTAGTTGATTATGTGTTGGTTAGTGGTTATGTTAGCTATTGTGGGTGTGTGTGCTTTGTTAGTTTGTTTTAGTTGAATAGTGTTAGAGCAGTGTTGTTTTAGTTTGTCGCACGCTATGTACAGAGTGTTTTTTGTGGTGTTGTTTAGTCTATATTATATTGTTGGTTCTGTATGATTGGCTTTCGATGTCTTGGTCCTGTTTGCCCTTGTTAAACTTGCCTGTCCCTCGACGCGATTGTGTTTCCGATTAAACTTATTGGAGTCCGTCTGTGACGCTGTGCACCCCCTTGCTGTTAAAGGTGAATCTCGATTCCTTATGCGTGTAAGTTCTTTTTTAGGACTCGTCTTTTGGCTTGGCAGTTGTTGCCATAGTCCTGCCTCCCTTGTTGTTGCTAGTGCCCTTATGTGTCCTTTTGTCTTGGTATTTTAGTTAAGATTTGCCCGTGAGTTGGTCCTTGTGCCATAGTCTTATTTCCCTAGTTGAATCTGATGTTCAATGGTATTTCTGGCTCCCTCGTTGTTGCGATTGGTTTTCAATTCCTTGTGCCTTTTAAGGCTGATTTCAGGACTTGCTTTTTAGCTGGCGTTTTGCCATAGTCCTTTTGTGTTTGCATGTTGTAATACTTACCCTGTGTCCAGCTTAATCCTGTTGTTGTCATTGTTTTGCTGGTGATTTCCTTTTTGTTTATATGCTACAATGTTTTTGGATCCCCTTTAGGTACGAGATGACGTTTTTGTAGGTAAGTTCTATCTTTGTGTTCTTGGTCTTATCCCTGGGTATGTTGTTGGTGATCCAATGCGTTTCTGGTATTCTTGGAAGCTGTTCCGCTGCACATTGTAGGTGGCACATGTGTTGAATATGTCGTCGAGCGTCTCTGCTATTGGGCAGTGAGGACAGTTGGTTGTTTGGTTCGCTTGGTCTTTGAGGTACCTTCCGAAGCTCCCTTTCAGTAACGTTTTTCCTGTCATGATTCTGTTGATAATCCTTAAGTCATTAACTTCCATGTCCTTTGGGGTAATGAATTTCCTGGATACTTCTTTTTGTAGTTGGTGGTGATGCCTTCCCTTGTTGGAGTTGTTCCATATGTGTTGCCATTTTGTGTTTATTTTCTGTCTAACCTGACTGTAGAGTTCTTGGACGCTGTAGGTGAGGGAGTGTGTTTCGTTGTTGTGGAGGTTCTTTTTTGCCACGGTGTCCGCTTTGTCGTTCCCGGGGAGGTTTATGTGTGATGGCACCCAGAGGAATTCAATGGTTTGTTGATTTGTCTCGAGCTCTCGAATATGTTGCATCACTTCCTCGAGCATATTTGCTCTGCTTCGTGTTGCACATGTTTCTAAGGTTTTGAGGACCCTGAGAGAATCCGTGATGATAACATGGCGCTGCTGGGTTTGGGTTTGATCCATTGTAGTGCTTCGTTGATTGCCCAAAATTCGGCTGTGTAGATGGAGCAATCATCTGGAAGTCGAGCTCTAATTTGTATTTGTTGTTCTGGTACCACGATTGCTGCTGCCGTTCTGTTAGGTTCCTTGGATTTAGATCCGTCCGTGTATATTTTAGTGCATTCTGTATATTGGTCCTGGAGTAGTTTTTGAATGTCAAGTAGCATCTTGCAGGGATTTTGTTGTTTGGTTCCGAATGTTTGTGCTATGAGGTTGATGTTTGCAGTATTATTTCTCCATGGGGTGGGGTCCTGGATTTGCCGTTGATCCGCTTGTATGTTAGTTAATTGGAGTTCTGCGCAGAGAGTATGGACTTTCTTGTTTGCTGGTGGGTTTGGTACAAGTTTTGGATTGAATGATCTTTTGCATAGCTTAGTTAGCGCCTTAGTTCGGTTTGCGTCGCTGTGTATTGAGTTCCTGATGGTACGTCTTAGGATTTGTTCCTCTCTGCGTAATTGTAAGAGTAGGTCTCCTGTTAGTATTTGTAACTCTTGAAGTGATGTGTTGGGTAGTGTTCCAGTACATAGACGGAGAATTTTGTATTGAAGAGAGTCCAGTTGGGATAGCAGTTTGTTGTTGGCTGATGCGTAGACCTGGCAGCCGTAGTCCCATCTTGATCTAATTAATGATCGGTATGACATAAGTAGTGTGGGTTGATCAGCTCCCCATGTAGTTCCTTTGAAGTGTTTCAGCAGGTTGATGTCTTGTTGTGTGTTGTGATTACGAGATTTTCTATGTGTGGTTTCCATGTGAGGTCTTCATCTAGTAGTAGTCCCAGGAAGTGGGTTTGTTTTAAGAACTGGATGGGTGTGCCTTGTAGGTAGAGTTGTGGGTATTTGGGTTTTCAGTTGTTGGGGCGAGAGAAGAGCATCCCGACAGTTTTGGTACTTGAGATTTTAAAGCCCCAGTTATTCGCCCATCTGGTGATGTCGTCCAGTCTTTGCTGTATCTGTGTAATGTGGTGTCTGTTGTTGAGGTTTCCTGCTTTCTAGATTCCGCTATCATCCGCGAATTGAGATAGAATGATGGTGCTATGTAGGTATTCTCCTAGGTTGGTGACCATAAGGTTGAATACAGTGGGGCTTATCACACTTTCTTGTAGGGTTCCGTCGTCCAATGTGTATGTTTCGGAGTATGCATCTCCTACCCGGGTCTTATTTCGTCTTCCTGTGAGGAAGTTGGAGATCCAGCGGTGCATGTGTCCGGTTATTCCATATTGGTTGAGTTTGGCAATTAGCCCCTTGGTCCATACTAGGTCGAAGGCTTTTTCTAGGTAGATGAATATGGCTATGAGATGACGATTCTTTTTCCTTGGTGCGTTGAAAGGGAGTTTGATATCGGCTTCAAGTCTGGTGAGTTGGTCTATGGTAGATCGTTTGGGCCTAAATCCGCTTTGATTTTCCGTGAGTAGATGGTTTCCTTCGAGATGGTGTAGGAGTCTGTTGTTGATCATCGTCTCCATAATTTTGCAGATGGTGTTGGTGAGTGAAATTGTGCGATAGGATGAGGTAAGTTTGGGGTCTTTTCCTGGTTTTGGAATCGCTATTACAATGGCTTGCTTCCAGGTGGTGGGGATGTTGCCAGTGTTCCAGATGAGATTGATTAAATCGAGATTAATCCGTTGCATGTTGTCAGGTAGGTGTTTGCAGATTTCGTAGCCAAGATTATCCTCTCCCGGTGAAGTGGATTTCTTGTGGCAGAGCGCTTTGTGCCATTCTTGCAGTTGGAAGTTGTCGTTGAGAGTGATTTTTCGTTGGTTATCTCCGCAGTCTGGTCCTTAAAGAGATGTGGGTATTTTTGCTCCACCTCTTGGCGTTGTAGCATAAAGGTTTGAGTGTGATTACTGTTGGTACTCGAGAGTACAAAGTGTTGTGCTAATTGTTCGGCCTTTTCTTTGTTAGTTTCTGCTCCTGTTATCTGGGGTGTTGTTTTGGGGGTCTTACGTTTCATGGCTTTGATTTTGTTCCAGACTTCTTTCGTGGGAGTGGAGTGATTGAGTGTTGAGCAGTAAGTTTGCCAAGAGGCTTTTCTGGCTTGTTTAATTGTTCTTCTTGCTTTGGCTTCCATTTGTTTGTAGGTGATGAAGTTGGTGGAGAGTTTGGTATGTAGGAAGCGATTTAGTGCTTTCTTTTTTGCTTTTAGGGCTGATCTGCAATCTTCATTCCACCATGGGATGGTCGTTTTTTCTGTTTTTCCACTTGTTTTAGGTATACTTTCCTGTGCAGCGTCGTTGATTGCTTGAGTGATGTTGCTGTAGTAAAGGGTTGTGTCAGCACTTTGTAGGTCCTCTATATGTTTTGTCCTTAGGATGGTCTGGAAGGTGTCCCAGTCTGCCTTATTAGTTTTCCATTTTGGTATGCTGGTTTGTTGCTCCTTAGGGTTGTGTAGGTAAACTGTTGTGCGAATAGGGAAATGGTCGCTACCAAGTGTACTTTGTTGCATGACCTCCCATTCAGTCATCTGAGCAATGAGTGATGTCGCTATGGTGAGGTCTATGGATGAACATTTTCCGTTGGCCGGGTTTATCCTAGTGGGGGTACCTGTGTTGAGTATTATCATTTGCTTGGTTCTGGCGTATTTGTCGATGTTTTTCCCTCTGGTGTCCGTATGGTCGCTTCCCCAGTCTATGTTGTGAGCGATGAAATCTCCGCAGATGATGCTGTTGTTACCTTTTGTCTTTGAGTATTTGGGCAAGTTCCTGAGAGGGGTTGGTCCCTGGGAGGTATATGTTGTAGATGGTGATCTTTTTTCCGGCCGATTGTGAGCATAATTCCTTGATCTTCGAGTGTGTTGGTGGTAGGGTTCGTGGTGTTATTGATTTCTTTGATGTTGTTGAGAGTGTTGTGTATGTATATGGCGATACCTCCTCCTTTTTTCCCGTCGGTCCTGTATTTGTGGAAGCTGAGGTCGTATCCTTTAATTTTCGGTGTTGTTTTGTTCTGATTTAGGTGGGTTTCTTGTAGGCATAGGATATCCGGTTTGTTGTTTTCTGCAATGATGGCTCAATGAAGTTCTCCCTGGTTTGCGATTAGTCCCCTGGAGTTCCACTGCCATATGATGAATTGCAAACCGTTGTTAGCATAGTTGGTATTTCTCGGTCTGTTATGGTCGTGTTCCATAATTGTGTCGTTGGTATTTACGTGATGTTTGCTACTTGTGCAGCTATTAATTGGTTGGGGAGTGAATTTTCTCCAGTAGATCCTGTAGGGACCAGCAGAAGTCCTCCTTCCTGATTTGGTCTTGGTGGGTTTTTTGTTTTAGTTCGTTCCTTATTTCTCGTAAATATTGAGTTATGAGGGTTGAGGTAATGGTATCCGTTGTTTTTTGTTTCTCCTTCTTTGTTGATTATTCAGTGTCATAATTTTGTGCATCCTTCTTCTTTGTTGGTCGCGTCTGTTGCCGGAAGTGCTGGTGCTGGGTAGTGTGGTGTTGTAACACTTCTTGGTTTCGGTGTTGGGTTTTTGTTGTCGTTGGTGGTCAGGGTGTTGTCGCGTGTCGTGTGTTTGGTGTCTAGTTGGGTTTACCTTGGTTGGTGGTGTTGGTGCTAATGTGATTGGCGGTGTTGGGAGTTGTGCTGGTCTATTGTTGTTTTTATACTGAGGCGGTTTTTCTCCCTTGTTAGCACAGGGCCTTTGTTGGGTAGGTTGGGGGCGCTGTGGTTCCTGTTGTCTGCTTGATGGTGCTGGAGTTCGAATGGTTGTTGGCGTGTTGTTTTTAGGTTTTGTGTTGTGAAGATCTTTTGCAGCTTGGTTATAGCTGATATTTTTTTCCTCCATTGTCTTGATGATGTCTTTTTCCCTTATGGTGTAGGGGCAGTCATCGGAGTATGGGGCATGCTGTCCCCTGCAATTGGCACATTTGAAGGTTTGTGCCTTGCATGCGTCCTGGTGATTTTCGCCGCATTTGTAGCACCGCTTGTGTCGTCTACTGGCGTTTGTGAAATTCCCCCATCTCTGACAGTTGCTACAGTACCGGGGCTTTTTGAGGTATTTTTGAAGCATTACTGTCCTTCCATTTGGTTCAAATTTGATTGATGTGGGTGGGGGGCACGAGCATTCGAGCAATATTGTTGATGTTTCCGTGCCATGCTGATTTTTAAGTTTGAAAGCTCGATAACATTCGATATTTTAATTTTTTTAGCTCGGTTTGGATTTCTGTTGTTGTTGTGGCTAAGAGTGACCCAGGTAGCTTGATGATGGCCTTGAATCCTGGTTTTGGTCTTTCGGCAACGTGTGTTTGTTTGGTGGGGTTAATTCCGGTGTCCGTCTGAATTCGGTTGTCCGTCTTGGTGTGGGTTTGTGTTGCTCTGTGTCTTTCCACTTTAACCCTTATGCCTGCGATGCAATTGAGTTCTAGGTATTTGGCTAGTTGGCTGGTGGTACTACACCAGATAATTATGTAATTCGAACGCGGCCTAATAATCCGGAAGTGTCCCCTGTGTTGTCGGGTTAATGCGGAGGCGAGGCTCTTTGTGCTTATGCTGTAAAATTTATTACAGTAGCTTGTTATAAACAGTGTGAGGTGGGGTGGGTGGTATTTGTGTTTTGTTATTTTTCCTGGTTGTGATGCCTGGTTGCGTTCCCTTGTTTTCCCTTGGTGTTGAGTTGAAGGTGTGGGCACCAGCTTTTTGTTTTTACTGTTGTCGGTGTTTGTCATTGTTGGTGGGGTAGTGCGGCCTCCAATGTGTTGATGTGCTTCGGTTTTTTTGCTTATTATTCTGATATCAGCATTAGGGTTGGGTGCGGATTCTTTAGCTTATCCTTTGCCCTTGAGGGGTTGTTTTCCTTTGGGTGTGTGTGCTGTTTCCTCGAGATCTGGTATGTTATGATAAGGCTGCAGGTTTTTCTCAAGTCGACGTTGTTCTGCTTGGTATTGGGCGTTCTATGTTTCCTTCCTCTCCCATGATTTAAGGTGCTCCGGGGGCCCTGCTTCCTGGCTGTTGTGTATTGTGTAGTTGTTTTTTCTTTTGTTATTGTTGTTGGTCGTCGTAATGGTGGTGTTCTCCTTGGGGATTGGGAGAGACTGGCTGGTGTTGTATTCAATTGCTGTTGTTATGGTTGTTGTCGGTGTTGTTTCAATTGTTGCTGTTGTCGTTGTTGTTCGTGTTGTGGTTGCTGGTAATATGTTGTCATTGGTCTCTATAGTGAGGATGTTGTCCGTTTTGCCCATCGTGTTGTTGTCGTTGTTTTCAGTCTTTTCCTCTGGCACTGTTGACATAGTTGTTGCTATGGTGTTGGTATTGTTGCTATTGCTAGCTGATTTGTCCTCCATAGTTGCTGTTATTGTTGCTCCCAACATGTCATATATTTGTGTGTCCTCCATTGCGTTGTACATAGTTGTTGTTATGGTGGTGTTGTTTTTGTTGCCATTGTTGCTCTGTGGTGGGTTATATATATTTGCTGGTGTAGTTGCTACCAGGGTGTCATATGTTTGAGTGGCCGTGGCCTCCATTATATTGTGAGCTGGGTCTGTTTCTGTGCTCTCCGTGTTAATTGTTTCCCATGCTTTCTTATCCTGGATGTGTATTTTTGTTATTTTTTTCGTTGCTTTCCTTGCTTTAGCTGTGAATACATCCTCAAGTGTTATGAATTCTATGTCTGTGTGCTTGGTAATCGATCGAGTGATCCTTCTTTCCTGTGTTAGTAGCTCCCGCGCTACAATTTCCTTTGTGGTAGGCGCATTTAGGAATGTGCCAATCAAGATCTCCGTGGGGGTTCCTCCGCTAGTCTGTTGAATTCGGTTGTGGTATTTTCCATCCGTTGGGGGGTGGGGGTGCCCTGTTTTTTTCCTGTGAGTTTCTGTCGTTTCTGTAGTCTAATTATCTGCTTCCTCTTGCTGTTGTTAAGGGTGATTTTCCTCTTTGTTTCGTGGGCCATGTTTTATTTATTTGTACTTTTACCTGTCGTGCGATGATTTTGCGTACTGTTGCGCTTTGTTTATTTGTATAACAATAACAATAGCAATATAGATACTAAAATAATGTGTTAGTTATACTATATGGGGTACACAGGTGTCAATTGCCTTGTTTCTGGAATAATTATGTATGTATAGTCTATATTGCGGTTGGATTACTAGGCGTAGAGTGCCAGTTGGGTCAGTTATGTATGTTGGTTGAGTTTTGTAAATGATTTGGTATGTCAAGGTTCGTATGCTAGGAGCTAGTGGATTGGATGTTCGAACTTGGAAGGGAGATTCTGATTGGTGGTTGTAGCGCTAGATTTCAATTCGTTTTTATCTTCATAGGTTGTGCAGTCTGGCTAGGTATTGTAGGTGAGGGATTGAGTCGAGTCATGGTTGGTGATGTAAGATTGATTTTGATTGGTGGGTTGAGTATAAGGTGTCAATTCTGATTGGATGGTACTATTTTGAATTTCAATCCGAGTTCAGGTCTTTGAGTTGCAATATTGTCGTGTTGTTAAAGTGTGTGGGGTTGAATTGGGTCTAGTTGGTGACGTGAAATAAAATTTGATTGGTAGTTAAGAATATAAGATCTGATTTGGTTGGTTCGTTCGTTTTTGAATTTCGATCCAGTTTTGAGTTCTAGGTTTTGATGATAACTTATTTGCTAAAAATATTATAGAGTTGTATGATTTTAGACACAGTGATATAGAATTGGGTACAATTAATGTTATTGCTAAGATTTAGGTTAGTGTAGTATAATATTAATAATGTAAAGATAGGTTTGTTATTGTTAGTGATACTAATAGTGTATGGACTGGGGGTTTATTGTTATCGCTGTTCTATGATCTTAATTACAAAACTTAAAGGGGCACAACATTTCCCGTAGGTTTATATCCGAATCAATAAAGTAAATAAACCCCTTACCTTGAACGAAGTTGTTAAGGTGCAGTGGAGAGTAATTAGCGGTTTTGCAGTCACGGTTTGTGTGATTCTTTTGTCTTGTGTTGGAGGCTCCCTGCTGTTACTGCTGCCGTCTTGCCTTGGTTCTTTGTTCGTAGTCGGTCAATGTAGTCAATTGCAGTCTCTAATCCCTCTTTACTCGCTGTTTGTAGATAATTTGTGTAGTTTCTTGTTTCCTGTTAGGCGCTGGGAACTTGCAGGGCAATTCTAGTCGATTTCTTCTGTTAGTGAAAATTTCCTAGGAGCGGTGCCACAAGCGTGCGTACCCTATCGTGTCTGTAGCCAGACTGACCAAAAGGTACCATATCACTATTACCATTACATGGAACGCGCGGACCTAAAAGAAACACTCACGTTGACTTTTTTACTTACAAACACAGACATTCACTGTCGGACAAGATAGAGAAACGAAGCGCTTATAGACACACTTCTATTTTTTAAACATAAACACACAAATTGTTTTGGCAATTGAATTAGTATGTCTCTTCTAGAGTGTTGGGGTAGCCCTGAAAAGGGCTGTTGTGTTGACGGGGAGTGATGGCAATCTTTTATTGTCTAAGATTGCGTCTCCGTCTGGATAGGGTCTGCTTCATCGGAAAGAGAAGGATAACACTTTAGTGTCTACACGACAGTCGACAAAGCCTCTGTCCGGTTCCTGCTGCTGTTGCTGCTGTTGTTGCTGTTGCTGTTCTCTCTGTTGCTTCTGAAGTCTGTACTTCTCTGTCCACTCTTCTTGTTCTTTCTTGATTTCTTCTCTGAAGATCTCTTCTATCAGGTCTTCGGTCACTTTCAACATCCTGACATTCTCTATCTCTTCAGGCTTCGGTATCAGGTTTCGCATGAAACGATGTAAATTCACGTAAGCTTCGTTCAGCTTGGCTAGTCTTGATGGAATCTTTGTAGGTTGACGAGTCAACAATGGATGGCCAGACTGGAGACTGCCTCGCTTTATATGGCTCAAATGCAGACGCGATAGAAAACACCCCTACGATTTTTTTTGTTGGGTCAGAACGCTATGATAGCTAGTGTCATGGTGAGGGATAGAGAGAGAGAGAGAAGTCAAAGAGCATATATTCACAGTGTTTTTTGAAAACAAACGACAGACACATTTTTTTAAAACACATTTTTTATTCAAACAAACAACAAACAACTAACAATTAACAATAATATCAAACAAACAATTTTGACAAGGTTGGCAACGTTATGAAGTCAAGTTAGATTTTCACTGATAGAAGTCATGAGGCCATTGATGTACGTTACGTTTGCTAGCTAAAGACAAAAGATAGCCATAATGGTCACAAAACTATCGATCTACTTTCTCATCGTTTCTAGAAGAGTTACCATCAAAATAAGTCACTAAATGTTCTAAAGAATATCCAAGACTGCGTTGATGAAGACAATACACACAATATTGTCCACACACCATAGAATCTGTGCATTGTAATTTCACATTATTGAATCGTGTCGTCTGGGCATTTCTTGTCATAAAGTCGATGATGTCTTCTAAAGGTGGTAATCCATACGAATCAATATACTCCACACAATCCTCTTGAGGGAAGTAAATGACTACCCAATGGGTTCGTGGGAGATGACTGTCGTCCGTGTTGATGACATAAGCTTGATGGTCTTGAGGTTTGCAATGAAGTAGTTCATCTTTAGCACACACAACAGGATTCAAAATTCTGTCTTTTTGTTTGAAAATCTCTGACAAGTAACCGTTTCTTTGCTTCGCCTCCGCACTCTTGGATAAGAGAGATTCGATGCGATAGATCTCCAGAGTAATCAATGGAGGGCATGAATGATCACGCAAGTCTTTATACCAGTCATGCAACACTGCTTCTTCCGAGATGTAATTCCAAGCGTCGTCCAGATACTCGTCCAATTTTTCTTCTTGACTCATCATCAAACATTTATCGTGTTGAATTTGACTGGGATGATCGTTTTGACATCCATAGCAATCTTCCTTGGTCAATTCCGTAATTTTATCCGCCAGATTTTTGGCAAAATAGGACACTAAATATTGTTCTTGTTCTGGCCGTCTGGACGTGACCACCACGTCCTCATCGTCTTTGTCTTGGGGTTCTGCCTACACGGTATCCTCCCATTCCATTTCCAAAGATTATCTAGCGTTCAAAGAGGGATAAGAGTCTTCCATAGTTTCTAATAGTTTAGAATGACTTCTCTCAAACTGTTGATTTATATGGTATTATCGAATTCGGCATACAGGATGACGTTAACCGTCTCGGCAAAAGCTTCTGCAAACTGACGTTCCACACGCAGTTGACCGGATTTTATAGGGTGGAAATGTCTCTCGTCGCTACCTTGGTCTGGAGTTAAATCAAAGGTCCACAAAGTATAACCTCCTGCATAATCTTCGTGCGAAATGCCATGACTTGTATTCCATCCTAGCTGACCGATAGCTTCGTACAGGGACAAGTACGATCTCAAGTAATTCTTCTAGGCAAAGTTAGGATTGAAGGGTCTGGTACACAAGGTCTTGCCATCGCGACTGACTTCGATCTTGGACACTCTGTAGTGCTTAAACTCGAAAGGATTGGGCGTGACGGATCCGTTGAAGGCTGCATTGCTCACGATACCAAAGATTAAACCTTTGGGTAACTGTCCTTGGAACAGATGATCTTCCATCTTGGATCGGAGTGCACCAGCAATGGTGATAATTTTCACTTCCACACGTCGAATCGGATACTTTGCGGTCGTTCTGCTCAACGTGTGACTGATGTCGTTACGCGCGTTAGGAAAGTCTGGTTTCTTGGATGATGGTTTTGTACTCGTTGGCATGAGCCATCAAATGGAAAGCGGTACTGCTGCGATTCAGTCTAAGGCGGATATCCACTACATTTAGCAAATACTTGTCTTGCAACCACATGTCCAAATGCAAACGATCCATCAGTTCTAAACTACGTCCTTGCAGGATTTTCTTTTGACGGTCGTTAAGGCCCACATTGTGAGGATCGTCATCTGCTGTCAGGGCGGTGTCGTTAAACTTCTCCTCACCTGCTGTGTCAAGCTTCCAAACAAGGTAAGCATCCAAATGAATGTTCTTGGCCTCTTTTCCGTACGTCAAGAGATTTTCCAAGTACGCTTGGTAAGGGGAAGTATTTATGCTACTGCTGGCCAGTTTGTTATTCAAGAACAAATCCACTTCGCTGAACAAGAAATGCATGATATTGTTGACGGGAGCTACTCTAGCATTGGTTCCCGGATTGGTGTTGTCCGTTTTGATCACTTTGAGTTTCAGATACAAGTAACTGCTATTCAGATCGATGTAATCTTCGGGACGTCCTTTGATTTCAAACTCGATGGGAGTTGAATCCGTCAAAGAGGAGACGGGATGAAATTCTACCCATTGTTATTCTTGCATTGTCATCATGGTGGGTGGCATGGCAAACAGATCCAGTTCCGACTTGGAACAGGCGCAAGACTCTCGGTGCATCATTTTCTTCCTTTCTTTCTCTCTCTATGTTTATGATTTAATAATCAAAAACGTCTAAGTCTCTGACGGTTGTTCTTTTCTTAGTCTTTCTAGCTCTAGGGGTGTCAAGTCCTCTGAAGGGATGTCTTTGTCGTCACTTTCTGCCTTGTCCTTGCTGTGGAGTCAGAGAAGTAGGAATCTCTGACTCGGCAACGTCCGGGGCATTTATAGGAGATTCTCGTCGGCCCAAAATATCTTTGCCCGTTTGAAGCAAGACATTTTTGCCTGCTCTGAAGAAAGCTTCTTTGGGTTTTGTTTGTCTATGATGAGAGTTTGGAGAAATTCTTTGCCTTGCGTCAACGCGGCATCTCTCAAGGAGTCCAATCCTCGTGTCAGCATTGGTTTCAAAACGGGAGCCACCGAACGAAAGGCCGATTTCAGCATATCTCCTAAACCATGTCCTCGCTGTCGATACAGGATACAGGACTTACAAGGAGTTAGAGTAATCATTTTCGAAATGGGGTTTCACTGTGACTTTCCCTTTGGTGAATGGAATATTTTGCCCCAGATCTCCTTTTATAGTAATGTTGACAGTGTCAAAATACGACTTACTGACGAGTAAATAGTGAGGATGTACAAATTCGCGTGAACGTGATAGGTGTTTTCACCTTCCTCGTCAGCGTTCGTGCCAGAATCCACTTTGAAAGGAATGAAACGCAGTAACGGTACGGAGTTGTGTCCCACCACGTTGTACTCCACCACATTGTAGGACATAAAGATTAGATTCAGTCCTTGGTTCATTTCTACAGGGAATCGAAAATATTTCGCAAAATCCAAGTTGCCAGTAATGGCTGGTATTTCCTTTTTAATCTTGATCAACTTGGGGTCTCCACCCAAAATGTCATACAATTCAGGACATAATGTATTGGCCAATACAATGTCCTCGGAAAATTTGACCATTAGGCGACGAGCTATTTTGTGCTACTCGAGGGTGGTACTTTTTCTAGCTTTCTCCAAGATTTTGCCAAACACGGCATTGAACCTGTCAGCAATTTTGTTCAACAAATGTTGACCACTAAAATAATAGCCTGGGGGAGTTTGCTACCGATAAGTGGACCGTTTAGTTTTGGGATCCTGTGTTTCCTTTAGAATCACCTACAGTGACGCGTTCATCCAAGTTTTGTTGCACTTGCTCGTCATGAACTTCCACCGGAAAAGTGTTTTGATTTTCATTGATGTTCTTAATTTGTGTAGGGTGAATCATTTCCACTAAAGCCACTTCCCAATGGGCTTCGTGATCCAATTGGATGGCCTGAGGTAATTCGGCCGTGAAACAGCACAAAGTATTGAGGGGAAACACCTCTTTGGAACTGTCACTGGGTAACGTTAAGTAAAGTTAGTTATTCATAATTCCAGAGTTCTGCTGTCCGAGGGGTTACTAGAGGTCAGAGGAGTGTCTAAAAGAGGATTGTTTT
Source organism: Megalonaias nervosa (assembly GCA_016617855.1). Taxonomy (NCBI): domain Eukaryota; kingdom Metazoa; phylum Mollusca; class Bivalvia; order Unionida; family Unionidae; genus Megalonaias; species Megalonaias nervosa. The sequence goes on from JAECUM010000536.1 coordinate 36,734, forward strand.
GATTGTTATGGTGACTGTTGGAAGGGTGACTAACGTTGGACGCCAGGCTCCCGTTGTTCCCGTTAGAGGAATATTTCAGGGACGGATTGGGGAGAAGGCAACCGATGCAACTGCTCAGTAAAATGGTCCACAATTGTTCGTCTCCTTATCACAAACTCAAATTGGCAATGGCAGCACCGATGACAGAAAACTCCATAATGATTTGGCAGAAAAAGACAATTTGCGTTTCAGGCACACGTTCTCCACACCAAACCCACAAGGGTTGCTTTTGTAGATCTTGCAGAGAAGAACTAGGAGAAGGAATGGTTACTGCTGTAGTGGTAGCGGTTCAGGTTGTGTTGAAAGGCATGGTGGTCACTTCTTTTTATAGTCGATGGTTTGCGAAGCGTCGATCCAAGAGTCAAAACTAGGAGGATATCCTTTTCAATGCACTTTGACTTATTTGACATGACGTTTTCCCACTTTACGAGTTCTTCGATCGAGAATGATTTCGATTTCGTACACATCGTCTTCCTTTTTGGTCACACGTTGTAACTCAGGCAAGTAAAACGTTCATTTTAACACTTTTCCGTTCATGTCTTCCAATTTATAGACGGGAGGATGACGGCCACACACTCGTCCAGTGAGACGAAACAATTCGATGGTTCAGTTGGATAAGTAACCTTTGTCGAAAGTGCGTTTGGTTTTGCCAATACGTACGCAATCTCCTGCTGTCAACACTCCACCTTTCTTGGGGACAGTCACAGTCGGGGACATACTAAACAGGCGCTCGAAGACGGTCACATCGTTGTCGGGAGTCACTTCTTGGGGGGGCACGTCCGATGCTCCGATGGTAAGATTGGTTGTACGCTTGGACTAGGTGCGGTAAGACATCGACGTACTTGAGAGTGTGTTCATGCGTAAAATATTTCCACATGCGTTCTTTTAAGGTGCGTTGAAAACGTTCCACGATGCTGGCTTTGGTTTCGGGATTCTCGGTAGTGAAAAAAAGAATGTCACGTTTCTTTAATTCTTTTTGGAAAGCTTGGTTCAGAAATTCGGTGCCCTTGTCGGTTTGCCATCGATAAGAGTGACGACCGCTTTGTTTCAACACCAGTTTGAGGGCTTGCACTAACTCACTGCTCGATTTGGAAGTCAATGGTACGACCCATTGACTTCCAAATCGAGCAAATTTGGAAAAAACGACGATGACACAAAATTAATATTTGTAGCCAGAATTATTGGTGGCCAAATGAGAGACATCTGCTAAATCGACTTGCCATTGATGATCGATCCCTCCACTCGGGTGCGACTTCTGGAAAATTTTCGTCGAATGGGTTTGTGTAAGGTTTTACGTGGCTTGTTCTTGTAATCATCGTCGTACTTGAGGTAAACGGACACTTTTCAGTCTAGTTTTGGCAGCACGATACAATTTCTGAACTCCGTTGTAACCTGCAGGATGGGATGGATCGTAGTAAATGCTGGCTAACACCTTCTCCATTTTTTAATAAGTTATTCACTCTTCGTTGATGCTACCCTGAATGGGACGAGGGGGTGGATTAGAAACGGCTTTACGTGTCCGATGTGCCACGGGAGTAGAAGTCAAATGTATTGGTGGTGGTGGTGGTGGTAATGGGATAGCTTTGGTCTTCATTTCTTTTTTCACTTCTGGTTTCCCTTCTTTCTTTTTGACTTCTGTCGAAGGAGGAGTGAACATCATCTTTTTAACCCATGATTTAAGTTCTTCTCGTTGGAGTGTAGGGAAAAGGGTCAACATGAACGCTGCAATCTTACTAGGGATGGGAGCTGCTGACGGTGTTTGAAAGACTTCTCGTACCTCTTCTTCCTCACGCATCCGTGCGGCTGCATCTCTCTTGGCTACTGCAGGTGGTGACGGTGATGGACTTTTCATCAGTGCCTTACAATCCTTCAGAGTCGGTAGAGCTGTTTCGTCTAAAGCTTTCTGGTGAAAGAGTTGCTGTCGTTGCAACAGTTGACCGTACCTTTGCGATTTTTCCGTTTCTGGCAAATCGCTGCGATCCATCAACGATTGCAATTCGTGCTGTAACTGGGACACCTCGTTCAAATGAGGATTTGGAGGTAAATGCGGGTTCCGTTGTTCTTACCAACGATGGTATTCCATCCATCGTTTGTAAGGTACTAAAGCCAGTTTTCGTCCTTCCATCAGATTTCAAAGGTCACATCTGAGAGCTTTTGACTCCAGAGTCCTCCTTTTATCTTCTTGGACCTTTTTATCTTGGACCCATTCCTTGTGAAGCAGCTCCCTGCATAATTCCCATAATCGTTGTTCCCATTACTCCTTTCAGCACGATGCTAACAACATGGGCAAAAAGGGCAAAAATCCTCCGCGTTGCACCAACATTTTTTTCTATTGATGGATAGGTATTTTCTTTTGGACCATTTGACGAAGAACGTGTTGATGTTTGGCTAAGCATTCTTTCTGATGTTTAGACAAAAGGTATCGTTCTTTTCAAGACAATCAGGCAACATTCGCACACGGTGTCGATGACGTCTTTGGAAGCTGTTTGAATGAGTTGTTTTCGCGTGGGTGGAGAAGCTTTGGACAGGACGGACAACACGTCCCAATATTTGGCTAATCGATGAGGCAGTCCTTTCCTTTTCGTTCCTTTGGGGGTAGAAGAGGGATGGCTTCTGAGGGTGACATCTTTGTCTGTTTGTTTGCTCCGGGGCACAAACACACACAAAACTACACTGACGTCAATGACTTGGCACACGCCCTTTTATCTTTTTTCTTTTTTTTGGACTATCTCTTCGTCAAAACGGTGACGACTTTTCCATCAAAATTGCCAAACACTCCTCTCCTTTGGTGGCTTCTCTTTTTCTTTAGACGACTTTGTCTTTTCAGAGGGTAACGTCGATGCTTGGCTATGCGTTTTTCTTTTTCAGGTGATGTGACTGTCCTTTTTCCTTTTCCTCTTTGGACAGAAGAACTACGATGGTGATGGTATGCACTTCTTTGAAGGAATATCTTTGGGCGTTCAGGAGCACAAAAACACTGATCACTATCGTTTACTTCAGAACTGTTTTATACAGGATTGCGACACCACTGATAGTCGGCTCGTCGTACCATTTTCATGGCAGGCATCACGCGTCGTGGAGGGGTTGGCAACAGACTCAATCCTCAATCGGGACAGTTCTTGCTTGGATAAATCCAGTGAACTCTGTAATATACCCGATCTCTCGTGGACTTTGATTTTGGGGGCGGGTACTTTCTGAGCAGCGGCCACTGCCGCTAAAGAAGGAAGAGTTTGTCACTGTTGGAGGAGAAGTTCTTTCAGTCGCAGGTTTCCAATTTTTCATCAAATTAGGAAAGACGTGTCAGATCGGGTTTGGCAGGCATCACCAACAACGGAGAAATGGACGAACCTGAGGCTACTGGAGACGCGGTCACCGTTTCGGTAGGTTGTGGTTTGCGAATGTAAGGTTGTGTCCTGGCAGCAGTGCCTCTCTTGGGGGTACAAGCTTTTTTCGGGGGGGGGGTCTTTTTCTTTTTCTGAGGCAGTGACCTGGTCTTGACACCGTTGTTCTTTTTCGCTTTCTTCTGGATACGTCGGGGAGTGGCTTTTTTGCTGGGGAGGACTTTGGGAGCATTAGGATCCCATTTTAAGAGGGAACGAATAATGACACCTCCTAGAGAACCGCTACCTTCAGGTTTTAAAATGATTTGCTTTCTGGTTTGAGTGTCGATGCCAGGATCGGCCAGTTGCGTCAAGGTTACTTTGTTTCTCTCAAAAAAGCGTTTGGTTTGATGTGGAATGTGAATGATGCCTTGCAGTAATTGACGTGCAGTAACTGTAAACCATCGTAAGACTTCTTTGAGACTAGCTTCTAAGACACGGGCACGTATTTGTGGATTGTTTTCGCGACTGGTGCCGTACAAGGCACGAATCAATTTGACGGGAAGATGAGACTGAAGGGACGTCATGTTGACGCTGTGTGAGAAAGACCCAAAGTGTGCGAGGTTTTTATAGATTTTCTTCGGTTGCTGTTAAGTCTACGACGGGGACGTGTACACGACAGAACCTCTGTCTTTGTACCAGTGGTGAAACAGATGGGTACGAAATCGCAAATACTCGGGGGTGGTGGGTTTTAAATCCACGAGTAAATAAACGTGTGGGGTTTGAGTGGCATCGTCGTACGCATGGGTCAGCCAAGGTGTTCCTAACTGTTTGGCTAAGACTTGCACTTGCGATTTATCTCTAGGGCTTTTAAGATGCGATGGTAATCCTCCACCGTTTGAATACTGTCATTGATTTCCTTCCACGGAATCTGTTGTATCACGAATGATAAAGGTCGTGGCATGGTAATCCGTTTTGATACCATTTGTTTGTCGGAGGCAATAAGTGTACTTTCTGCACAGAGATGATCGTACTTGGTGGCGAATCTAAATTGTTTAGTCACTAACTTGCACATCATACACCGCTCAGAAATGTCCTCTTGAACTAAGTTTATATTGTGTAAAAGATTTTGGTACCCCTCTAACTCTTCTTCTGGAATTCGTTGCAGTAAGTCTACCTTGTAGTAAAAAGAATCAGTAACAAACCAATCCTTCTCACCCATGAGTAGTTGATCAACGTCTGACCATTGGAACACTTTCGTCAGAATCAATCCTCTTATAGCATTTAGGTACCAGTGGTTTAAACATCGGTGAAGTAACGGATGCAATGGTTCTTTGCGTTCCACTTGTATTTTGACCAACTCTCGGTAAATTCATTCTCTCAACTCCACAGGCAAACCTCGAATGTTCTCTTGTAAAGTATCCATGACCATGTCAGCCAAAAACTTCTCGTAGAGCGAAAGTGACGGACGTAATGAGTAATTTCTGACCACAGCCATTCAGGGAAACAGTCAACAATGGTAATAAAATCTTCTGATGTAAATGGTCTAAAGCGGAATGTTCGGAAGAACGCACACTTGATCCAGAGAAATATGACAAATTTGTTGACTTTTGTCACTTTTCTCTTGTGATTTTCTCGACACAAAAGTTCCTCAGTCACCAATTGAGATTTTGCTCTGGCAAGTCCCTGCCAAATTTCCTTGTAGATCTTCTTTTCCAATTCATTCGGTAATCTTTGAATATTATTTTTTAAAAGAGATTTAAATACTTGTCTAGGTGTTGTCCAACGTTTGACTCCTAGCCAAGCTGGTTTCTTTAACGACATGGTATGCCACTTCAATGACTAGGTCCCACTAAAGGTAGGTAGTGACACGCACAGCATCACTTTCCGTGGTAGGTATAGTCATTGCATAGTTCCCATGATGTGATACTGAATCGCTGAGGTCACATCCTACGGCATCCCTGCCATCGCAAGGAACAATATCGCACTCGACTTTGCTCTCACTTGATACTTGTTGTTTGAAAGTTTTCATCTTTCTCGCTTGATGTTAGTAGTTAGAATGAACTATCGGTCTTGGACGTTGTCGCTTTTTATATGATGACCAACAACAACGTGACCGTACGGTAAAGCGAAGTGGTTGGGAAGCCTCACTTGCTTCTGGTACACGATTTGATAGACTTTTCCCAAGGGTCGACTGACGATTTGGTGTGTGGGTAAACGTACAATCTTGTGTGCTTCGTAGGTGGTCACTTTAAAGTGTCGATCCTGTCCAGAGTGAGAAGCTCCTTTCAATACACCAAATTTCACCACTTCACTGGTGCGATAATTGAGAGTCAATCCTTTCACTTCACACTCAGTGTGCACTTCTTCTTGTGGGTCTCGGTATTCGTAGCCGTAATGTTTGGGATCGCCACTATCAAAACTTAGAATCTTGCCGTTGAGGTGCTCCTCCGTCCAGGCTCCTAAACAGTCTGCCTTTCTTAGTCTCGTCGCACTTGTGGTATTTTTCTGTCTTGGGAAAGTGGTAAATTTCGTACACTTCTGACAGTTGGTATCCCAAGTCCAGAGCTATAACGAATTCCATGCTGACACAGGTTCCTGTCAAGGCGCGTTCTTCCTGGGTGTGATGACAAGGTGTACGGCACAAACGAAACATCAGTTTTCCTTGGCAATGGTGAGGTAAAACGGGATGGTACAAGTTCGTGGGAGGCAAGACTTTCCACTTGATCAATCCTTCGAATTGTCGAATGTTGTCCAGGTCGACGTGTTCCGTCAGCAATTGCGGGTGTCCTGCGCATAGGCAACAATATTTACAAACGTAAGGACACAGCGAACACACGTCCAAGTATTTGATTTCTTCTCCTTTCTCTTCGTCGGCTTGGCACAGCAAACAGGTGGCATTCGTTTGTCCTCCGTACAAACTGTCCCTCAGGTTCAGTGGGTCCATCAGCTTGTAACTTTCCACGATACGTTTAAACTCTGGATCGGTTTTCAATCGGTGATCGTACTCGTGTTCCTACATTTCCACCACTTTGTATCTTTGCTGTTCTAGCTTCAATCGCCACTGACAAGTGGCCTGATGAAAGTCTTCCACGGTCCGTTGTAAAAACTGATTTTTAGTGCCACGTTGTGAGTAACAGATGGGACATCCGTGAAATAAGCACCCGTTAGACTAGTACACGATCCTTGGGTTTTCTAAGTCCCAACAATCCACCGAAAACATTCCAATGGTCTTTTTGCCTCCTTCGTTGCGGACATGTTGGATCCATTTGTCTTCCTTGTCGCACAAGTAATGTAGTCAGCGTAGGGCTTTCACCGAGTACTGACGTTTTATAAAATTGGTTGTTTGAGGACTTATGACAGCTAGGGTCTTCTTGGCATGAATCGTTGAAGGTACACTAAGGAACATGCTTTGGCAATGGAGCAGGCTTCTTTCAAGGGATTGATCCCTCCGTGTTCCATGAACAGTTCTTTAAGTTTTCCACAGCAACGCCGTAAAATATCCACGTCTGAAAGACAATATTTTAACATTTCCTCCTGAAAGTCGAAGGGGCCCAAGGCGTGAGTGTGGTAACAAGCGTAGAAAGCTTCTAGTTGTTCGGTGCGTATGTTGTCCGCGTCGTAGTAGTGAGCTTCGGGCAAATGGGATAGAACGGCATGTTGTTTGGCTTCGGTATCGAAAAAGTGCGGAAAATAGTCTATGGTCAATTGAGTCATTCCAAACGTTTTAGGCATTCGACTCAATGGCATGGCTAAGTAACTCATCGAATCTTTAAACTGCACTTGTCCCACTTGCATGGAAATGACTTTGGCCCCGTTCAAGGTAACTTTAGGACGGTCGGTGCCAAATTCCGTATAGTATCTGAGAAGGAATTGACCATTGTATCCCGAAAAATTGTGACCCATCACCGTGGCATGGCGATGGCAATCTCCGTAATGTTCAATGTCCTCTTGGCTCCACGTCTCGTCGATGGGGCCTAAGATCCATTGGGCAAAATTGGCTAGCGTGTACGGTCCCCGAAAGATTTTTCACGTCCTCCAGGAATCTTGCTGCAGTGAGGGGAATGACTAAAGATAGGCTCTTGGATGCACTTCTCGCACGCTCGATCAGCCACGCAGAAATTAGGAATGTGAATACCGGTCTCTTGCATGCATTCGAAATCGAAAAAGATGAAATTCCCTTCTTCTTCTGGTCATCTTCCTCTTGATGTTTGGAATGGTATTTTTGGATGTAGCATTCGTGTTCCCAGCCCACGATTTGGTGATAAATGTGACATCGTTTCTTTCCTGAACATACGTGAGCCTTGGCACAGTTGGTACGTATCACTTGTCCACAAGTAGGGCACAATCTCAGGAGTTGACAAGCACACTTTTGCTGTGAACCATGCGTTTCCTGATGTTGTTGGTAACTGGCAGGGCTGACAAAAGTGCGCTGACAAGCTGGGCAATACACTCGTTTTTCTTGTCTTTCGTCCAGACAGGGTTTAGAGGCCAAACATCCCTCACATATCTATCCACAATCCTTGTGTTGCTCTCGATTGTTATAGCCATAGTCACATTTCTCACAGTAATAAATGTATCCCAGGAATGGGGCGATACTGGTAATGGTATCAAAATGTTCATCGTGATGATAGACGTGAATGTATTTTCCGTCTTTGAAATTTTTGCCTCGAAACAACAGATTTCCGCGCACTTCTTATGGGTGAACTTTCAAGATGTAGCATGGAGCCAAGACGTCTTGCAATTTTTGCATTACAGGAATGCCGCAGGGTGTGTCCTTGCTGTAACAGGAGTTCTGCTTCTCTTCATTGTTTGGCTCAGTTAGATTTTTCAATCTTCTCCCAGTCTCTTTTCCATTCTGCCATGTCGTTTTTGTCGGCATACGTTCGTCCCAATACGTCGGCACGGGCTAAACACATCTTGTCTTGAGTGTTGTTAATTTGAACGATGCTGCCCTTGATGCTACGATTGTCGTCCACCAATAACACCTTTTTGCGTCATGTCCCTTGAGGAAGAGAAACGTGGGTCATGAACAGTGTCGATTTTCCGTCGGTGATGTGAAACTTGTCGTTGGATTGTTGTACGTGTTGAATCTTGTCGATGAGTTTGGGAGTGTCAGTTCTGCCGAACTTTTAAACTCGATTAAAACGGGAGACTTCTAACTGTCGTGATGAATGGAAAGTCTCAAGCGATCGTCTTCTGTGGCTTCACATTGCTGTTTCAGTGTGGTTAACAAAGAATCCCACACATCGGTGGTTAACTCTTCTGCTTTCTCCAACGGTACGTCAGACCTGAAATCTTTAACCTTCATCGTTTACGTGTAGGTTGTGGTTCTAAATTTTCTAGTGGAGCGTTTGTTCGTTTCTCGAATGTGGTAGTACTTTTCAAGGTTTACTGGTGGTGAACTTTGGTTTGGTGTAGAATCTCTGGGTCTGGATTCTGGTTCGCTCATCTCATCTTCAAAATCGCTGGTATGAATTTGCGCCAAGACTTCAGTTACTGTGCGAGGCGATAAGTCACGTTTCTATCTCTTACTTTCTTCTCCTTTCTTCACGAAATGATGCGATCGTTTCATATTGACTGCAAAAAGTAAAATGACTACTTTTGAAACGCCTTGGACCCTTTATGTCCATATCAGACCAGTGCATATATAAAGGGTTAGTGTCTTCCCTCCCATTATTCATTTCACTCTCAAGCTGACCAGAACGATGGAAGAGCCAACACAGATCGAACTTCTGATCATAGCTTTGCGACTTGTCATACGAAAGTTTTCTTCAGACAAGCCGACGGACTACTCCCCCTCCTTTCGAGATAAAAGTCAAGATATTTGCTATATCTGTCAGAAGAAAGGGTATTGGTTTTCAGAATGTCCAGACCTTCAAAAAGCAAGACAGGTGTCAAAAGAGACAAAAGTCAAGATATCTGTTATGATTGTCAAGAGAAAGGACATTGGTCTTCAGACTGCCCTAAGAAACAACAGGAGCAGAAGGAAGAAGAAGAGGTGACCTCGTCAAAGGAAGAACCCCGACAATTCCAGAAAGAGAAGAAAGAGAAGGAAGAAGAGGAGGAAAAACCTGTGAAAGTGAAGAAATTTAAAAAAAAAAGAGAGACTGTACCAAAAATGATACAGAAGAAGTCTATGAAGTTTTTAAAAGTGTTGTGTTGTGAATTGGATTGTAAAATTTGTACCAGAATAGACCAGACAGAAAAACGTAAGTGTCTCCTGATTTTGATTTTTTAGAATAATAAGGACCTACACTCATGCACTCACACACGTACATCATGGACGAAAAAGGGATTTTTGAGTTTTAATTGATTTTGGCAAAACGAATACAATCTCTTTTCGAGAAAGGTGGGTGGCCCTGAAAAGGACCGTTTTGTGTTTGTTTTTTTAAAACAAAAGGAAACCAACTCAGGAACGAGATGCAATCAGCTTTAACTGCCTTAAGCCTTTGCCACGGCCAAGGCCTACTTTTGGACCTGCTTCAGTCAGTAGGGTTGGTATCTCAGACGTAGTAGGTGTGTGAACAGGATTGGGCTCTTTGGCTCGGGAAGGTCTTTTTCTCTTGGGTCGTAATAAAGAAGTCTGATACATTTGTTTCAGACTCCTTAACTCTGCCAAAATGTCCAAGAGTACCGTTACCGTTTGAGGTTCACTGTTCTCCTTCTCTCCTAGACCTAGTTTCTTCTCTGCTTCTTCTTCCTGTCGTTTCCTTCTTGCTTCTTCTTCATCTCGCTGTTGCTGTTGAAGGAGTAAAGCTTGTTCTGCTTCTTTCTGCTGTTGTAAACATTTCTCCAGTTCTTCTTTCTGTCTCTTTTTAAATTCTCGACGTGTGGTAAAGAAGGAGAAGGTGGCGAAGGTACTGGTACCGGAATAAATTCTTGTGAAGAAGAGAGAAAATCCACTAAATCCCAATTAAAATCGACCTCTTCTGAAAGTAGGTCCGTGTTAACTTTGGTAGCCACTGCTACACCATCGCTTCTCATCGCCTCGGCTGTTGCACCCAAATTCATCGTCTTCTTAGTTTCAGTCATGTTTCAAAACACAATGTCGCATCGATTCACTGCACACAGACGCTAGCACACCTATATAGGGAATGTGACGTCACATTCAGCTCTCTTCGGATTGGAAGACAGACTGCGCGCAGTGGTTGAATTTTGTACCGCGCGTTTGGATTAGTGAAACATCTCAATCCGTTTCGATCCGCTCTTCCACAAAAATAAATGAACGCAGTTCACTTCATTTCCTTCACCTGTTCTCGTCACAAGATGTGGACAAACATTGAATCCTCTGCTCTCGCATCGTCGATACTGTTCCGTACGGGCTTACCCATGTATGTTACATCATCATTTACAATCATCCGGATCATCTATACGACTGTTTGGAAAAGAAGAATCTATGTGGAGAGACAAGGCTTTCTGAAGCGAGTCCTCATCTACGAACCAGAGGTTAGACAAGTTTGAGAAAGAGAAGTAGATCCGTAAGATGCCCTCTGTGTTAACGGAATGGTGTTAACAAAATAGAACCTAAAGGCCCTTTTCTGGGCAACTCATATGCCTCAAAAAGATTTACTCTTTCTTGCCTAAATATTTTTTAATCGATTGTATATTTTATGTGTAATGAGCCACTCCATTGCCTCGAAAAGATTTACTCTCTCTTACCTAAATTTGTTTAGTCGATTGTGTATTTTAGGTGTGATAGATTATGTTCATCAATCTATGGTTGTGTTATAAATATCTATGTCTCTACTGTATTTGTCTCTACCTAGGGTAGCTCGTATTCAGGTCAGCCACTTGCAACATTGTTGCCAGTGTTCCGCCCAATTGAAGTCAGCCACTTGCAACATTGTTGCCAGTGTCCAGTACCGTGACTTCACCCCTCTCCAATTCCCCTACTTTGCCCTATACAGCCCCAGGGTGTTCTTTGCCCCATACAGACCCAAGCTGTTTTTCCTTCTTTGGCCTCATATGCCCTATACAGTCCCCTTTCACTACTTTCGTACAGTTCCCGGTTATAAACAGTAGACATTCTGTTTTAGATAGTAATTTTTTTAGTATCTAGATCGTAAGCAATATACATTCGTTTTCTGATGGGTTCAAATTGATTAGCCATAGAATAATCCAGTCTGAAAAAAAAAATGGCATTTAGTACGCTTTGAATGAACAAGGGTTCGGATGAGCTAGTTTAGAGTCATCTATCATTAAGACGATCTGAATGGACAATTAGGTACTATGTCGGAGGGACAGGTGTAAGGTGATACTGTTTGCATTTCCAACATGCACAATGGAGAAAATGTTGGCATACCACTATGCTACCTTCATAAAACTATGGCTGCAATTTTATATGCTGTGGCTGCAATTTCTTCAGATGTTGTAGTTGTTGATATCGTGCATGACATAAGGACACAGCTGATCATGGCTCCACCCATGTGCTCGAAAAATCAGAACCAGCTAGTCCAAAGTACACTTACCTTAGCATTTCTTAAAATAGGGAAAAATAATTTTACATATATACCTTTGAAATCCAATAAGTGAAAATGACCATTCGGAGCAAGCAGTTCTTTTGAGATTCACATCTGAAGTAAGGTCAAGCTGTATACTCTATAACCCAATTTAAACCCATTAATCATAGAATGCCTCATTACTCACTGTACACTTTCGCCAAAATATACAACCAAATTATAATGGTCATGTTCTAAAGAATATGCTACTTCCTTTACATCAATAACAATAATGCTTAAATCTTGCTTTTGTATCACCACCAAAATGAGAGAGGAAACAATTGCTCTAACATAGACTGGAACTACATTCGTATTGAACTGGAAGTAATAATTGTGACCTGATTACAAATAGTTTGGAATCATTTGCATCATTAACACGCTTTGAATGACGAAGGAGGTCGGTTGAATTAGTTTGGAGTGATCTACAAATAAGCGAGTAAGAGATTTTAAACCATCAGTTCTATCGATAATGTAAATAAGAGATAGAATGATACAAAGTACAATGCGTTAAAGTTTATGATCATCTGTTACGTTATACATTGAATAGTATATAGCATAGCTATGAGTTGTAAAGAAGCAGAGGCCCAATTTATATTTATAAAGAAAAAGTACTTTTGATGGAAATAGTTTTAAATGTATTGAAAGACAATTTGTTTCAACAACTTTATCAATATTGCTAAGGTGGAAACAGTGATTCTGTTACCATTTACCAGAAGCGGGAATAATGTCATGGCTTGTCTGCTTCATTTCGCCCCTTACAAAGCTTGTAAATGCTTCCTTTCCCACACCTCAGTGAATACTTTATTAAATCTTTGTAGACTAGGTATAGATATATATGGTTGGTGTATCTGCACAATAAGGTTTTACATTTTCCGTCTGGTTCACTTTTGAAGGCATTTCCTTAAAAGTTGTCATTTCGGCCTTCAAATAGTCATCGCCTCTCCTCCCATACCGTTTGGAGGATTTTTTGCGCTTGGTATAAATGTGCAGCGAGGTATTAGCTTTCTTCTGATTGTTGTGGAAATTTTCTGAAGAATTGTGAACAAGGTATAGTTGGGAAATTTAGTATGTTGTTGCTTCTCATCAAACACTGCTTGGATGATTTTACCAAAATCATTGGAGCCTAGATGTATGGTTGGTGCTGACGCGAAATAAGGTTTTGCTTTTCTCCTCTTGTTCAATTTAGGGGCATTGTATTTAAAGAGAGGATATTATTTAACGTGTGCAGGCTAGATTTATGATTGTTTTAAAATAACCAATAAAGTTTACCATTTTCGGCTGGCACAATTTTGGGGATATTTCCTGAACATTTGTCAAACGGGGGTATTATAGTAAACCTACTCGTCACCTCTTATTCTCCCTCACTGCTAGAAGAGTTATATTGAAACGCATGTATCATATATGCATATGTGCAGTAAATCCTGGGTTAGCTGTAGAGCATTTCTTGAAACATTATCAAAGAAAGGGATATTCTGTGAATTTCACCTCGTCAACAATTTCTTCTTCTACGCTCTTGAGGATTTCTCATGTTAACATATATGGTTGGTATAGAAGAGCAAGAAAGTTTTGAAACTGTCGAAAAATGGGCATTTTGAACATTCTGTTTGTCATCCCTTCTCCTTCCACACAACTTGGAGGATTTAATGAAACTTTGAAAGGTACATACAATTCCTATGTTAGGACATTTCTTGAAAAGTTGTCGAAAAGGGTATTCTAAGAATGCAGCTTGTATTGGTTTCTACTCCCACCCCGTTTGGAGGAAGGATTTAAACTATGTAGACTAGTTAGTGTTCAGCAAGTTTATTTGATATTTATGCAACCTTATGCAGTATTACCAATAGATAATTACAGGTATGTATGTAACATTATCGTCCTTCATATCCTTATAATTATTTGGATAGTATGAATGTACATTATTTGCCATGCAAGAAAAACATATTCAGGCGAATATGCCTGAAGTGAGGCGATATGAAACAAATGGTGCTACATTTGTTAGCATCAGCTGACATAATTAGTGTAATTGTATCAGTTTGTAACACATCCAGCAGCTCACCGTACTATTAAAATCTGATCTAAGAATTGACGTCCAAAAGACAAACATATAGTCTAATTGTTAGGGTCTGACTATAGAATGATGTACTTTTTCATTATACATTTCATAACAAGCTATTAAAATTATATCAGTGAGAGAATGATTATATCGCCATGGTGGTGATACCACTTTTATCGCCACAGGGGCGATATCACTTTGGAACTGAAGTCTTTTTTTCCAGTTAGGAAGTAAATTTGCTATTATGTATGTTATTCAGATCTACCGTTCCGTTTAATGCTTATTTTATTTTTCTTCCTCTCTCTCTCTCTCTCTCTCTCTCTCTCCATCAGAATGAATAGATGTTAGAATCTGTCAAAACAGTTCAACGACAATGAGTCATCATTAATGTCTAAAATGAATCCCTAAGCAACATAAAGTAAGCTTCGAGTATTAACTTTTTCTATAATTATTTTCTACACGACCCGCACGTATTTTCAGTGACAGAAATTAAATGACCCATTTGTTATTTGATATTCTGTGTCATCTACACAGTTTGTTTTCATGCTAACATTAGTGTATTAGACAGTACTACATGTGACGGTGGACCCAGAGTGGTCAACTATACCTGGCTCCTTTCTGGTGGAACAAGCGGCTGAGCAGGTACACTTTTCCCTTGGCTGCGAAAGCAAGTGGCAAGAGCTATGTGGACTGCATCCACTGAATCCGGACTTGTCTCCAGAGGTATCAACATTGTCGTGCCACCTAAATCCAACTCACACGCATGTCATGTTATTCTTCTCATCCCCCCACCAGCCCACAGATACGTTCAAGTCCTGTGGCGATGACCCGGCAGCAAAGCATTAGGCGTGGATACACTTGGAGCTCTAGTTGCACACAGGCGAATCAGCGCAGAAATGCGCTTTTCACTGAACTGAAGCAGCTGTTGAACTCGGCTGTCCCCTGGATGACTGAGAGGGCCGTTTTAGGTTCAATCCCACCTTAGCGGTCAGAAACCTAAAAGAAGACAAAAGTTACGCAACTCACCATTAGTACCGGGAGCATATTCATACTAATGGACAGTGTCACGCTCCTCCTACGGTGTTATTTCTAATACCGGAGAAGGTGGACAATTAGATTTTAAATAGTTTCGATCCCCCAGTCAGCAAAGCCGACAATCTAGGTGTATAAATAACTCAAGGTGAAATTTAACAATTTAGTAAAATATATCAAATGTATTCAATAATTTTATCGACAAATTTCTCAATAGCAATTTCTTAAATCAATGACCTATTCTCAGTTGTCAAATACTATTTCATCATATGAAATTAAAGGCCTTAAGTGAGAGTGTTTCCCTTCAATGTGATCTCTGTTACTCTTAGGAACTTCCGGTACCCGTGACTAAGTGCTCTCCTGGCACTTCCGCATCCGTCCTTCCGACAGTTTCGGTACTCTGCTTCCGGCACTGCGCCTCCACACAAACTGATGAAGTAATAAATAAACGGCTACCACATGCTCTCCATGTCTCTTCCTTCGTCTCCGTTCCTTGGATGTCGACTCTAACACTCAACCGGAAAGCTTCATCAAGCAACCTCTGTTCGCAAATCCAAACCTAGAATTTCACTAGAATTCCTTCCCGTCTTTTAACGAGAGCACAACTCGGAGTACAATCTAATGCCTCTCAACTTCTCTATGATCCATCCCTGGCGAGCTTCACATATGTATTGATTGAAAATTTGATTTAGTCCGAACATAAGCGGTTGCTTATTGAGATTCCGACCTTAGATTAGAATCGCTATTTTGACTGGATACGCTCTGTTGTCTTTGAAAACTGCCCTGATGTAATTTAGCACTTACTTGTTTATCTCGGGTTTCCGGTGCCCAAAAGCCCGAATTGCTTCCAAGCCGGTTGTGACATCACTGACGGATTGAAAAACAAGCATAGGAGTTTCTACCTGGTCTGCCTGGTGGTAGAATTCCCTTTGAATTTACACCGGCTGGGTCGTTGCATAGTGGTTAAACAACAGACAGGCAGTTTTTTGTGTCCAGAATCGAGTCTATGGTCGAAATCTTACATAATACGTATTGACATTCCAGGGTGATCTTAGCCACTAATTAACTTTAAAAAGATATGTATCTACATGAAGCATGAAGCATCAGCAAATTTTCCCCACAACGTGACAGACAGTACGGCAGTAGTTCGACCAGTCAAAACAGCGACATAAACTGGTGTTGGGTTTGAAATTGAATCACAGCTAGCTAGGAAGTTCACAAATCTGAAAAAGGTTGTCAATGACAGACTAATGCAAATTAGACTCCCACTGCCTGGAAAAAATACATGCAACTATCATCAGCGCCTATGCATCAACAATGACCAACCCAAACGAGATCAAGGAAAAATTTGCAGCAGAAAAATTGCAAAGTAAAACAAGCAGACAAGCTCATCATCCTGGGTGCCTTCATTTATAGAGTTGATACAGATCATCATACATGGTCAAATGTTATGGCAAAATGACTTTGGCAATTGGAACAGCAACGGACTCCTCCTACTAAGGAAATGCGCTGAACACGACCTCCTAATCATCAAAACAGTCTTCCGGCTGCCAAACCGCATCAACATGCCTTGGATGCAAGTACGCTCCAAGCATTTGCATATTAGTGAATATGTCATCGTCAGGGAAAAAGACAGGCAGGATGTCCAAGTGACGAAGGCCAAGAGATGTGCAGAATGCTTGACCACAGGCTAACAGTCTCCAACCTCAATATCCAGACTGCGTCTAGCAGACGACCGCACGCAAAAGGTACATAAAAGCTTAATGCCTTCAAACTGAAACAAGGGAATGTAAGACAAGCATTTATCGAAGATATGTGCAGCTAACTAGATACATTCGAAAAAAACTTCGAATATGTATACAAAACTTAGCATCCTTCAGAAACTCTGTGTACTTAACTGCATCCAAAACGACTGATCCCATCACAAGTAAGCATCATGATTGTCTTGATGAGAACGATGCTGTCATAAAGAGACTTCCAAATAAGAAGCATCGGCTACAGACAGCTGTTTAGAAAAAATCATATCAGTTTCCAATAAGGTAGCCTTCAACAACGTGAGGAGGACTGTCCAATGCAAACTCCGAGAGTTGCAAGAGTCGTGGCTGAGCAATAAAGCAGATGAGATTTAGTCCTACGTAAACATGAACGACATGAAGAACTTCTCTGCTGCTTTGAAGACAATCTACTAGCTACAGTCATCAAGAAAATCTTGAACACTGAATGCAGACAGCGCCACACTGCTCACTAAAAATCATTGATATGTGCAAGGAATCTGAATGGGCCCAATACTGTTCCATGTAGTACACATGAGATATTACTATATTGTCTGAACCGCACCCTTTCAACTGTATACATTGCTTCGTAATATCCAATAACTTCGTTACATCCGATATCGTTAAAAAAGGATTTTACCATACTGGTATTCATTCAAGACGTTTTATGTGTATAATATACAGTGCAACATGTATAAAAATAAAAGATTCATTCGGGTTGGTCTTTACAAAAATTACAAGCACTCAAACGAACTTTCCAATCCTGTGTTAAACGATCTAATTCTAAAACCCAATGATTAAAAATATGTGCTTTATTTTAGGAAAAAGATGTAATTTTCAGAATAATCATTATACAGTTGAATAATCACACTGTATATGAAATAAAGCAAGCACTTATTTATATATTTTTAAGGACAAAAATTGGAATGCATTCATACTTTGTATGTAAGAAATGAAGATACGAATCATCATGCAAGTAGAATAAATAAGATCAAAGAAACATGACAAACACACGAATTATACTAAATAAAGCAATGCATCATATATTTATATTTTTTTGATAAAGGGGCAAAAAGATAATTGTTACGACGATTTGGTCTTAAACTACGTAACAGAAAAGAACCAAAACTAACAAGTTTTGTAAAATTCACAAATAAGTTATTTCCTTATAATACAAAGTGGGGTATTGTGAATTAAATCCCAAAATAGTCCAAAAAGTTCTATCACAAGTCCAAACGTATAGAGTTCCAAATGCATTCTTGTGGTGATCCGAATTCCAAGATAGAATGTAATGATGTGCCTGTAGTCTTGCATGTGCTAACGTGCCAATGGCCTGGAAGGGCCACTGTGCTAACAGTCTTTTGATATATCACAATAATATAAACTATAAAGTCTTTGACTGAATTCACTATAATTCCAAGTTAATGATTTAGTCCAAGAAGTTTTAATGAAGACTTTGTAATTCCAGTGAATAACTGAAATACAAAATTCCACCAAAATTTAAACTGAACACAACATAAGACTGTTTCCACTTCAGATGTTAATGTAGCAATGAATAACTGTCAAGTAAACAACATTGATATAAAAAGCAAAGAGGAAATAATAGAGCCAGAATGTAGATCAGTTTCCTTTCTAAAACATTCAAAGTTGTCAGCAAGTTTAGGATTTTCCAAATGAAAAACTGATGTCATAGACTCAGACTCAAATAACCACACTTTCCTCCAATAATACTGCTAAGAATATTTAATCTATAATCTTATAGAAATATTAGCTTTGCATTAGCTTTTTACGTCTTGAAAACTAACGGAAGTCTTCTCGAATTTTGCGACCCCGATGCCACTAAACAAGATGCTGTTGTAGATTTCATTGATTAAATGAATTATATTTGTTTTAATAATTTATATATTTTAAAGTGAAAACGAATTAAATCCGTATAAAGCATATCTAAAAAATATTTTATTTCTGAATAGGGTTTAGTTATGCAACTACAGATGACACTTTTATGAATACAATTTTTGATGCTGATTTTCTCGAAGATAATAATAACGTACTTTGCATTCAGGGCCTAATACATAGAAAGGTAGAATATTATCCGCCTTTCTCAAAGAATATGTTTTGCTATTGAAAAATCTCTTATTAATTATGTGGATATTTGTATTAAGGTATACTTTAATAATGACAAATTTATTTTTAAATTGCAAAAACAACAACAGAAAACAAACAATTTATAATTAGTAATATAGCATTGTCAGTAACCAGAATTAATGGTAATTAATGTTGATATTTCGATCAGCAATTTTTATTGCAAACTTGAGCTCACACAGATGATTCATGTACATCTTAGTCAATTACTAGTAAAAAAAATTTTAATGGAACTTCTATTTTATTTATATGGGAAAATATGTTTAATAATCATATATCGCGTTGATTTGATATCTGTTTTGTTGCTGTTATGAAAACCATGAATATTTGTTTTCAGATCCATCACCAATTGCTTAAATTATTGTTTATCTTCATGGACCACTGATTGAAGAGAAACTTTCTAATTTCGATTTTTCAAAACAAAACAGAAGGCATATTAAAAATACTTGATTCTTTTTATTCCTTGTGTCAAATGGTAAGATTGAAGAAAATGAAATATAATTACTTTATACAAGTTTTCATGATAGTATAGATTCTAAATATTTTAACCGATAATAACAACGAGTATGCTTTATTTAAAACGGGCAATGAATTATTACATGCAGTTTACACAACTTACAATTCACCAGTCTGTTGCACAGTACTGTATGAAGATTCTGCATTAAAAAACAAATGTAGGAAGTTCAATTATTATAGAGTACGTAAGAACAAATTATTGTTTGGAGGAAAATGTAGATAATTTAGAATTAGAATGTGCCATTCGAGAAAGTCTTTATTCCAGAATCCATGGGTTCGTCGACTAAACCCTTTTTAAGTCTCAACAATTTAGAAATCTATATTATTAATAAAAACAATGATTCGATAGTTACTCATTATTTTAAAAAAAAAAAATGGAATGTTCTAAAACTGTAGGAAATAATCCAAATAATGATAGATGCGGATTGATATTATTATTAGTTAGATTAGCAACTAAACCATTACTATCTAGTCCAAAACAATTATAAACAACAGAAACTCTGGTCTTCTATCTACCCTATTAATATTATATTCCAATTGTCTTTAATGACTGTATAAGGAATGGTTGTTGGGTACATACAAATAGTGAATGGGTAAAGGTAAACCACAAATAACAACCAATGCACGTTGCAGTTGTTTATTATTATTATTAGTAGTAGTAGTAGTAGCAGTAGTAGTAGTAGTAGTAGTAGTAGTATTTCATCCAGATTTATAAATTTAAGAAAAAGCTTGTAAAGTTTGTAGATTTTGTGTGAAATTATCTATAGGTGATTTCATGGAATTTGTAATAGGTGAGTTATTTATCTCGGCAGCAACACGGCAAATATTCATACAAAATTATCACTTTCCAAGAACACAAATTTAAATGTATTTTGTAAACAGAAAACTAAACCACTTCTTTGGAAGCACTGCATGAAAAGGATAGATCCGATCAGAGTAAATTTATAAATTAAATCCTTCGCCATAACAGTTACACTTCTGCACTCTAAAGAAAGTTTACAATGCGTCTAAACATGCAAAATGGTTTTTGATTCTAATATATGAGAATCACGGCCAGGCATCTGCTAAGTTGGCTTGAATAATTATGTTAAATGATTTTAGTTGTCCTTTATGTGATGTGATACCGGAAATAAAAGATATCGAATAAGGAATATAAACTAAAATAAATATATAACATTTGATACCCTGCTGAATACATCTGCAGTCCATAAATTGCGCAGTAAAGAAATGTTCAGAAAAGCAACTGATTTGTGGTTTAACAATAACACAATGGTTTTCTGAATTTGCCAATAGTAATGACATTAGAAATAGTTTATGATCATGAAGATAGCATGCACTGATGTCATGCACTCAAAGTCCACATTCATATGGAAGACAATATATTTACGCCTTCACTCTCCTCGTTAATTCCCCGTAACGATAACCGTATACATTATATTGAATGCACATCCATTCCTCAATCATTAATGTAACTACTAAATGTACAAGTGATCTTCTACTTATGCATAACTGAGTCACCCATGAATTGTCAGCCTTTATGCGCATTAAGGGTGTCTAGTGTTTGAAAAGTTTCGAATACTTGGACAATCCCGATCTACTAAGAACACGTGTAGAAGTTAAAAGAAGAGTGATATCTAGTATATTGTAATATTTTTTACAGGAATTTGTATTTGACATGTTGAGCCATCCAATCATAGGGCTTCACTTTTAAGGTCACTTTTGATTGGTTGATAGCTGAATAATAAGCTTGAGAGTTTAATGATATCCAGGCATGGCTTTGAGTTAATGGAGCAAGTTTTCCTTTTGCTTTAGGACAGCAGGCTGAAGCTCAATTAAATTTCATACGTTGTCTCCAGCTTCAAACGCTTGTATTCACGTTGTTAGTGAATACTCAGTATACTCATGCTCAGTTATTGTTATAAAGAAAGTTTTATACTATCATATGATGACGTACGTGTTATTCACGGTGAGGCTGAAATATTTTTCTGAGAGTTATGTCCATTGTTCAGTGTAAAACAGTGAACATGGCAAGCCAATATTTCCAGAGCAGTTATTCGAGCAGCGGAGTACGCATTGTGCACCAATGCCTTTAAGTAAGCGCCTCTGCTAGCTGACTTACTACGTAATTTTGGATATTACCCCTAAGCTGACCAGCTCGGCGGAAAAGAATATATATTAAGAGTCTAACAATATAGTTCCAAACACTTGGACCCTTGAATTGATTGTTGTGATGACTTGCTAATATACGTCTCTACTGCAATAACTAGATCAATTTCTTCGTAAAAATGTGTTAAACTGTGCTATTTCAAAACGTAATATTGCGCATGCTCGTTGGATCCCATCTGTTGTTAAATCTTCGGTTTCGGAAGTGCAAAGTTTCTCAAGATCTTCAATTTGAAAGGTAAGTAAATATGTTATGTTGGTCGCAATCTCATAATGACTTAATGGTAGTGATCAGTTTTGGAAAACACCGGAGCATAAAACGTTTGGCGGTATGCGTAGCAAGGAGTGTATGAAATAGGGCACCAGATTAATCGGTGCGGTGCATCAAGGGAAAGAAAACCCGTGGTTGTTATTACAGCATGATAATTTCATTAGCGTCACAAAAACTAGATAACTTGTTATCACTAACAGCAACCTAGGCAATAGCTTCAGACTATTGAAACCTAATCATTTCTTCAATTCTTTTTCGATAAATTTTGCTGCACGAAAAACAGTAACAATTAACAGATTTAGAGACCGTCACAGGAGAATCAAGCAATTAGGTAGCTTGGAAACGATAGAACGTGTGCATTTGGATACTTGGTTGCAGGACAAGTATTTGTCAAATGATGTTAATGTTCCCTTGGGACTGAATAGAAATATTACGGTGTCTATTTGATGGCTAATACTAACGAGCATACAACGAATAACTCAGAAGCCATACTCCAGGTGCGACTTATGGACGGTCGTCTTGCCTAAAGTGGAAAATGACAGCAAAGTATCATATAGGAGGAGCGGAAGTCAAAATCATCTTCACCAATGCCTCTGGACTCCGATTTAAGATCGAAGATCAATTTCTTCAAGGTCAGCTACGAAGACGTTTGCTAATCGGCATCGTCAGCAATGCGGCCATCGACGGAAATCGATCAAAATACTTTCGCAGTCCAACATTTCAACGTGACCAAGCTAGAAGTCACCTGAAATTGCCAGACGTTGCACTAGAAAAATTACTTGAGACCTTACTTTACTCTGAAGCTACAAACTAGCAAAGAACCAACAGTACCGATGAGATTTCATAAGACGATTATACACGAGTATATGCTTTGTGGAACTTTGATCAGCAAACAAGGACATTTCCACCCTGAAAATCTGGTAAATTTCATATGAAACGTCAGTTTTGCATTAGCTCCAGCGAAGACAGTGAACCCATCCAATAAAAATAGGTTACCTTCGTGTGGAACGTCAGTCAGCTTGCACTAGCTCCGGCGAACAGAGTAAACGTCATCTTGTATACAGAATTTGATAATAATCAACAGTCTCAGAGAAGAGATCCTAAACTATTAAAAGATGAAGGCTATGAAGACAGACGATGAGGGTGCTTTCTATCCAGGACAAATTAGTCACAGATCATAAGTGAAGAAGAAAAGAAGAGGAAAATACATTTATTATGCCAAGATGGACAGAACAAGAAAATCACATTATCCTGTTTTTCTAGTCACTTGGCGGAAAGAACCACACACCTCACCAGAGACCATTGTGATAATTATCAATTCAATCATCCTTGTCAGAAAGAGATCAACAAATATTTGATGATGAGTCAAGAAGGAAGGTTGGACGGCTATCTGGAAGGCTAATGGACTCTCGTCTCAGTAGAGATCATGAAAGAGTGATATAAAAACTTGCGTGACCATTCCTTACCTCCACTCACTTCACTGGAAACGAAACTCGTCAATGATGTCTTGCAACAGTGTAACGAGTATTCCATTTCATCAATTTATTTAACATATATTTTCAAGGAAAACGTCGAGTATGAACTCATAACATATAATTACATGTGAAAAGATTAAATCTCTGGGCACCTAATAACACTGACTCACAGTTCGTACACAACTTTTTCTGGACTCCAGTGGTGTATCGCACAAATAAACTTCCACAATGAAAACCTAAAGACGTCCAAGCCTACATCACCAACACGGACATCAGTGTTCAACCAAGACCCCATTGGAAAACCGTCTACTTTCCCAACGACCGAAGAGTGCCTATTTTTATTCTTGTGGATTGCTTAAACTGGACGACGACATCATTGACCTTATGAAAAGAAATGAAGTACAATTCAATAAAGTGCAATTACAATGATCAGACTTCATTGCGTGTGGACAATATTGAGTATAGATTCTTCATCAATACATTTATAGACTCCCCTTAGTATATGAACTGACTTGATTTGAATGTGATTTCAGTACCGACGATGACAAAGAGAAAATTGGGTTTGTGAAAATAATTGCTATCTTCTTTCTTTTGCACAGTGTGAATCGATAGAAAAAGGGCTCTGTACAAGATCACTGGATGTCTAGTCTCACTCCACAACGTTGTCAACCATGAAAATACATTTATGTTTAATATTTGGTGTACGTACATAAAGAGGAATGTACAAACCCTAATCCACCTTTTTTAATGAATTCAGAAGACCAATGCCCATTCCTCTGACAGATAAAACAAGTATCTTGACTTTTATCTCAAAAGGAGGAGTAGTAGTCAGTCGGCTTCTCTGAAGAAAACCTTCGTATGACACCTCACAAAGCTATGATCAGAAGTTCGATCTGTGTTGGCTCTTCCATCATACTGGCAGGCTTGAGAGTGACATGAATACTTGGAGGGAAGACACTGACGCTTTCTATAGGGAAGACACGGGTCTTACATTGAAATATAGGGACCCATGTCGTTTCAAATGTAGTCATTTGACTTTTTGCAGTCAATATCAAATGATCGCATCATTTCGCGAAGAAAGGAGAAGAAAGTAAGAGATAGAAAAGTGACCAATCACCTCGCACAGTATCTGAAGTCTTGGCTCAAACCCAAGTCAGCGATTTTGAAGATGTCATAAGTGAGCCAGAATCCAGGCCCAAAGAGTCTACACCAAACCAAAGTCCACCACCACTAAACCCTGCAAAGTACTACCAAATTCGAGAGACGGACAAACGCTCCTCTAGAAAATTTAGAACCACGGCCTACACGTACACGGTGAAATTTAAGGATTTCAAGTCCAACGTACCGCTTGAGAATGCAAAAGAGTTCATTATCGATGTGTGGGATTTTTTGTTAACCACACTGAAACGGCAATGTGAAGCCCAAGAAAACGATCGCTTGAGACTATCCCTTCATCACAACAGTCTGAAGTCCCCCGTTTGGATAGAGTTTAGCAGCCCATCAGAACTGACCTCTTCCAAAATCATCGACAAGATTCAACACATACAACAATCCAACGACAAGTTTCACATCACTGACGGAAAAGCGACACTGTTCATGACACACGTTTTTCTTCCTAAAAGGACAGGACGCGAAAAGGTTTTCTTGGTAGACGAACTTCACAGCACCAAAAAGAGCCTAGACCGAATTAACAACCCTCATGACCAGATGTGTTTAACCCGTGCCATCTTGCTGAGACCAACGTATATTGACAAGAACGACACGGTAGAATGGAAAAGAGCCTGGCAAACAATTAATCAACCTAACAGAGCCAAACAACGAAGAGAAGCAGAACTCCTGTTACAGCAAGCTGAGATATCCAACGAAACACCCTGTGGCATTCCTGAAACGCAAAAATTGCAAGACATCTTGGCTCCACTCTACACTTTAAAAATACACCCTCAAGAAGTGCGCGGACCTCTGTTGTTTCGAGGCAAAAATTTCAAAGACGGAAAATACATTCACGTCTTTCATCACGATGAACATTTTGATACCATTACCAGTATCGCCCCATTCCTGGGATACGGTTATTATTGTGAGAAATGTGACAATGGCAATAACAATCGAGAGCAACACAAGCATTGTGGATCAAAACGTGAGGGATGTTTAGCCTCTAAAGCCAGTCTTGATGAAGGACAACAACGAGTGCATTGCCCAGCTTGTCAGCGAACTTTTGTCATCCCTACCTGTTACCAACAACATTTGAAGACGCAATGTTCACAGCGGAAAAGTGTGCTTGTCAACTCCTGAGATTGTGCCCTACTTGCGGACAAGGTATACGTAATAATAGTGCCAAGGCTCACGTATGTTCAGGAAAGAAACGATGTCACATTTGTCACCAAATCGTGGACATGGAACACGAATGCTACATCCAAAAATACCATTCCAAACATCAAGAGGAAGAAGATGACCAGAAGAAAGGCAATTTCATCTTTTTGATTTCGAATGCATGCAAGAGACTAGCATTCACTTTTCTAGTTTATGCGTGTCTCATCGAACGTGCAAGAAGTGCATCAAAGAACCGATCTTTAGTCATTTCCCTCAATGCAGCAAGATTATTGGAGGACGTGAAAATATCTTTCGGAACCGAACACACTGGCCGATTTTGACCAATGGACGTGGAGCCAAATTCACAAATTCTCGGGGTACGATGGGCAATTTCTTTTCAGATACTATAAGGAACAAAGAACGAAACGTCCGAAAGTGAATTTGAATGGAACCAAAATCATTTTCATGCCAGTGAGACACGTGCAGTTTAAAGATTCGATGAGTTATTTGGCCATGCCTTTGAGCCGAATACCTAAAACGTTTGGAATGACAGAAATGACCAAAGGCTATCTGCCGCACTTTTTCAATACCGAAGCGAATCAACACGCCGTTCTACCCCATTTCCCTAATGCTCACTACTACGACCCCGACAACATGCGCACCGAACAACGAGAAGCTTTCTACGCTTGGCACCACTCTCACGCCTCGGACCCCTTCGACTTTCAAGAAGAAATGTTAAAATATTGTCGTTCAGACGTGGACATTTTACGGCGTTCATTTGGAACATTTTGAGAATTCTTCATGGAGCATAGAGGGATCGATCCTTTGACAAAAGCCTGCGCCATTGTCAAATTGTGTTCCTTAGTGTACCGCCAAAGATTCATGCCCGAAGACACCCTAGCTGTCATCCGCCCTCAAGCGAAGAAATTTTGTCAAACATCAATATTCGGTCAAAGCCCTACGCTGGCTACATTACTTGTGCGACAAGGAAGACAAATGGATCCAACACGACCGCAACGGAGGAGGCGAAAACATCATCGGAAGGCATTCGGTGGATCGTTGAGTCTTAGAAAACCCCAAGATCGTGTAAATGTTTTATATCACGGATGTCCCATCTGTTACCCTCAACGTGACACTAAAAGACCGTTTTTACAACGTACCATGGAAGACTTATACCAGGCCACTTGTCAGCGGCGATTGAAGTTAGAACAACAAGGATACCAAGTGGTGGATATGTGGGAACACGAGTACCATCACCGTTTGAAAACCAAACCCGAGTTTAAACGCATCGTGGAAAGTTACAAGTTGGTGGACCCACTGAACCCGCGAGACAGTTTGTACGGAGGACAAACGAATGCCACCTGTTTGCTGTACCAAGCCGACGAGGAGAAAGGAGAAGAATTCAAATACTTGGACGTGTGTTCGCTGTATCCTAACGTGTGCAAATATTGTCACTTTTGCTCAGGGCACCCGCAATTGCTGATGGAACACATCGACCTGGACAACATTCGACAATACGAAGGATTGATTAAATGCAACGTCTTGCACCCACGGACTTGTACCATCCCGTTATACCTCATCATTGCCAAGGAAAATTGATGTTTCCCTTGTGCAGTACTTGTGCCGAAACGTGCAACCAATACCAACCTTCTCAGCACTCGCAGGCAGAACGCACCTTGACAGGAACGTGGGTCAGCGTGGAATTGTTTAAAGCTCTGGACTTGGGGTACCAACTGTTAGAAGTGTACGAAATTTACCACTTTCCCAAGTCAGAAAAATACCACAAGGGCGACCAAACTCAGGAAGGCATTTTCGCAGACTACGTGGATGTCTTTTTGAAAATGAAACAAGAAGCCAGCAGCTATCCCTTCTGGTGCCACACTCCCGAAGACCAAAAGAAATTCAAAGTGAAATAAATTGACCAGGAGGGAATCACTTTAGACTACGTAAAGAAAAACAAAGGAAGGCGATCGTTTGTTAAAGTGATGTTGAATTGATTGTGGGGCAAAATGGCACAACGAATGTGTTTACCCAAGACAGTGTATTTGACAGAACCTTCTCGCTACTTCCAGATAATTCACGACAAACCTAAAACCATGAAACACATGGACGTCCTTCATGAGGACTTGATCTTAGTCAATTACGAAGAAGAACTAGACTTTGTAGAATCCGACGAATTTGGAAATGTCATCATTGCGGCATACGGGACCGGCCATGTTCGCTTAAAATTGTACGAAGCTTTAGCACTGTTAGTAGATCGTGTGCTGTATTTTGACACGGACAGTTGCATCTACATCGATCGGCTTTGTCAACATCATCCTGTCATCAAAAGGAGACCGTTTAGGAGCCTGGACGGACGAGTACCCCAACGACAAGATTCTAAGTTTTGATGGTAGCGGTCCCAAACATTACGGTTACGAATACCTGGACCAACAAGGAGAAGTGCACACCGAGTGCAAAGTGAAAGGACTGACTCTCAATTATCGCACCAGTCAAGTGGTGAACTTTGGGGTATTGAAAAAAGTTTTGCAGTCTGTAGAGGACCGAGATTTTAAAGTGACCACCTACCAGCCTCAAAAGATTGTTCGTTTAGCCACACACCAAAATCATCAGTCGCCCTTTGGAAAAAGTGTATCAAATCGTGTACCAGAAGCGAGCACGGCTTACCAACAACTTCACTTTACCATATGGACACGCTGATATTGGCCAGCATATAAAAAGGGAAAACGTCCAAGACCGATGGTTCATTGTGACTACAAACACCAAGCGAGAAAGATGAATACTTTTAAACAGACACCATTCAAGTTCGGTGATTCTTAAATGGAGTGCGGTATCAGGGACGCCGTGCGCTGTGACCACAGAAATTCAGTACCACATCATGGGAACGTTTCTATGACTACTACTACCATACCTACCATGGAAGGTGATGCTGTGAGTGTCACATCTGATGGATGCGAAAGAGATGCCACTCGTTATCGTACACCTTTTCACTTGACTGGATTTCATTGTCATCCTCCAGTCGTCTACCACCCTACGGATGTCATCCAACCCTGAGCAAACTCCTGCGGATTTCACCGTACCCTTATCGGCATGAACCTATGAAAGAAGAATATTCGTTCCCTGTGCGTTTGCCTGAATACTGCGACTTTGAAAGTGAATTCAAAAGTTCAGAGGAAAATGACCTAAATATCTGGGAAGACCTACCCCCCGAAGAATTAGCCAAATCCGGATTTATCTACTTGGGCGAAGGGGATAAAGTCAAGTGCTTCAGTTGCGGTGTTTCACTTCACGAGTGGGAACAGAAATATTCCGCTTACCTAGAACATGCTCGATGGTCTCCGCACTGTCACTACCTACCTTTAGGGGGACGACTTCAGTAATCTCTTGATGGATACTTTGGTTGTTTGCCTGTGGAGTTGAGAGAACGCATTTACCGAGAGTTTGTCAAAACACAAGTCCAGAGCAAAGAACAATTGCATCCGTTACGTCACCGATGTTGGAACCACCGACACCTGAATGGTATAAGAGAATTGATTCGTTTCAAATCTTTGCATTGCTCAGACATTGATGAATCACGTGAGATTCATAAAGTTCTGGATGCCACTCATTCTACTTACAAGGTGATCATAGTACACCGATCTCCAACGGACGAGTCAGGGGATTACCAACTCATTTACACGAAGAAATCTTGGATCAAGAGGAAACATCTGTATGACGTGTGGTGTGTGAGTTAGTGATTAAACATTTTTTGGTGCTTTACTGAAATAAAACCGATTCTGTTCAAAACGTACACTTATTACATCACACCAAAGAGGGTATAAAAACTGGCTTCAATGCCATTGCTTTTATCAGCTGTGCTACAACAGATTCCGTGGAATGAAATCAGTGACAGTATCCAAACTGTGGAGGATTATCACCACTTATTACGAGAACTCTGTCCATTGCATTTGGGGTCGTCGTGTGGTGTGTGTCTTAGTGACTTCTTTTCTGGGATTTCGTTTACCAGCCGATTTCTTGTGGACTCCTTACGAGCTGTACTGTGAGGTACCACTAAAAAACATGAAGGTGGTACCTTTAAATGTACACCAGAGACTCATTCTGTTAAGAGCCTTGCGGTTTCATCTCGATATTTCTCTACCTCTCCGGGAAAAAAAGATTCGTCAACTTTTAGGCACTGAAGATGTGTACGACGATGTGTGTGTAGCTTGTGACTTTCACCCTCACTGGCCAGATGTACCTGATTTGAAACGTTTGGTCTTTGAGGCTTGGACAAAAGAAGTGGCTTACATTGCACAAAATTTGTGTTATGCATTCAAAGGAAAAATTTAACTTAAAGTGACCAGTGAGAAAGGTAACCTTTAAACCAGTGTTTCCCACAGTGCCAGAAGAACCCGACACCGAGGACAACCACACCATTCAGGACAGGACTGTCATCAACATGGACATCCCCGAAAGGCCATTCCGGGAGGACACTTGTGTGACTGCGAAGTGTAGAGACTCCAAGAACATTATCCAGTGTCCCTACGAAACCACACCTTCTTCACCAAAAATGTTGTACAGTGACTTCTTTATATTCAACTTTGATCGTTTTCATGTGTATTTTATCGATGTACTTAACCATAAGGCTTTAATGTATTTTTGTATTTCATGTTACATTTCAAAAATAATTTTTCTTTGTAATATACGTGTCATGAAAAAAGTATAAAAACTCTTGTCTTGTCTGTCTTCCTGTCAAAAGTGACATTCAGTGCACTATGGCTTCCTCTGCTGTCTCTGCTCTCTCTTCCTCCACTTTCAAAGTCATCGACGAAAAGTTAGATCGTGCCATTTGGGAGGCCTTGTATCTTCGCCATCCCTTTAACATGTTAATTACCAGAAACAGTTGTTCAGACAAACCCGAATTTGTCAAACGTTTGATCGGGCGTAAACATCATTTGATCGATCGTCCACCTCAACGAATCGTGTGGTGTTACAAAGAGTGGCAATCGGCGTTACATCCTCTTGCGAGAAAGTCCATCGTCTTTGTGGAAGGCATTCCTCGCAAAGACGACGGGATCGTGTCTGACCCCAGTCAAACACATCTGGTCATCTTCAACGACATGTTAGGAGAAAACGAAGAAGAAATTAAACTGTGGTTTACACGGAAACGGCATCATTGTAAGGCCAGTGTCATTTACTTCACCCAAAATTTGTTTCAACAAAGTAAAGCCCATCGCACCATCAGTCTCAATGCTCATTACGTGGTTTTATTTATACGCCCTAGAGATAAATCGTAAGTGCAAGTCTTAGCCAAACAGTTAAGAACGCATTGGCTGACTCATGCGTACGACGATGCCACTCAAACCCCCCACGCCTATTTATTCGTGGATTTAAAACCCACCACCCACGATTGTTTACGATTTCGTACCCATCTGTTTCACCTCTCGTGCCAAGTCGGAGGGCCTGTCGTGTACACGTACCCGTCGACTTAACAACAAGAACAAAAAGAGTCTATAAAATCCTCGGACACTTTTTGTCTGTCCCACACAGCGTCAACATGACGTCGCTTCAGTCTCATCATGAAATTGATTCGGACCTTGTACGGCATCAGTCGCAAAAAAAACCCACAAATACGTGCTCGTGTCTTAGAAGCCAGTCTCAGAGAAGTCATCCGATGGTTTACGGTGGCAGCACGCCAGTTGCTGCAATGCATCATTCACATTCCACATCAAACCAAACGCTTTTTGAGAGAAACAAAGTAACCTTGCCGCAAACTAGCAGATCCTCGCATCGACACCAAAACCAAAAAGCAAATCATTTTGAAACCATGGAGAAAGCGGTTCACTAGGAGGTGTCATCATTCGCTCCCTCTTAAAATGGGATCCCAATGCCCCCAAACTCATCCCCAAGAAAAATGCCACTCCCCAACCCAAAGGCAACCAGAAGAAGAAAAAGAGCAGTGGTGTCAAGACCATGTCACAGCCACAGAAAAAGAAAAATCCCCAGAAAAAGAAAATCCCCCAGAAAACAACATCTACCCGCAACAGAGGCTCTTTCGCCAGGGTGCAACCTTACATCTCCAAACCACGACCTTCAGCGACGATGACGGTGTCTCCAGTAGCTTCAGGTTCTTCCACTTCTCCGTTGCTGGTAATGCCAGCCAAACCCAATTTGATACCCGTTCTTTCTAATTTGATAAAACAATGGATATCCGCGTTTCCAAGAACTTCTCCTGCAAGGTGACACTCTCCTCCTCTTTAGCTGCAGTGGATGCTGCTCACAAAGTACCTGCCACCCAAATAAAATTCCAAGAGAGATCGGGCATATTACAGATTTTACTGGATTTATCTAACCATGAACTATCCCGATTTAGACCGTTGAGGAACCATCCACGACTCGTGATGCATGTCATCAAATTCATACGACGAGCCGACGATCAGTGGCTACGCTTTCCTGTATAAAAAGACCTGGGAAAACGATGGGTATCATTTATGTGTGTTCTTGAACGCCTAAAGAAGTCCCCTCAAAAAAGTGCACACCAATGCCACCATCGTCGTTCTCCTGTCCAAAAATGAAAAGGAGAAAGAAAAGGACAGTATCGTCATCCGAAAAAACACTTCGCCGAGTATCGACGTCTACCCCTGAAAAGACCCAGCCGTCCAAAGAAAAATGGAGCAACCAAAGGGGTGGGTTTTCTATGCCTGTTTTGTAACCACAGCTTCTCAGAAGTATTCCGGGTCTATTACCACCTGTCCAAAAAGTAAGATAAGAGGACGAATGTCAAGAGATGGACTTCAGTATATTTTTGCTCCTGAACCAAAAAGATGTCCCCTAAAAGAAGCGCACACCACTCTCTTGCCAAAAAAGGAACGAAAAGGAAAGGACTGCCTCCTCGTTTAGCCAAACATTGGGACATGTTATCCGTCC
Organism: Megalonaias nervosa; assembly: GCA_016617855.1. NCBI lineage: Eukaryota > Metazoa > Mollusca > Bivalvia > Unionida > Unionidae > Megalonaias > Megalonaias nervosa. Next base: position 69,228 of record JAECUM010000536.1, read on the forward strand.
TGTTCAAAGCCCCTCCACCCATGCGAAAACAACTCATTCAAACCGCCTCCAAAGACGTCATCGATACCGTGAGCGAATGTTGTCTGAATGTCTTGAAAGGAAAGATACCTTTGTCTAACACCAGAAATAATGATTACCCAATCATCGACACGTTCCTCGCCAAACGAAAAAGATGTTGGTGCAACGCGGAAGATTTTTACCCCTGCTAGGACTTCTTGTCAAAGGAATAGCGGGAGCCATGCTGGTAGGTGTCCTGGGAAGTGTTTTACCCATGGGTCCAAGAAATAAAGGATCAAGAAGATAAAAGGGACCTCTGGAGTCAAAAGATCTCAGTCGTGATCTTGGAATCTGATGGAAGGACAAAACCTGGCTTTAGTGCCTTACGAACGATGGAGGGAATACCATCGCTGGCAACAACAACGGACCCGATATTTACCTCCCAACCCTCATTTGACCCAAATGTCCCAGTTACAACAGGAATTCCAATCGTTGATGGATCTCAGCGTATTGACAGAAACGGAAAAATCGTAACGGTACGGTCAAGTGTTTCAGCGACTTCAACTCATTCATCAGAAAGCTTTAGACGAAACACCTCTACCAACTCTGACAGATTTTAAGGCTTTGATGAAAAGTTATCACCAGCACCGCCACCAGCGATCAAGACAGACCCAGACCCACGGATGCGTGAGGAAGAAGAGGCACGAGAAGTCTTTCAAACACTTTCAGCAGCTCCCATTCCTAGTAAGATTTAAGCGTCCTTGTTGACCCCTTCCCCCACACCCCAGCGAGAAGAACTCAAAGCTTGGGTGAAAATAGATGATGTCCGCTCCTCCTTCGACAGAAGTTAAAAAAAAAGAACGGAAACCAAAAGTTAAAGAGAGAAGACAAAAGCCATCATATTACCGTCACCATCAACACCACCACCACCACTACCCTCGACTTCCACTCCCGTGGCACATCGGACACGTAAAGCCGTTTTCAAACCACCACCTCGCCCCATCCAGAGTAGCATCCGTGAAGAGTGGGTGACTTATTAAAAACCAAGTCCTGATGAAGAATGTGTTAGCCAGCATTTACTACGATCCAACCCATCCTGCAGGTTACGGAGGAGTTCAGAAATTGTATCGTGCTGCCAAAACGCAACTGAAAAGTGTCTGTTTACCTCAAGTGCAACGCTGGTTACAAGAACAAGCCACGTAGACCTTGCACAAACATATTCGACAAAAATGTTCCAGAAGTCGCACCCGAGTGGAGGGCACTGATCATCAATGGCAAGCCGATTTAGCCGATGTCTCTCATTTGGCCACCTACAATCGTGGCTACAAATATTTGTTTTGTGTCATCGACGTCTTTTCCAAATTTGCCTTGGTCGTTGCATTGACTTCCAAATCGAGCAGTGAGTTAGTGCTAACCCTCAAACTGGTGTTGAAACAAAGTGGTCTTCACCCTCCTCGATGGCAAACCCACAAAGGCACAGAATTTCTGAACCAAGCTTTCCAAAAAGAATTAAAGAAACGAGACTTTTATTTTTTCACCACCGAGAATCCAGAAACCAAAGCCAGCATCGTCGAACGTTTTCAACGCACCTTGAAAGAACGCATGTGGAAATATTTTACGCATCAACAACAGTCTCAAGTATATCGACGTCTTGCCGCTCCTAGTCCAAGCGTACAACCAACCTTCCCATCTGAGCATCGGATGTGCCCCCAAGAGGTGACTCCTGACAATGAAGTGACCGTCTTTGAGCACCTGTTTGGTATGTCCCCGACTGTGACTGTCCCCAAGAAAGGTGGAGTGTTGACGACGGGAGATTGGGTGAGCATTGTGAAAACTAAACGAACTTTCGACAAAGGTTACTTACCCAACTGGACCACCGAATTGTTTCGTGTCACTGGACGAGTGCGTAGCCGTCATCTTTCCGTCTATAAATTGAAAGACATGAACGAGGAAGTGTTAAAAGGAACGTTTAACTTGCCCGAGTTACAACGCGTGAAAAAAACAAAAAGATGTACGACATCGAAAGCATTCTTTATCGAAGAACCAGTAAAGTGGGAAAGAGACATATCAAAGAAGTCAAGGTACGTTGGAATGGATATCCACCTGCATTGATTCTTGGATCGACGCTTCGCAAGTCATCGTCTATAAAACTAAGTGACCATCATGCCTTTCAACACAGCCTCAACCGCTCCCACCCCAGTTACCACTCCTTCACCGAGTTCTTCTGTACAAGATCTACAAAAACAACAAACTTGTGGGTGTGGTGTGGAGAACATGTACCAAAAATGCAAATCGTCTTTTTCTGCCAAATCTTTGTAGTGCATTGGTCATCGGTGCTACCAATGCCAGTTTCAGGTTCCAACAAAGAGACAAACAATTGTGGAAAATTTTTCTGAGCAGCTGCATTGGTTACCTTCTCCCCAATCCGTCCCTGAAATGCTCTTCTAACGGGAACAACCGGAGCCTTGTTCGCAAGTTCAGTCAAACTCCCAACAGTCACCACTCCAATAATAATCCTCTTTTAGACACTCCTCTGACTTCCAGTGACCCTTCGGACAGCAGAACTCTGGAATTATAAAAAAAAAAAAAATTTTACTTAACGTTACCCAGTGACAGTTCCATGGAAGTGTATCCGAAAAATACATTATGCCGTTTCTCTGCCAAATTACCTCAGGCCATCCGATTGGATAATTTAGCCCATTGGGAAGTGGCTTTGCTGAGAAGGATTCACCCTACACAAATGAAAAACATCGTCGAAAAGCAAAACCTTTTTACGGCCGATGTTCATGACGAGCAAGTGCAAAACTACTTGGATGTCAATGTAAAACATACTAATAAAACCAAGGATCCCCAAACTCAAAAGTGGACCTATAACTTGATAATTCCCCCAGGCAATTATTTTAGTGGTCAACATTTGGTGAACACGATTGCTGACATGTTCAACGCAGTGTTTGGCAAATCCTTGCAGAGTGTCAGATAAAGTGTCACCATCGAGTACCATAAAGTTGCTCGTCGCTAACTGATGAAATTTTCGCAGGACAAAGTGGTGAGTGTGCATAACATTTTGTCCTCAATAGTTTTACATTTTGGGTCGGGGCGTTCAGTTGAGAATGAATAAGCTCAAAAATACGAATTACCAATCATTTACGACAACAATACTTTTGGGCAGTAGTTTTATTTACCGGTAGAACTGAACCAAGGACTAAATTTGAATTTTGTGTACTCCGGTGTGGTGGCGTACAACATTATGGGACACAACTCCATGCCATTACTGCCTTCCATTCCTTTCAAAGTGGATTCTGCCACGAACGCTGACGAGGAAGGTGAAACACCTATCACGTTCACCGCGAATTTGTACATCCTCACTATTTCCAGGACAGTAAGTCGTATTTCGGCACTGTCAACATTACTATAAAAGGAGATCTAGGACAAATATATTCTATTCATAAAAGGGAAAGTTACGGTGAAACTCCATTTTCGAAAATGATTCTCTAACCGCTTATAAGTCATGTATCCTGTGTACCGAGGAGTCGCTCGACAGCGAGGACATGGTTTAGGAAATATGTTGAAATCGGCGTTTTGTTCGGTGGCTCCCGTTTTGAAACCGATGGTGACACGAGGATTGCACGCCTTGAAAGATGCCGCGTTGACGCAAGGCAAAGAATTTCTCCAAAATGTCATCATTGACAAACAAAACCCTTTAGAAGCTTTCTTAAGTGTAGGCAAAAATGTCTTTCTTCCAACCGGCAAAGACATTTTGGGACGAGGAGACACTCATATACATGCCCAGGACGCTGCCGAGTCAGTCATTCCTGCTTCACTGACACCACTGCAAGGACAAGGCAGAAAGAGACGACGACGAAGACACCCCTTCATAGGACGTCACACCCCCAGAACTAGAAAGACCAGGAAAATAAGAACCGTCCTAGAATTAGACGTTTTTGATTATTAAAAAGAAAGAGAGAGAGAGAGAGAGAGAGAGAGAGAGAGAGAGAGAGAGAGAGGGGGGGGGAGAGAGAAAGAAAATGATGCACCGAGAGCCATGCGCATGTTCGAAGTCGGAACTGGATCTGTTTCAATATCCCCCCACCATGATGACGATGCAATAATCCCAATGGGTAGAATTTCATCCCGTCTCCTCTTTGACGGATACAGCTCCCATCTAGTCTGAAATCAAAGTACAGCCCGAAGATTACATCGATTTGAATAGCAGTTACTTTTATTTGAAAGTTACAGTGTTCAAAACGGACGACGCCGCTCCGGGAGCCGATACTAGAGTAGCTCCCGTCAACCATTTCATGCATTCCTTGTTCAGCGAAGTGGATTTGTACTTGAATAACAAACTCATCAGCAATAGCATGGATACTTACCCTTACCGAACCTATCTAGAAAATCTCTTGACGTACGGAAAAGAGGCCAAAAACACTCATCTGGATGCTTTCGTGGTATGGAAACCTGTCATAGCGGGCGAGAACAAGTTTAACGACACAGCCCTAACAGAAGATGATAATCTGCACAATGTGGGATTCAAAGACCGTGGAAAGAAAAGCCTGCAATGACGTAGTTTAGAGCTGATGGATCGTTTGCATTTGGACATGTGGTTGCAAGAAAAGTATTTGCTGAACAGGGTGGATATCCGACTGAGACTGAATCGTAGCAGTACCGCCTTCCTTTTGATAGCCCATGGCAACGAGTATAAAACCATCATCCAAGAAGCCAGATTCTACGTGCGTCGTTTGGAAGTGTTACCTAAAGTGAGCAACGACATCAGCCACACGTTGAGCAGAACGATTACCAAGTATCCTATTCGACGCGTGGAAGTGAAAATTATCACCATTGCTAGTGCACTCCGATCCAAGATCGAAATCATCTGTTCCAAGGGCAGTTACCCAAACGTTTAATCGTTGGTATCGTGAGCAATGCAGCCCTCAACGGAGGCCCCTATCAAAATTCTTTTCAGTTTAAGCACTACAGAGTGTCTAAGATCGAAGTCAGCCGAGATTGCAAAATTGTATGTACCAGATCATTCGAACCTAACTTTACCCAAACGAATTACTTGAGACTGTAATTGTCCCTGTACGAAGCCACCGGGCAGTTATGGACCAACACCAGCCACGGCATTTCGGACGAAGAATATGCAGGAGGTTACGCTTTATGGGCTTTTGATTTCACTCAGACCAAGGCAGCGATGATGGACATTTCCACCCTATAACGTCCGGTCAAATTCGTGTGGAACTTCAGTTTGCAGAAGCTCTCACCGAGACGGTCAACGTCATCTTGTATGCCGAATTCGACAATACGATAGAAATCAACAGTTTGAGAGAAGTTATTTTAGACTATTAGAAGCTATGGAAGACTCCTATCCCTCTTTGAATGGTGGACAATCTATGCAAATAGAATGGGAGGATATGGTAGAAACATAAAGCAAAGACAAAGAGGAAGAGGACGTTGTGGTCATGTCCAGATGGCCAGAACAAGAACAACATTCAGTTTCCTGTTTTACGACACACCTGGCGGATAAAAAAATCACGGAATTGAGCAAACAAGATTGCCGTGGATATCAAAATGATCATCCCAGTCAAATTCAACACGATAAATGTCTGATGATGTGTCAGGAAGAAAAATTGGACGAGTATCTAGAGGACGTTTGGGGTCTTATCTCAGAAGAAGCAGTGTTGCATCAATTGTTCCCCTCCTCCAATGACTGCTCTGGAGATTTATCCATAGAAGCTCTCTTGATTCAGAGTGCGGAGACGAAGCAAAGAAACGGTTACTTGTCAGAGATTTTCAAGCAAAAAGAATTGAATTGATGACTTATCATTACCTGTGAAAAAGACAAGAAAAAAACAATAAAACAAAAAATGGATACCTGGGAACTTTATTACCTTATGAACAACAGTTCGTACACAGCTTCTTGGAATCCTGTCGTGTGTGCAAAGGATGAACTTCCTCTTTGCAAACCTAAGGACCATCAAGCTTATTTCATCAAAACGGACGAGTCATTTCCCACAAACCCACTGGGTAGCCGTTTACTTTCCCCACGATGACTGTGTGGAGTATTTTGATTTGTATGAATTGCTACGTTTGGAAGACGACATCGTCGACTTTATGAGAAGAAATGTCAAGAAGACACGATTCAATAATGCGAAATTACAAGGCACAGATTCCATGGTGTGTGGACAATATTGTGTGTATTTCCTTCATCAACGCAGTCTTGGATATCCCTTAGGACATTTAGTGACTTATTTTGATCGGAACTGTTCCAGAAATGTTGACAAAATAGATCGATGGTTTTGTGACTGTTATGGCTATCTTTTGTCTTTAGCTAGGAAACGTACTGTAGATGAATGGCCCAATGACTTCCATTCGTGAAAGTCTAACTTCACTTCACAACGTTGTCAGCCTTGTCAAAAACAATTTGTTTGTTTGTTTCTTTGAAAAACAAATTGTTGGTTAATTGCTAATTGAATAAAAAATGTGTTTTGATAAAAAGATGTGTCTGTCGGTTGTTGTTTTTTTTTACCAAAATACTGTGAATACATGCTCTTTGACTTTTCTCTATTCCTCACCATAAAGATCATCTCTATAGCGTTCCTACCCACCAAAAATCGTAGGGGTGTTTTCTATCGCGTCCGCTCTTGAGACATATAAAGTGAGGCAATCTCCAGTATGACCATCCATTGTTGACTCATCCTCCTATGAAGATGTGTTCAAGACTAGCAAAGCTGAACGAAACTTACGTCAATTTACACCGTGTCAGGCTAAACCTGATACCGAAGCCTCATGAGATAGAGAATGTCAGGATGTTGAAAGTGGTCGAAGACCTTATCGAGATTAAATCAAGAAAGAGCAAGAAGAGTGGACGGAGAAGTATAGACTTCAGAAGTATTGAAGGCAGCAACAGCAGCAGCAACAGCAACAGCACGAGCCAGACAGAGGCTTTGTAGACTGACGAGTGGACACGAAAGAGTTGTCCTTCTCTTTCCTCAGAAGCAGACCCTATCCTTTGGGAAAGTCTGCAGCCAAACGGGGACGCAATCTTAGAACATTAACGATTGCCATAACTCCCAGAACAAAACAGCCCTTGTCAGGGCTACCCAACCCTCTAGAAAAAGAGATACTAGTCAAACTGCTAAAATATGTGTCTGTCTTTGTGTGTTTGTCCTTAAGTTAATAAAATAGAAGTGTGTCTATAAACACTTCGTTTCTCTCTCTTTTATGTCAAAAAATAGAATTGTGGCTATAAGCACTTCGTTTCCCTAGCTTGTAAGATAGTGTGTGTGTGTGTGTGTGTGTGTGTGTGTGTGTGTGTGTGTGTGTGTGGTTATCTATTGTAGGTAAAAAAGAAAGTGAGTCACTGTTTCTTATAAGTCCGTGCGTTCCATGTTATGGATAGAGGAGTGGGTTTTGTGAGCTTTTGTGTAAGGGGGATGTTTTCCTTTACGTCCGCGCTTAACACGTAACGCGGAGCGTTCGTTAGTCTGACTACCCCATCCCATTCATTCATTCACATTCAGAGCAGAGCAGAGCATACGTACTTAGCGTCTTGTTACTCTCAAGATGTGTACAGACCCACAAAGAAAAACGTTGTGGCATCAATTGTCAGGGACTACCACCAAATCAAACCATCAAACAGGACCAGAATTTGCAGCCCGCCTAGCAGATTGCAGCCCGCCAAGCGGTTTCGACCAGCGCTGAAGTCTGGCAGCCCGCCCAGCAGGAGTACGGAAATACGCTATCACCTCTTCAATCCAAAATGCATTTAGGGACGGGAATCTAAAAGGGATTTTTTACAATTTGGTGTTAGACCTTCTGATGTCTATTTGTGCTGTTTAGAAACTCTTTTTTTCTCTTTTATTCTTATCTTACATTTATCCATTAACAACCACTCATCCCCCAACCACCCACCCACAACTCAGTATCTGTTTGTTAGTTGTTTAAACAATCAAAGTGTTGAACTTGAACTCACAACAGGTGTCAGGAGCAACACTGACTCATACCTGGATGGAATCCCTGCAAGTTAGCAAGCCTTTGCAAACCACTGCAAGATTTTCTGCCAGTGACTAAAGATCAATTTCTCAATTATCAATGAGTTATTATCACCATTACTTAGCTCGTGATATATCTTCTGTCACGTCTAACTTATTAATATCTATTTAAGTCAACCGTTCAATTTTTTGACAAAAGTAGTAGTTACAAATTAGAGAATTCAAACCCCCTGACCAAATTTTCTTTCATTCAAATTTTGGCGCCTTTTTTCAAAAATGTCAAGAGTAACTAGGTCACAGGTCAAGATGAATTCCGTGAGGCATAACATCAGGAAAGCCAATAATTTGCTCACTTTGGCAAACAAACTTAACAACTCCATGAGCAACTCTCATGCTGGCTCAAATGCCACACCCCAAAATTTAACAGGAAATGACAGTGGTGACTAAACCCTACCGGATTACAAACCTAAATCCGACGGTCCCCTCAGCTTCCATACAATAATGGGGCATTTTTTATCCCGCCACACTTCTTGTGTACTTGTCCAACGCCCCTTGAATGTGATTTCAAATATACCACACGGGGATCTTACAGCTTCATTTTCAGGCGAAGGAAAACAATTGGAACCGGAACCCCTCAAATGTCCTCTCCTAAGCAAAGCACTCCAATAACAAACAACCACATCCCAAATTAGTATGCCTAATCTAAGTGGACTGGAAATTCTAAACGTATCCCCAAATAGGAAAAACCCCATTCAGTTTGTTTTCAACTACAACTCAATGGCAACCCTGAAGGAGATTGTATCAGAACTTCCCACCACACCCCTGACAGACGTTGTGATACCAGTGGGAGAGGATACGTTACTACTAGACGTAACTGAAAATCAGTCTGTACCATCGCCACTTTCTCACTCATCTGAACCATCTGACCCTCACCCAATGTCTACTCCAAACTCCCCACTATATCCAACCCAATCCCCAACCCCTTGTCCACCCCAACGCTTATCTCCGTTTCCTCTCTAACCCATTACACCCCATCTACAGCTTCCCCAAATCCAACATGTCAATGCCGAAACAGACAATCAAAGCCTCACCAGCACTAAGACAAATCGTGGCAAGAAGAGTGGGAGATTTCAAGTATCTCCCATACCTTCAAGACCACAAACCAAAAAACCTAACAAACCAATCATCAGTCGTAAGACAACAATCAAGGTTAATCACAAATCAAAATCAAAGGCAAACCCTTCACCAAAAATAATCCACTCTAGTAAAACTCCTGGACCCTCAAAGGAAACAAAACTGGATATAGAAGGATTATTCGAAACAGACGAAGAAGAAATCAGCTTCTACATGCATGCTCTATCACGCTACGGAACAGAAAGATCACCGAACAGGAAATAGATCAAGAAAAAGGAAAAACGCCTGTAAACGGAATATTCAAAGCCAAAAGGATGAAGACAGAGGGCACCAAGAAGGCAACCCAAATTAAGCATGCACCCACCCAGGTACTTAAAACACCTAAACCTCAAGTTACCAACCCAACGAAGGAAGGAAAAAACAAAAAGACGGAACAGACTAACACTGCTACTCGAGAAATACCGGAGAACAAGAACTCACACCACAGCAAAGAGCACACACTCTTTCTCACCTGCGGTTACTCAAACTCCGTCAACATCAGCACCAGAAGTATCGCGTCGGCCCTGACGAAAATACACTCAGCAGCCTTTCAAATCATCGGACCACAAAAAACTACATTATTATTAGATGTAGCACCCTTAAGCAAGTGGCCACGTATATGGAAATGCAATACATCGGTCCAATAAGAATACGCTTAACCAGACACAGCGCACTAAAAACTAGTTCTACGAACAAGCACCAACAAGAAGCTATTAAGAATAAGGGTAAGGAAACAAAGACTACGACAATCCAATTGGAATCAACCAAACATAATGTTACCTATAAAAAAGTCGTAAAGCTCAACATGAAGCACAACTCCTTAAGCAACACTGAGATTGCCGTGGAGTTGATAGCTCAGGGGGCTGATATAGCCAGGGCACATAGGCTACGGAATACCCGTGGCCTTATGTCTTCGGCTGTTTTACTGGAGTTCAACTCTATCCCCCCACTACTTGTATACTTTGATGGCCACTCATACCCCCTTTAGGAATACATTAACAAGCCTCGGTTCTGCAGTAATTGCAAATCATGGGGACACTACGTCAGAAAGTGTAAATTTAGGAAAAGATGTGACCTTTGTGGTGGTAGCCATGATAACAAATGCACATTCAGGGGTCAAAAATGTGTAAATTGTGGTGGTCCCCACCTCCCCTTCTCCGACGAGTGCCCATACACTAAGAAGGAAAAGGAAACTGTTCGCATTATGACAAAACAAAGACTCACACATCCAAAAGCTAAGGCAATAACCAGTCTAGGGGGTACTCGTCGGGAGGAGGGGTGGTAGCCAATCGTCCAGCTAACCCCATACACAATCCCCCCCAAATCCGCCGACAGAAGGCCAGCCTCCTCTGCCCTCAAAGGGGATCGGTAAACAGGTGGAGCACCCGCCAACCAAAACTAAAAATGCAAATGCTAAAAAAATCAAAAATCAGACTTACCGATCACTCATCAAGATGCGTGCGCTAAACCCAATAAAAAAACCGCACAGAGCATGAATACCTAAAAAAACAAGCAATGCAAGTAACAATGGTCAAAGCAATGCAAGTAACACAATGATTACTAACCCAGATGTATTCACTCATTCCACCATTATATCTAACCTAAAAGACTTATTAGCAGGTATAACAACCCTCACTCAAAATAATTACATTCCTTGCATCCGTTTTTTCAAATTGCTCCTAGATTTGTTGGAGAAACACCTTGTTTTCATTCAATACATATGACAAATAATATCAATTAAAATTACCCTATTATATATGCATGTATAAATGGATAAAACTAAGAAACAAAATTAATAATTTAGCAATGGAATAGCCGGGGTCTTAACATAATAAACCAGAATTACTGATTAAACTCAATAAGTCTAACCAAACACCAGACATCATTTGTATTCAAGAAACTTTATTTAACATAACTCTAAATGTTTGCCAAAAATCCCCGGTTTTTCAAACAGTAAATTTATAATGAGAGATAGCGAAAACAAAGGAGGGGGCCTGGCTACTTTTGTCAGCGACACACTCTCAAATACATCCTTTGAACAACCCACAAGCTCTCAAATTGACCCAAACATCCCTACATCCCTCGAGTACCATTCGGTACTTATACACATTGGCCATCTAACAATTGAAATTTTAAATATTTACGACAATGGAAAACCATATACAGTCTCCCCTATAAATTATACTCAGCTAGTTAGCTCTGCGAATGAGTATATAATATGTAGCGATTTCAATGCACATAGTAAACTATGGGGAGGAACTTACCAAAATAAGAGAGGCAAAATGATTGAGGATTTGGTATATAATAACAACCTGGTTATACTTAATGACGGGACCAAAACTAGGATTAGCCCGGAGGACGGTTCTCTATCAGCACTAGATCTGATGATCTGCTCCCCCAAGTTGGCAACCTTGACAAATGGGGAGGTAGATAGAGAAACAACACTGGGTAGTGACCAATTCCCGATACACACCACCGTCAATCTTACCGAAACAATCTCCACCTCCTCAAAAATACCCAGATGGAGATTGGGTAAAGCCGACTGGCACACATTCAACTCCTCCCTCATAGGCATAAATATCTATGTTACAGGACGAAGACATTGACAGATATAACCAAATAGCATCCCCAAACAGGAAAAGGGAACAATTCAATTTCAAAATTACCCATTCCATGGTGGAAAGAGGACTGGAGAAACATAATCAAAGAAACGAAGAAAGCCCTAAACAAATACCGGCACACAGGTCTATCAACAGATTATATAGGATATAAAGCCAAGGAAAAACAGGCAAAAGCCAGTTATCCTAAAAGCAAAGAAAGCATCATGGCAAACATACTGCTCCACCCATGATATTAAGCAATGCAATTCTAAGCAAGTTTGGAGAAAAGTAAAACCCATGAGAGGAAACAACGGTAACAGCATACCCAGCATCAAGGGAGTGATAACCAACAAAGATAAAGCTGAACAACTGGCAAAACATTTTGCCGGAATGATCAGCAATTCCAACCATTCAGTACAATTTCAGGCAAACCGAGCAGTAGTAGAAAGTAAGTATTCTCATCTTTTTACTGACATGGATCCCAAATACTCACCTCTTAATGGTGATTTTTCCGTTGAAGAATGGAAGATAGCTATTAGAGACAAAAAAATACACCTCACCAGGAGAAGATAACTAAGGATACGAATTTTACAAAAACATCCCTCCCAATATCGAGGAAATCGTGTTCGACATGATAAATAAATCCTGGAAGACAGGACAAATACCAAAATATGGAAACAAGCCATAGTCATCCCAATCAAAAAAGCTGGTAAAGACCTAAACGAAAAAACATCTTACAGACCAATCTCACCCACAGACACTATTTGTAAGGTGATGGAGACAATGATTAACAAGAGACTCAAACACCACCTTGAAAGTAATAACCTTATCTCAAAGAACCAAAGTGGCTTCCGTAACAAAAGATCCAGCTCGAGTCGCGCATTAAACTAGCAATTAATGTTAAAAGAAAATGCGATCGACAATTCATAGCAATTTTTCTAGACCTTGAGAAAGCCTTTGATCTGGTTTGGACCGATGGCCTTGTCGCTAAGCTGAACCATTATGGGATCAATGGTCACATGCAAAAATGGATTCACAATTTCCTAAAAGGAAGACAAATCAGAACCAGAATAGGGGACCAATATTCAGAAAACCACGAACTCGAAAACAGTACCCCTCAAGTAAGTGTGTTAAGCCCTACTCTCTTTAACATCATGATCAACGACCTTGAACACGCTGTCGATCTTAGAAAAATCGACTTATCACAGTTTGCTGACGACAGTGGCATATGGAAGGCGGGCAACCCATACAGCCAGTAACTAATCTCTGATCTACAAACCAATCTAACAAATATTGGGAAATGGGCTGACAAATGGGGGTTCAAACTATCAAAAGGAAAAGCAACTGGAATCTTATTCTCCCCTAAGGCCAGATACATGATAGAACCTCCCACCCTGTACATACAAGGCGGACCCATTATATTTGGCAAACTAACTAAATTCCTCGGTATGTATTTTGATCAAAATCTCACATGGAAACACCACATTAACGAATTAATACACAAATGCAATGGTGACCTAAACCTCCTCAAAAACATCAAAGGATTAAAGTGGGGAGCCGATCGAGACACACTTGTAACGCTTTACAGGGTCCTAATGAAATTGGATTACGGGTGTCAAATCTATGCCTTAGCCAAACCCTCCCTCCTCAAACGTCTAGACATGATCCAAGCCAAAGCGTTACGTATATGTACAGGTGCCCGTAACAACACTTCCAAAGAAGAACTTCAGATCCTTACAGGTGAAATGTCACTAACACTGAGAAGAGAAGAGCTGACCCTAAAATACGCAGCTAGAAACGCAGTCCATGACCTCAATCATCCTACAAGAGACATCATCAACAGATGCAATATTCCATTTAGCCAGAGACTTGTTCCCTTCCCACCATCACGAAAAAAGATCCACTTGTTAAGAAAAGAACTTAACATTGACTGCCTACAGGCAGAGCAAATTCAACACCCAGATCCTACACCATGGACATGCAAGAATCCAAATATAAACCTTATACCAACAGCCTCGGCTCCAAACTGGACCTAACGTTGGAGATAAGATCAAAAATCTTAACAATTATTGACAATTCCTTTAAAGAATTTGTCAAAATCTACACGGATGGATCGTAGTCAAAAGACCCGGACAGAACTGCGGCAGCCCTAACTATCCCGGAATTAGATAAGGAATTAGGAAATAGACTCCCGGATGGTTGCTCTATATACACAGCTGAATTCTAGGCCATAATGGAAGCAATAAAATTAGTAAATCAAAAAAAATTCCATAAAACGCTAATAATTACCGACTCACTCAACGTTTTATAATCATTAGGAACTGGAAACTCAAAGGGGCGAGATAACCTCCTGAAAGAAGCAAAATTGCTTCTAAAGAACATGATTGAACAAGATCTAATTGTGGAATTCATGTGGGTACCTTCACATATCAATATACCAGGCAATGACAAGGCCGATTTAGCGGCAAAATCCAAACTCAATGGCCCTATCCCCACGCATATCGAGTACGGCATCCCAGAGATATATAGTATTATATCCAGAGCAATCACGTCAAAATGGCAAACTGAGTGGGATACATGCCCCAAAGGCTGTCGGAAGACCAACAATCAACAAACATAATCAACGAGTCATTAATATGATCAAAACTGGCAAAACCTTACTGGCAGGTAGTATGGAGAAATACATCCAACTCAATAAAGAAAGAGGAACTAGTTGCCGCCACTGCCCAAATACTGAGAATCTTCAGCATGTATTCAATGTATGCCCCAAATACAAATCACCAAGGGAAAAACTAATCGGTTCTGTCAAAGGCATTAGCTCTTCCTACACCTATCCGGAAATTCTATCCCAGAGTAATCCAAACCCAAAGTTCACTAACGAATCCATATTGATTTTCCTCAAAGAGATAGATAAAATAGGAAAAATCTAATACTATCTCAATAAACAATGCAATTTAATTTGTGCAATACCACCTTTTCGATTCAATAATAAACGCATAATTGGAGCGGAAATCGCACCCTGGGCTGATCGTGTGGCTTGTGCCGCTTCCATACGGGCGGCTGATATTATTCTAGACGCCGTATGATTTTGACCGGGGGGCAGATGTGGCATACGGATTATCATAAAGTTGGGGTGGTCCAGCCTAAGCGCGGGCCGATGCCACACCTGCACCCACTACCTACTACGTTACAGCAGGCGGTGTAGGGGGCATGATTCGTTAAGCAATGCAATAAGCGATAAGTAACTAACCTTTGCAGCAGTGACTGTAGTACCCATCCTTTAACATTAATTATATAAATTTTATAATTGATTCGTCCCTGCCAACCACAATACCATCATATTCATCTGAACAATGATTTCAAGATTAAACTTGAAGTCACACCCAAACGGGTCATGTGGATGGTGGCTCTTCCATAAGGGCAACTGTGAATCACTAGACGTAGACGCCTTTATGAATTTTGCTGGGGTGGGGAAGTGTGTGCGGAGGTGGCATACGGATTATTATCCAAGTAGGGGTAGTCCAGCCTGTGCGCGGGCCGATCCTACACCTGCACTCATCACCTACTACGGTACTACAAGGGCATCAGAAATATGATCCGTTAAGCAATGCAGTATGTTGCAGGAATCAAAATTGGCAGGAAACCAAACTATCTAAATAGCCCCAAACTGATCTACTAACAATTTCTCTCTTTCCACTTCTACATCTTGTGACATAGTTGATCATTCAAACTTATCAACCTAAACTGACCCGTTAAAATTAGTTATTATAAGGCGTTATTATCAGGTGGCTTAAACATCAGCCATCAGGACCAGCTGCACCATGCGACAACAATTCGGCTAACTAATTTATTAAGTATAACATAGGACCTCAAATTATCCTTATAAGGTGGTCAAAAACCCAATCCATCAGGCCCAGCTACACAATGTGGCAACTAAATTAGTGATTAAGACATAAGACCCCAAATTATTTCTATAAGGCGGCTAAAATCCGAAGCCATCAGGCCCAGCTGCACAATGTGGCAACTAAACTTGTTGATCAAAACTTAGGACATCAAAAATTTAGATTTATTAGGTAGCTAAACCCAGCCATCAGGTCCTCCGCACAAGGCGGAAAACGCTAGATTTAATTATTAAATAATATCAGGCTGATCGACTGTGTCATTCTTTATAAACAGCACAAATATTTTTTTTCAAAAAATTAAACACGGCAAGACGTCACCATTTAACATTCGGAAAATGAGAACCAAAAGAAATTGTCCATGATGTATGGCACCTCCTCCTTTTGTGGTCCGGTCACACTTTCCCCCTCCTGACAAGTGAGTGCGTGTGGGTCCATTCTCATTCACAACACGTCCAGTGAGACAACATTGTCTCGAATGGACAATCAATCAGCACACAGTGTATGCACTAAAGCGTTGGGGACGCGGCACTATTCCGTCCCCCTAGAAAAATTCTATTAGCCCCTTATTGGGGCATTAAACGGCGCGCATGCTTGATTGGGCGAATGCGACCTAAATTTTAACTAAGCAAGCAAGCTTTTGCGCCATCATTCATTCCATTCCATTCGATTCAGGCAAGAGACATCTAGGAAGCAACATCGGAGCGCTAGCAGCAGTACATCGTTAAGGATAGAGGAGGGCGGGAGATGCATGCTCCACGTGCAGCCTACAGAATAAAGAAAATGGCCTATGCAGTGCAGCAACCCGACAGTCAACCCACCGACCAACCCGTCGACATTCCTTCGTCATATCATCTACGAAGACGATAAACTGGCATCTGGTCTTCAACTACCAGATAGGGAACTAGTGAAGGGGCTCCATAGGGTGTTTGATGGGAGGCGACTGAGCGAGGCTTCCGCCGCAGACGGAAGGAAAGCCAGCCTGTTGCGACCAGATTAACAGATATAGAGTCACGCACAGGCGTCCCGCTGTCCACACTCCGAAATTCCGGAGAGGGTGACAGTAGTGTAGTGGGATAGTATAGGGACAATGGGAAAATACATTATGGAACCCCGCCCCCCCCCCCGATACTATGGGGACACGATTTATAGGGACAGAAAATCACCCTGGGATAGTATAGGGACAATGGGAATTTTGTATAGCAACAAGAGGAATGGAACAGGTAGGGTGACGTCACGGTACTGGAGATTGGTAACAATGTAGCAAGGGGTTGACCTGAATACGCGTGGCTACCACTCTAGGCAGAGACAAGCACAATAGAGACAGAGACAGACATATACTAATACAAGCCCGAGATTTATATATAAAGCATTACTAGACCTGAAATTATGTTGGCTGTGTTCATAAATTTGCATAATTATAATGATGCTATAAATAATTATAATCAAGGAAAAGACTAACGCCAAAATGGGTGTGACTAAAAGTAACGCTAAAATTACGAAATTGTCCCAGAATTTAACGGAGACTAAACATATCCCTGGACATTGGGTTACATTGGTTTAGACTAAAAGTAGTAGTAAAATTACGACATTGTCTCGGACTACAGGGGAGACTGAGAAAATCTGGAACATTAATATTCAAATGACTGTGACTAAATCTTTTCGAGGCGGTGGAGTGGCCCTGAAAAGGGTCTTTGTCCCGAATGCATAAAACACACCATACTTACTATCCACACCAACGAATGAGAATGCATAAAACACACCACACTTACTATCCACGCCAACGAATGAGAATGCATAAAACATACCATTACTTACTATCCACACCAGCGAACGAGAATGCATAAAACATACATCTATATCCTATCCACACCAACGTACGAGAATGCATAAAACATACACCTATATACTATCCACACCAACGTACGAGAATGCATAAAACACACACATCCTTACTATCCACACCAACGTACGAGAATGCATTAAACAAACACGTATATACTGTCCACACCAACGACCGAGAATTCATAAAACACACCATATATACTATCCACAAAACGCTAGGCGAACGCATAAAACACCTGTAGATACTATCCACACCAACGAACGAGAATGCATAAAACACACCATATATACCATCCACACCAACGAACGAGAATGCATAAAACACACACATACTTACTATCCACACCAACGAACGAGAATGTATAAAACATACACATATATACTATCCACAAAACGCTAGGCGAACGCATAAAACACCCGTATATACTAACCACACCAACGAACGAGAATGCATAAAACATACACATATATGCTATCCACACCAACGAACGAGAATGCATAAAACACACCATATTTACTATCCACACCAACGAATGAGAATGCATAAAACACACCATATATACTATCCACACCAACGAATGAGAATGCATAAAACATACACATATATACTATCCACACCAATGAACGAGAATGCATAAAACATAGACCTATCTACTATCCACACCAACGAGCGAGAATGCATAAAACACACACATATATACTATCCACAACAATAAACGCGAATGCATAAAACACACCATATATAATATCCACACCAACGAATGAGAATGTATACAACACACCATACTTACTATCCACACCAACGGACGCGAATGCATAAAACACACCATACTTACTATCCACACCAGCGAATGAGAATGCATAAAACACCACATTATCTACTATCCACAAAACGATAGGCGAACGCACAAAACACCCATATATACTATCCACACCAACAAACGCGAATGCATAAAACATACACATATATACTATCCACACAAACGAATGAGAAGAAGAGTTAGAGGGTTACCAAAATCGTTTACACAATGTAAACTTAGTTCAAGAGGACACTTCTGAACGGTGTGTGATGTGCAAGTTAGTGACTAAACAATTTAGATTTGCCACTGGAGTACGACCATCTCTTTGCAGAAAGTACACTTATTGCCTCCGACAAAAAGAGGTATAAAAACGGACTACCACTCCCAGAAGAACCACTCCCTTCAGGACAGGACAGGACCGTTATTGACATCCCCGACAGACCATTCCGGGAAGACACTTGTGTGACTGTGCCAAGGAGTGTAGAGACTCTCAGAACATTACACACTGTCCCTACAATTTCACCTCTTGATCACCACAAATGTTCTACAGAGACTTGTTTATATTCCACTATGATCGTTTTGATGTGTCTTTTATTCATGTACTTAACCATTTGGCTTTTATGTATTTTTGTCTTTCCTGTTGTTCACAATTAAAGATGACAATAAACGTGTCCTGAAAAAAGTATAAAAACTCTTGTCTTGTCTGTCTTCGTGTCAAAAGTAACATTTCTTACACTACTATGGCTACCTCTACTGTCACTGCTCCCTCTTCCTCCACTTT
This sequence comes from Megalonaias nervosa, assembly GCA_016617855.1. Classification (NCBI taxonomy): domain Eukaryota; kingdom Metazoa; phylum Mollusca; class Bivalvia; order Unionida; family Unionidae; genus Megalonaias; species Megalonaias nervosa. Next base: position 88,311 of record JAECUM010000536.1, read on the forward strand.
CAAAGTCATTGATGAACACTTAGATCGTACTAGTTGGGAGGCCTTGTATCTTCGCCATCCCTTTAATATGCTCATTGCTGGACCTGGCGGTTCCAGCAAAACCGAATTTGTCAAACGTTTGATCGAACATAAACATCATTTGATCAATCGTCCACCTCAACGAATCGTGTGGTGTTACAAAAGAGTGGCAATCGGCGTACAGCCTTCTGTGAGAAAGTCAAGGCGATTCCATCGTCTTTGTGAAAGGCATTCCTGGCGAAGACGACGGGATCGTGTCTGACCCTAGTCAAACTCATTTGGTTATTTTTGACGACATGTTAGGAGAAGACGAAGAAGAAATTAAACTCTGGTTTACGCGCAAAGGGCATCATCGTAATGCCAGTGTCATTTACATCACCCAAAATTTGTTTCAACAACGTAAAGCCAATCGTACCATCAGTCTCAATGCTCATTACGTGGTGTTGTTTAAAAGCCCTAGAGATAAATCGCAAGTACAAGTCTTAGCCAAACAGTTACGAACGCTTTGGCTGACTCATGCGTACGACGATGCCACTCAAACCCTACACACTTATTTACTCGTGGATTTAAAACCCACCACTCCCGATTATTTGCGATTTCGTACCCATCTGTTTCACCACTGGCGTCAAGACGGAGGGCCTGTCGTATCCAGGTCCCCTTCGTCGACTTAATCACAATCACCAAAAAAAAGTCTATAAAAACCTCGGTCACTTTCGCTCTGTCTCACACATCGTCAACATGACGTCCCTTCAGTCTCATCTTCCCATTAAATTGATTCGTGCCTCGTACGGTATCAGTCGCGAAAAAAAATCCATAAATACGTGCTCGTGTCTTAGAAGCTAGTCTCAAAGAAGTCTTACGATGGTTTACGGTGACAGCACGTCAATGCTAGAGTAGCTCCCGTCAACAATTTCATGCATTCCTTGTTCAGCGAAGTGGATTTGTACTTGAATAACAAACTGGTCAGCAGTAGCATGTATACTTACCCTTACCAAGCCTACCTGGAAAATCTCCTGACGTATGGAAAAGAGGCCAAGAACACTCATCTGGATACTTCCGTAGTTTGGAAACCTGACACCGCAGGTGAGAACAAGTTTAACGACACAGCCCTGACAGACGATGACGATCCTCACAATGTGGGCTTTAACGACCGTCGAAAGAAAATCCTGCAAGGTCGTAATTTAGAGCTGATGGATCGCTTGCATTTGGAAATGTGGTTGCAAGAAAAGTATTTGCTGAACGGAATGGATATTCGCCTGAGACTCAATCGCAGCAGTGTCGCTTTCCATTTGATGGCTCATGCCAACGAGTACAATCATCCAAGAAGCCAGACTTTACGTGCGTCGCGTAGAAGTGTTACCTAAAGCGGGAAACGACATCAGTCACACATTGAGCAGATCGATCGCCAAACATCCGATAGGACGCGTAGAAGAGAAAACGTTCACCATTGCTGCTAGACTCCGATCCAAGATCGAAGATCATCTGTTCCAAGGACAGTTACCCAAACATTTAATCGTTGGTATCGTGAGCAACTCAGCCCTCAACGGAGTCCATGATCAAATACTTTCCAGTTTAAGCACTACAGAGTGTCCAAGATTGAAGTCAGTCGCGATGGCAAGACCTTGTGTACCAGACCCTTCGAACCTAACTTTGCACAGAAAAATTACTTGAGATCGTACTTGTCCCCGTACGAAGTTACGTGGCAACTAGGAACCAACACCAATCACGGTATTTCCTACGAAGATTATGTAGGAGGTTACACTTTGTGTGCCTTTGATTTCACTCCAGACCAAGGCAGCGATGATGGACATTTCCACCTTATAAAATCTGGTCAACTGCGTGTGGAACTTCAGTTTGCAGAAGCTCTCACCGAGATGTCAACGTCATCTTGTATGCCGAATTCGATAATACCATAGAAATCAACAGTTTGAGAGAAGTCATTCTAGACTATTAGAAACAATGGAAGACACTTCTCCCTCACTGAACGGTAGAGAATCTTTGGAAATGGAATGGGAGGATAGCGTGAAAACAGAACCACAAGACCAAGACAAAGAGGACAAGGTAGTAGTCAAGTCCAGATGGCCAGAACAAGAACAACATTTAGTGTCCTGTTTTGCCAAACACCTGGCGGATAAAATTATGGAATTGAGTAAGAAAGATTGTTATGGATGTCAAAACGATCATCCTAGTCAAATTCAGCACGATATATGTCTCATGATGAGTCAAGAAGAAAAATTGGACGAGTATCTGGACGACGCTTGGAGTCCCATCTCGGAAGAAGCAGTGTTGCATGAGTGGTATAAAGGCTTGAGTGATCATTCCTGCCCACCATTGACTACTCTAGAGATCTATCGCATCGAATCTCTCTTAGTCCAGAGTGCGGAGACGGAGCGAAGAAACGATTACTTGACAGAGCGTTTCAAACAAAAAGTCAGAATTGAATTGATGACTTATCATTACCTGTGAAAAAAAACAACAAAACAGAAAATGGATACCTGGGAACTTTATTACCTTTTGAACAATAGTTCCTATACTGCTTCTTGAAATCCTGTTGTGTGCGCTAAAAATGAACTACCTCATCGCAAACCTCAAGACCATCAAGCTTATGTCATCAGCACGGACGAAAGTCATCTCCCAGGAACTCACTGGGTTGCCATCTACTTCCCTCAAGAGGATTGTGTGGAATATTTTGATTCGTATGCATTACCCCCTTTGGAAGACGGTATCATTGACTTTATGAGAAGAAATGCCCAGACGACACGATTCAATAATGTGAAATTACAAGGCACAGATTCCATGGTGTGTGGACAATATTGTGTGTATTTTCTTCATCAACGCAGTCTTGGATATCCTTTAGAACATTTAGTGACTTATTTTGATCGTCACTCTTCTAGAAACGATGAGAAAGTAGATCCATGGTTGTGTGACCATTATGGCTATCTTTAGTCTTTTGCTAGGGAACGTAGTGTACATCAATGGCCTCATGACTTTCATCAATGGAAATCTCACATGATTTCACAACGTTGTCAACCTTGTCAAAAATAATTTGTTTGATGTTATTGTTTATTGTTAGTGGTTCATTGTCGTTTGAATAAAAAATATTGTGTTTTGAAGAAAAAATGTGTCTGTCGTTTGTTTTCAAAAAACACTGTGAATATATGCTCTTTGACTTTCTCTCTATCCCTCACCATGACATTCGCTATCATAACGTTCCAACTCAACAAAAACCAAGTAAGGATGTTTTCTATCACGTCCGCGTTTGAACCATATAAAGCGGATTGGTCTCCAGTCTGTTGATCCACTGTTGACTCGTCAACCTATGAAAATGCCTTCCAGACTAGCCAAGCTGAACGAAGCTTACGTCAATTTACATCGTGTCAGGCTAAACATGTTACCGAAGCCTGAAGAGATAGAGAATGTCAGGATGTTATCCATAGCTCAAGACCTGATAGAAGAGGTCTTCAGAGAGGAAATCAAGAAAGAACAAGAAGATTGGACAGAGAAGTACAGACTTCAGAAGCAGAGAGAACAGCAACAACAACAGCAGCAGCAAGAACCAGACAGAGGTTTTGTCGACTGTCGTGTGGACACTAAAGAGTTCTCCTTCTCTTTCCGCAGAAGCAGACTGTATCGTATAGGAAAACCTGCTGCCAGACGGGGACGCAATCTTAGACAGTAAAAAAAAGATTGCCATCACTCCACATCAACAAAAAAACAGCCCTTTTCAGGGCTACTCTAATACTCAAGAAAAGACATACTAATTCAATTGCGAAACAAATTTGTGTGATTATGTCTTTTAAAAAAATAGAAGTGTGTCTATAAGCACTTCGTTTCTATGTTTTGTCGGATTGTGTGTGTCTGTGCTTGTAAGTAAAAAAAGTCAATGTGAGTGTTTCTTTTAGGTCCGCGCGTTTGATGTGATGGTAAGTTTTGGTGCCAGGGGATGTTTTCCTTCACGACCGTGCTTGAAGTATATAAAACGACGCGATTGTCAGTCTGGCTACCAATCGTTGAGGTATCAACATTGAAAATGAATAGCAGAATTGCTAAATTACTTGAACTCCAAATGCACCTTTAGTATGCCAGGCGACTCCTGGGTGAGCTAGCCATGGAGGCCGTTGTAGAAAGTGCCAGACTTGAGGAAGAGGAGGAAAAAAAGAAGAAAGAAGAGGAGAAGGAAGAGAAACGATTGATCCTGCCTCAACTCATCATGAAACCTCAGTGTGAGGTCAAACCTGAGGTGAGGACACCTCCACAAACAGTACCGCTACCTCACCCACAGCCACAGCAACAGCCACAGCCACAACAACAACATCCTAGACTCTAGTATAGAAGACAGAAGGAAGTCTTCAGAATCCCTGAAAGTGAAGACTGGGAGAGTGAAGCCAGTCAACCTCCCTCCTCGCTCCCAATCACACGCGTCAATTGAGAGAATGACAGGAGCAGACGTTGTGTGTGTAGTGCCAGGCCAGGAAGGTGTCACCATTAGCCAGGTGAATTTGGAGTTAGACGAAAAACACCCCTTCTCAGGGCTAACCAGATCTCTAGAAAAGAGACACTATTCAAGTTGCCAATTCGTGTGAATGTAGAGTAGTGTGACTATAAACACTCACTCCTTTACCGTTGTGTGTGTGTGTGTGTGTGTTTGCGTTCCCGTACGTTTGTGTGGATAGTAGATATGGGTGTTTTTCTTCTCTTCCCGTTTGTGTGAATAGTATAGTGTGTGTTATATGCGTTCGCGTTCGTTTGTGTGGATAGTATATATGGGTGTGTTTTATGCGTTCGCCTAGCGTTTTTCTTGATAGTAGAATGTGTGTTTTATGCGTTCGCCTAGCGTTTTGTGGATAGTAGAATGTGTGTTATTTGCGTTCGCCTAGCGTTTGTGTGGATAGTAGATAATGTGGTGTTTTATGCATTCTCATTCGTTGGTGAGGATAGTAAGTATGTGTATGTTTTATGCATTCGCGTCCGTTGGTGTGGATAGTAAGTATGTGTGTATTTTATGCGTTCTCGTTCGTTGGTGTGGATAGTAAGTATGGCGTGTTTTATGCATTCTCTTTCGTTGGTGTGGATAGCAAGAACGGTGTGTTTTATGCATTCTCTTTCGTTGGTGTGGATAGTAAGTATGGTATGTTTTATGCATTCTCATTCGTTGGTGTGGATAGTAAGTATGGTGTGTTTTATGCATTCTCATTCGTTGGTGTGGATTGTAAATATGGTGTGTTTTATGCATTCTTGTTCGTTGATGTGGGTAGTATATAGGTGTATGTTTTATGCATTCTCGTTCGCTGGTGTGGATAGTAAGTATGGTATGTTTAATGCATTCTCATTCGTTGGTGTGGATAGTAAATATGGTGTGTTTTATGCATTCTCATTCGTTGGTGTGGATAGTAAGTATGGTGTGTTTTATGCATTCGGGACAAAGACCCTTTTCAGGGCCACTCCCCTGCCTCGGAAAGATTTATTCTTTCTTGCCTAAAAAACAAAATTTTTAGGTGTTGTATAATTTATGTTTAACTCACATAAACATTATTCTCTGTTGCAAGTGTCCAGTACCGTGACGTCACTCTACCTGTTCCATTCCTATTGTTCCCATACAAAATTCCCATTGACGCTATAGTGTCCCAGGGTGTGCCATTTGACGCTATAAATCTTGACGCTATAGCACAAAGTAGGGTCCTGTAATGCTAATTCCCATTTACGCTATAAATCTTGACGCTATAGTACAAAGTAGGGTCCCGTAATGCTAATTCCCACTGACGCTATAAATCTTGACGCTATAATAGAAAAAGTAGGGTCCCGTAATGCTAATTCCCATTGACGCAATAGGAACCCTTATTTTAATTTTTTATTTACAATTTTTCAGTTTTCGCGAAGGTCGGTATGAGTTTAAATAATTTCAGTACTACTTTAAGTCTTGGTAACATTTTTAAAATTTATCTAAGGATTATTTTCAGTCTCCGTTAAAGTCCGGTGCAATTTCAGAATTTAGTGCTACACTTTGTCTTTGCCATTTCTGACAACCAAAACATCTGGCTAGTTATCAGTTTCCATTCAAGTCCGCTAAATTTTTCGGAAATTTAGTGCAATATTTTAAGTCACGGCAATCTGAATACAATCTTCCGGAGTTTTTCTCAGTCTCCACTAGAGTTTGGGACATTTTGGTAATCTTAGTACTACTTTTAGACTAAACAAATATAATTTAATCTTCTGGGATATGTTCAGTCTCCGTTAAATTCTGGGAGAATTTCGTAATTTTAGCGTTACTTTTAGTCACAGTCATTTGAATATTAATGTTCCAGATTTTCTCAGTCTCCACTGTAGTCCGGGACAATGTCGTAATTTTACTACTACTTTTAGTCTAAACCAATGTAACCTAATGTTCAGGGACATGTTTAGTCACCGTTAAATTCTGGGACAATTTCGTAATTTTAGCGTTACTTTTAGTCACATCCATTTTGGCGTTAGTCTTTCCCTTGATTATAACTATTTATAGCATCATTATAATTATGCAAATTTATGAACATCGCAAACATAATTTCAGGTCTAGGTAATGCTTTATATATAAATCTCGGGCTTGTATTAGTGTATGTCTGTCTCTGTCTCTATTGTGGTTGTCTCTACCTAGAGTGGTAGCCACACGTATTCAGGTCAACCCCTTGCTACATTGTTACCAATCTCCAGTACCGTGACGTCACCCTACCTGTTCCATTCCTCTTGTCGCTATACAAAATTCCCATTGTCCCTATACTATCCCAGAGTGATTTTCTGTCCCTATAAATCGTGTCCCCATAGTATCCCGGGGGAGGGGGTTCCGCAATGTGTTTTCCCATTGTCCCTATACTATCCCACTACACTACTGGCGACCTCAAAGCTGTTATGGTGCCTGCGGACGAGAGGATTTGACACACTCCGGAGAGCTCCCGAAATGGACTCGGAATTGAAAAGGCCGAGCAACTATTCAGTTGTCTGAATGAGTTATACGGTTTTCTATTTGGCTTGAAACCCGTTTTTGATAATATTTCTTTGTTGTAGTACAAATTTGATCTTTTTGTTACCACCATCGAAATTTTCACTTCATTTTCATATATGCGTGATACAAAATTACATTAGTCATTTTGACATAGCTGACTGGCATATTTCAGAAATATTTATGTACACTTTGTACACTAAATTCCAACTTAGAATGTAAATAACAACGAAATTTAGAAACTTTTTTTATTTGGTCAGTTGCACAGGTGGTGTATAACTGGAATGAATTTGAAATAAGTACGGACATGCGTTTTGGAACGTACACGACATCCACGGCTTCTCATCGCACTGACTGCAGAGATACTTTTCCTCCTTTTCCACACTCGGGCTTCTGTACATGGACGGAGATGTGGAACGATTTCCACCCGTCCAAACAACAGGTGCACCGATGAGACGCCATATTCGCCGACCAATTGCGACTGACGTCTCATACTGCTTTGGTTGACACCTGGTATCTCTGTAGACTGGAACTCCACTCCCACTTGAGTGTGTGTTGGGTCCATTCCCACTAAAGTAATAGCCCCTACCTGGTGCTGTGGCGTAGTGGCATGTGGGTGCACGGTATAACATGCTGCATGGGCGGACTGGAGACCCATACGTGGATGAAGAAAGATAGACCGGTAATACCTGCATGCCAGCGAGTCTCATCTTGCATTGAGGAGTGTGCTGATGAGGCTAAAAGTTACGCGCTTTACCCTTCAGTATTCAAGTCAATTCACCAACTAGTGTAAGTCGTTTGGGTATTAGTTGCCCCACGACCTGTAGGCTAATTTATCAGCTCTCTTTGACAGCATAAAAGCCTGGAGAATGAAGCTCTTATTCCTTCCCCCAGGATAAATTTAGCAGTCCGCTTTGCGGACATTAACCGGCAGTATATGCCCGAATGGGCTCACACCACCTTAATCCAAAATAAGTAAGTAAACTTTCGCGCCATCTCATTTAGAGTAACACGGAGCAGCTGAACAGAGCATGTAGTGATCGAATTCAACTCTGCACAACAACGCGTGGCGCCAACATGGCTACCAGCTATAGCAGTAATTCCCGCTCCAGCCCCGAGGGCCATTAAGGTACTTGGAAAGAAACAAGCGACTAATTGGAGCTTGCGAGCTGGAGCGAAGAGAACAACGCTTTTCTTAGCATAGGACATCAGCACGGGAGTGGACTTAACTAACGAAGAACTGGAGGACTATGGACTTGTTAGAAAACGTAGGAAGAGGAACCGTACTGAGAGCAGGAAAGAGGCCCGAATCAGGGAAGCCGACCACTCTCATACTCCGGCTGAAAACTTTAACAAGATACCGGGACCCCCAGAGCCGTTACAGGCACCCCAAAAGATGATAACTTCAACATCCACCCAGACTCGGCAGCATCACATGAAGGACGTGGAAGCTCAAACGGACTTCACCATTTCGGAAATCACATCAGCTCCTGAACAAGAAGAGGATACAACGGAAACTGAGGAAACTACACTCGAAAAACAAGAATCGGATGAAGAAGTGGACGAAAAGGGTGCTAACACATAGGACGAAGAGTCAAACGAGCTCATACAGAGTTGCACCAAAATAGGAATAGAGGAGACCCTGCACAGCGCAAAAAAAGCCTAAAATTATGCCTGTGCAGTGAAATACGTGGCTTGGCGGACTCTGAACAAAAAAAAACCCAGGCCACAGCAATGGCACTTTGGGCAGTTTATCCTCTCGGACTACTATGGCAAAGCGTTCCATAAGACCTCACTTGGCACCGTTATCAATACCGCCATCGAGCTAGGAAACTTGTATGGATTTGTGGCAATTCCCGAAGTTAATTATGAAGAAGAACCACGTACTGCGGACAAGATATGTAAAGAAGAGCTTCGCCAGAAAACCTTCTGGCTGCCGACTTAACAGCCCTTTTAAGGGCTCCTAAATTGCCACATTATTACAGGGATTCTAATTTGGCTTAGAATCCCGATTTGATTAAACCACTATACCTGATCTGATCCTTTAGGTACCGTTCAAAATTACAATCTCACTCCTGATATTGACTTAAAATTTCTTATTTAGTGTCGCCTAGACATTTTTATCCAAAAATTTTTAGGGACTTTTCATTATGCACGCTATTGTACTAGATAACATTCGATGGATAGGAGATATGAAAAATTCTTAACTGATTAAGAATTAGACAAATTGCACAGGTGGCTAACACGCTATTGGTTTTATTTTTTGTCCAATATTATAACTGGACTGAATTTGAAATAAGTACGGACGGGCGTTTTGGAGCGTACACGACATCCATGGCTTCTCATCGCACCGACTGCCGAGACACTTTTCCTCCTTTTCCTCACTCGGACGCTCGTACAGGGACAGAGATGTGGAACGATTTCCATCAGTCCAAACACCAGGTGCCCCGATGAGACGTCATAGTCGCCGACCAATCGCGATTGACGTCTCATACTGCTTCGGTTGACACCTGGTAATGCTGTAGGTCGGACTGCATACTAAATTTTTCTTGATAGCGTGTTGGTTTCTTTCCCACTTAAGGTATGGTCCTTAATTCAGGCAGAATGGAACTCTTATTGTTCCGCTACCTGTCGGCCAATTTATCAGCTCTCTTTGAGAGCATTAAAGCCGGGGGGATGAGGCTCGGATTCCTTCTCCCAGGATAATTTAACAGTCTGCTATGCAGACATTAACCAGTGGCGAATGCCCATTACGGGCGAATGCCACTTTAATTCGCGCGCGCCATTCAACATTGAATACAGAATGGCGAGAAGCCATTTGAATAAAATGATGAGATTGCAAGAGGTTGTAGATGACCTGGGGATGGTGGATGAATTTTTAGTGAGGATAGAGTATGGTGCGTATAGCCCACACAGGCTCAAAATGGAGATCAACAATGTAATTGTAATTTTCTAGACTTTAATTACACGTTTCTTTACATGGTGAGCAATAAAATGGTTCATCATTTTACACACTTTATTTCGGGTCTCATATGTCCATTTTTCTTGGAAGATCATTATTTATAAGCCCCGAGAATACATACTGTAAAATCAAGGTTAAATAAGGTGGACATTTTTGGACGAGGTCAACCGAACTGTGATCCAATACAGACGAGGTTGAATGTCGTGCGCTGTGTATGACTTTCAAACAGAATAAGTGTACGGTAATAGCTAGGCACTTACTGAAAATGAAACAGAGGAGTGAAATTAATGTCTTAAAGACATAAGAACGTTACATTTGACTGAACATGGACTGTCGAGGGGGTTGGGGTCCCTGCGTCTCCCCTGTCTTACATAGACGGCGACCTCCAGGAAAGAATGACTTTAACATTTAGCTTAATGAGCATGACAATAAACAACATAATTATTGATATCAATTTGCTTTACAAAGTTTGTTCATTTTTTTTTAAAAAAAGATTAAATAAATCAGATCGTTATTCTATTTTATTTGCATTTGTTGTAATTTACTCGCTTAAAATCAGAATAAATCATTTCATTGCGTACTTTGTTTCCATTACGCTAAAGCTTTATACTATAAAAAGATTCACCAGCGAACATTATTTCATGAGTGATCATTTCCATTTGTTGAATTTTCTGCACAAGAAACTGCAACATAAATGCATTCAAACTGTACTTCTTAACCTGAAAACGTATTTCTTGATATACTTCGGAGCGAGATCATAAGATAGTTTTATTACGTTTGCCGATTTCCATTGTGTGTCAGGCCGGTCTCTGTCATATGAAACACATTTTTAGTTAAGTTAACAATATAAAAATAACCAATAAAATATTTATCCATATTTTCAAGATAAAGGTCTCAACATAGTCTCCATTGCTTATAGTGATTTTCACTGCGCAGCAGGTCGGTCTTTTTGTAAATTTCCACTAGTATTTAGGATAAGTATTCATTTTTTGTTTTTTGTTTTGATGTCAGATTATCACCAGAAATAATATTTAGTTCAAACAGTGGCGAAACAGTGTTAGCATACAATTTGTTGATTTCCATTGTGTAATTTACGTTGATTGCTTTTCATTTTTCCTTTGCGTAATTTAGTCATACCGCCATTTGTGCATTGTCCCAAGAATTAGGATGAATCAAAGGGAAGCAATTCTAAATTAGCGGGAAAACAAATTTATGAATACGGATGTAATCCTATTCTAACTTCTAGACGAAGACAGAAGAAAATGGAAGAATTTGTAAGAAAACTTGTGGCTATATCGGATTTAAGGTGATATACATTCCAAAGTTACGCAATCTTTAATTTCTTTTCTTTGACCTCTGTATAGTCCAACGCTATGTTGTCGCGGGCTCTATATTATCGCGGCAAACGGAATTTTCCGATTAATTTTGGACACGCGTTGTCTAGCGGTTGTTTACGTATGTAAAGCTGTAGCCAGTAAGGACGTAAATATCTTATAGCGCAATTTCCTCTAAAATGTCAACATTTTTATAAGTTTACAATGAAAAAGAATGAACATCACTTTTTTGTAAAGTGCATGCAATTACGTTGATCACCGTATACAAAACTCCAGACAAACTTGCTATACCTGCATTGGATTTGATTACGAAATATATTCAGTGTATCGTCTGATGTTTGATGATTATAGGTCATATCCTGATAGTGACATACATGTCATTACAAGGTTAAGGTTGTAATTTGATTTCATGGTAGCCATTATGGACCCAAATTGACAAAACGCTGCTGATGAGCCGACTTATCCAACATAAATAGGAAAGCAATATTAGTTAAACTACTTTTAAAATTAGTAATATTTCAACAATAATAATATTAATAATAGATTTATTCGTATATACATATATATATATATATATTTCTCTGCCCACATTGCACTTAATTCAGACAAAGTGATACATATTTTTTTACTGCTGTTGTTATCATGGATTTCAACTTAACTGACATTAGTGTATTCAGTTTAGTCATTGGATCCTTTATTTTGGTGAAAATATTCAGCCAGTTCAAGCGTGGACGTTACATCATATCACCAAGTTGAAATTTGTGTTTATTATAATATGCGCGTGCTACCATACATAATTTAGGTTAATACCGCGATAATATAGAGTTGTTCCCCCATGGTACGGTAATCTGGGTCAGCCGCCATATGCGATTTTATTTACATTAACGCGATTGGATTGACCGATATCTTTTATAGAAATAGATAGAGGGAAAAATCAGAGAAACTTTACAATTTGTAACAATGCAGCAATAACAGATTGGTTTATTGTGTACCGATAACAACATTATGTACCGCGATAATACTGCGTTCCAGGCTACGTTATAGTCCAGTAAAGTTCAAGTTAACGATAAGCACAATCCACATTGATTGGAACAATATATATATATATATATATATATATATATGCAAAATGCCCAGAGAATAAATTCTCTATCTGGTTAAGAACCTGTTTCATACTGGAACATGTTTCTAAGAATCACCTGTTTCCGAGGATATATCCTGGAGTCCTCGGTTTTGATCCACTTGAGTACGTACTTAAACCTGTTCAGTAATATAATCCTTTTAAATAGTCCAACAATGTAAGGCGCCTCCCCTGATGTCAGTGGGTCTTTTTTAGGTCTCCGTGTTACTGCCTAAATAACGGCGCTGCGTAGCATGTTCTGAGATCGACTTAGACCAACAAGTAGGTCTCCACATTTTTTTTTTTTTTTTTCTGACAGCGGAGACCAACGCCGTCGGGCAATAGTCCATACTGAAGTTTTACGCTGTCTTAACATGCTATCAGTTCTAACATATCGCACACTGGTTAGTAAGTATGTGGATGGAAACTAAAATCCTTTTCTTTTGACCTATGGCGTCAAATCCTTCAAAACACTCACAGTTTAGTAATAATCTCTGTCAGAACAGATCACCTATGTATACTTCTATTATTGACCTTATTTTTAAATTGCTGACGCATGCGTGGAAAGTAGCATAACCCTAAGGCAAGAACAACTGCTTCAAACCTTCTAGCGAGGAGTATATCACATGGAACTGACTAATGCTTGGGATGGAACTGCAGTTAGGTCTGGTCATCACAGCAGAATTTTGAGAGACAGACAGACAGACGTGTCAGAAATTGGATATCTAGAAAACGATAAATAAATTTTAACAAATCAAAACTGTAATGCTATTAATAACAATAATAACACATAGTATGTATGTATGTGTATATGTATGTATGTATATATGTGTGTATTATTATTATTAATTTTTAGCATATCTTCACTGCTCATTACAGTTCTGAATTTCTTTGCAAATTTATTTATCATTCTCTAGATCTCAAATTTCCAACACATCTGTCTGTCTCTCTGTCTCAAAATTCTGCTGTGATGGCCAGACCCAACCTCAATTTCGTCCCAAACATTAGTCTTTTCCGTGTGATATACTCCTCGCTAGAAGGTTTAAAGCAGTTGTTCTTACCTTGGGGTGATGCTGCTTTCCACGCATGCGTCAGCAATTTAAAAATAAGGTCAATAATAGAAGTATACATAGGTGTTCTGTTCTGACAGGGATTATTACTAAACTGTGAGTGTTCTGAAGGATTTGACGCCATAGGTCAAAAGAAAAGGGATTTTAGTTTCCATCCACACACCAAGGTCAATCGAAATAGATTTATTAATTACTAATGAGCGTCCGATACGTTAGAACTGATAGCATGTTAAGACAGCATAAAACTTCAGTATGGACTATTGCCCAACGGCGTTGCACTCCGCTGTGAGAAAAAAAAAATGTGGAGACCTACTTGTTGGTCTAAGGTCAACTAACATCAGAACAAGGAAAATAAAATTTCAGGAACACATTTGGCAGCCCGTATTGACGCTTCTCTGAAAATTAAAGTCATATTGCTTTAGATGGACTTTAGTGTCTCTGATGTCTTTTTCTTATGAATTCAATTCTCACACAAGAAGTGGACATATTTTCAAGTTCTGTTAAACTAAATTTCAGCCCATATTGACATCTTTCTTCAAATTAAAGTCATATTGCTTTAGATGGACTTTACTTACTCTGATGTCATGTTTTGTAATAAATTCAAATTCTTACACAATCAGATTAAGTTGAAGTATGTTTCTTTAACAAAATGAATAAAAATATACTAGTATTGAAGAAAGGGTTTAGGTTGCTTCATTTTGTTAAGATAATTATCATCTTTTTAACCGATTTTGGCATTCCCAGCTTCCATTGTATTCATTCCAGCAAAAAAAAATTTAGGTTTCAACCAGATGAACCCTTGTTGTAAAGTGTATATCATCACTAGTTTTGATGCACTTCACAGGAGTCTTCTGCATGTGACACCAATGTATACTAACATGTCCAGTTACTGTGGCATTTCAATGCTCAAAGAAACTTTTTTTTTAGACACAGGCCCAGGGCAGGTGACATAAAACAAAAACACAAGCCCTGACTGAAATTCCACAATTCCAATCCAATTGCCATATGCCCTATATTTCCCCTTTTTTAATACTATTGTTCACGCAACATTGCAAATATAAATTCATTGGGGGATGGTATTGATAATAATGCAACTGTCATTAGTGTTAATCACTACACTCACTAGAGATTGGATGGTCCTGGTGTTCAATATTGCATCTTCTTTAATATTATTTGTCACACAACATTGCAAGTATAAATTCAGTAGGGGTTTGAAGATAATGCAAGTGTCATTAGTGTTCATTTTTACTCACTAGAGACTGGATGGTCCTGGTGTTCAAACGCCTCTGCTGGATTCTCGCAGTGAATCCTGATCAGAATCAAGTTTTAATTTGTCAGTATGTTTGCAGTATGTACAAAGAATTAATTTCCCCTTCCCCCTTATTTTTTTATTTTTGCTGATGTGCTTCACAAAGCTAAACGCCGTCAACCAGGAGTTCTGAAACTTACTTTTGTTGGGCTTTGTGAGCTTGCATTTTATATATACAGTAAAATCTGACTTCAACGAAACATTGCCACTGTTCACAAACTTGTCAAAAATCTGTAATGCATGTGGCTTAAACATTCTCATTCACAGCAATGAAATATAATAGCTCTTGTTCTCCACATGCATCTAACTTCACTTTGATTTACCTATATTGGATTGTTCCACATCCAGATCGTACCTATGCAAATTAGTACAATTGGCTTGCCCAGTGCAGCCTTCACATGTATCACACTAGTTGTTGTCAGCCAGTTAAGTAATATGTGAAATGGTGTTTTATGCATGACTTATTTACCAAAATTTAAACTGCCCAAGGGATAGTTTTACATCAGCTCCAATCATGACTGTTTACCGTTTATACGCACCTAGCATCTCATAATGGACTGTTCCTCTTCCTAATGCTACCTAAGCAAATTAGCACAGTGGGCTCACCCACTGCAACCTTCAATCATATCTCACTAGCTGTTGTCAGCCAATTAAGTAATATGTGAAATGGTGGTTTATACATGACCTCTTTGCCTTTAATTGTCACTATTTAAATTGCCCAAGGGATAGTTTTTCATCAGCAACAATTATGATAATTTACCGTTTATCCGTTTATACATGCTGCATATAACAGGCATATGCAGTAAGTGGTGGTGGTGGGGGGTTGTTTTGGTTTGGTTTTTTTAAGATTACTGAAAACTGTTTTCTTGAAACACTACAAAGTCGGGAGGTATTGAGTACAAAATCATATTTCAGCATGATACGCCAAGCTTCAATTTGATTAAAATCGATCTCAATTTTATGTAGTCACAGTGGTGATCTGATGTAGATCACAAAGGCTCGTATCGTTGCTTACAATTTAACTGTCAGTCATACATATAGTATAAAATAATATACTATGTATTGTATTTGACTGACAGTTAAATTGTAAGCAATGAACAAGATCCAGTGATTTAGATTGCGATGTGTCAGGTATGTAAACATCATGAAAATACATTTACACGCTTCATCAGCGGGATTAAAGATTCCTCAGGCAAATTAAAAAAAAAAATTTGGCAAGGCAGACAGGCACCTCACTTGGAATACAGGACAGGCCCATTCTAAAATTAGGATGGCATTGGGCTATCAGACTTTTTGAGCACTGGTCAGGACTCCACTTCACGTAGTACAGTGATGATCATCAGCATGATCAAAGTTTTCTCTGGCAAATTTTTTTCAACAAGCTCGTTGGGCGCCTCTCTTAGAATACAAGATGGGCCCGATCTGAAATTATAGGAGCCCTGGGCGTTGAGCTATCAGAATTTTTGAGCACTGCATTTTCAAGAACTGCTGCCATCATTTGTCATAATTGGATTATCCATATCAAAACGTTCAAGGAGTTCATATGTAAAGTTTAACAGTTGAAATGCTGTTAAAAAGTTTTTTAGATTCACATACATGTATGCATTTAAGTAAGTGATCAAATACCATTCTCACCATAACATTGCCTGCTTCACAGTTCAAACAATACAAGCAGAATTGTTGACATGACTTAAGCTCCTCAGTAACAAAAAATGTTATCGGCTTGTTGGGTCCTTAATAGTATTAAGGGTGTATTATCAAACTCTTGAGTTTTGTCTTAATTTAATAATGGCTAATTAGTTTTAGTTTAATCGTAAAACTTAAACTTGTTAGCATTAGGCCTTGTTAGCATTAGGCCTTAGTGAGTTGAATGCTGTCACAGACCTGTCAACATTATGCTTTTGGTGTAATTGTTGCGCTGTTTTTCTCTGAATTACATCTTACATTCAGCTATATATGGATTGGAATTTTTTTAGTTCAAAAAGATTAAAAGATAAAGCAATAAACAGTTATGCTTGTTTTTATCATTATCTTGTCAATCCCACACATCATATAAATTTGAGAATTATCTAGTAAAGAAGACTGCTGCATAAAAGTAGCACAAGAGTATGCTTGTCAGTCGTAGACCTACTTATACTTTCCAAACATTATCAGCACATTCTGTTTATAGGAGCTGTATATCACAGATTTCCAAGAAACACACAGGTTTCTTCAGTTTAAAACTTATTTTGCAGATTTATTATATTAATGAAGAGAACTGGTTAATGTGACAGTTTATACTTTAAAAATGGTGAAAGAGCCTTTATTGAAATGGCACTTGCATACTTAATGAATGAAAAATGTTAGAGTAGACTGGTCTTTTTAAACTTTAAAATATGTCAGATTTGAAAAAAATTAATAGTTTCTTTACAAATTTGAACAGCAAAAAATATAAATAAGAGAATGTAATGCAGCATTCAGGTTGAAAACATCGTGCTCGTTGCAGGATTTGTGGAGTTGACTTGGCTCATTGAAAGTTAGGCATGTGGACAAGTTGAAGTGTTGTACAGTATATGTAATTTGTTGATATGATTGTGTTTGTATTCTGGTTCTAATCCACATGGATTTTGCCAATTTGTAACAAGAACTTTAACCAGCTGTTTGTAGATCCAGGTTGGTAGAAAACACAGTTTATTGTAATTATGGCACACACACACACACACATATATATATATATATATATATATATATATATATATATATAGATTACACTTTTTATGCTTAGATCAAACTTTTTAACCACTAAGGAATGGGGGCTATCAGGTATGCTACATGTATTATCAACCAGTCATCAATTAGGTCTTCATAGACAGTGTTACTGTATACATTCCCGATTATTTAGATGAGAATTTCAGTAAAACCTCTTTTAAGCAACCACCAGTCATTTACAACCACAATTATAATGCACAGATCAATTTTCATATATAAATGCACTGTCATGAGTGACCACCTCCTGAATGCAACCAGCTACCACATTGTCTTGGCAAAATTGGAATTTTGACACTACTGTGAATGACTGCATCACACCACTGACCTTTATTTAATCCTTTGGAACTATGACCACTTCATTTTACCTTTCAGCCTCACTTTGCATTACCACAAGTATCAATCCTTAATTGCTTTACACTGTCTGTGTCATCATTATACACTTTCATCTTTCCAAATAAACTTAACAGGCATGTTTGCCACAGTCATGATCATTGTTTATTTGAGTATAAATAAGAAATAAATGATACATTTATTTACAGTAAATTTAATCAACCCATTATCCTTCACATCACTTTATTTTTTGTGTTTCATATTAGATAACAACAAAATATTTTGCTGTTCAAAGCAGTAGTGATAAATAGTTTGAATCCAGACTATTTAGATTCAGTTTGCAGATGTTTGCCTAAGATAAAAAAAAAGCTACTCTTGAGTGATTATGGTAAGTGACAGATAATTACTTGTCATGGCCACATGATACAGACAGTAAGGAACATCGACATGTGTTAAAATTTGATTGCTTGCCTTGTGCTAATTTGCTGTAATTGACCTGATCATGGCTTTGCTTGCAAAACGAGATTTTTCCATAGGTCATGTTTTAATAAACAAACCAAAGAAACCCTGTCTGCAGGCACACTCCATTTGAAAACTGGGCTTACTACTGAGAGCTGTGAATATCTTTGTTTGAAATTAGCATCCACTATCTATTTTTGCCTCATTCAGCAAGACATTAAGTTAGTTCAATATTGTGTATTGTGGACTTAGGGCAGCTATTGTTCACTGGCTAATTAGCCATTTCTTTATGAACAAACAATATGAATAAACTTTAGAAATGACATGATGAAAGAAAGAAACGAATAGAAATGCAGGAGTTAGTATATTGCTTGCATTTGTCTGTAAGACTGAGCAACACTAATTTGTATTTTGTGTTCGGGGTAAATACTGTGTTTAATGCTGTTAAAGTTTTGATTTGCAATAGCACCATCTGCTTTATTGTCAAAGTTGATAACTCTTTGGAACAAGCCACTGATCTAACAAAATGTTCAGCGACCTAGCAAAGGCCTATATTTGGTCAACTTGGGGTGCTTGTTTAGTGCATGTCACATGTTCAGTGACCTAGCAGAGGCCTATATTTGCAGGGTTCACACAGTACCTTGAAAAGTACTTGAATTTCGAATTATCCTTGAAAAGAACTTGAAAATTGTGTTTACTCTGAAAAGTACTTGAAAATAAGCCTTGGTTCTTGAAAAATGTAAAATTAATTGACAAACGAATGAATGAAAAGTTTCCTTTCATGCCACTACATCATGTAATCGAAATAAAATTGTTATTGGGTGGTTTACAATATGTGACCATTCAGATATTTATAATTGCGCATGGACCTGATTACAGGGAGCATTAAAAAGTGTGCGAATCTTTTCCAATGATCATTCTTCTTCGTCGATTTATTTTCTGCGGTAGTGGTACGTCTTTGTATTATAAATCATGATGAATCAGTTGTTCAAACTCTTGAAACAAAAGATAAGGAAAAATATGCACAAAAATGGTCACAATTTGTACATACTGAACGTCCAAGCTTCTGATTTTTGGAGTACGATCTAAAATTTGGAAGTCTATTATTGGCATTTTCTGCAGCATGACCAAACTTTGGGCGTAAATTATGGCTATATGCCTGTTAACAGAAAGGCTGCTTTCTACACAATGTATTTAACATCTACGTGTAAATGTTCCTCTAAAATTTTGATGAGCAGTCACATGACAGCAGATATAAAAAATTAGATGTGTCAACATGCAGATACTTTTGTGGCAGATGATTTTAACATGCTGCATTAATGCATCATATCATGCGTCAAACTTATTCCAGAAATTGATTTTGTCTGCTGCAGACAACTTCAGTTACACATAAATTATGCAAATCACTATATCCGAAGTCGGCTAATGTGTTCTTGGGAAGTGTCGGAAAGAGAACAGAGGTCAAAGAAAAATTTGTTAGACACAGGCCCAGGGCTGGTGACTTAAAAAGTATCATAAGCAGCAACTCAAACTCCACAAGCCCTACTCCAGTTTTCGTGTGCCCAAAATTAGAAGCAAAATCATACTAAATTGGCTTGTGTGATTATTTGGATCACAAAAAATTTTATCAATATTTTTCTCCAGGTTCCAAGGCCAGCTATTGTCTAATTCCTCTAACAATGGCCTTCTTACTCAGTAGATCAACAGTATTTATGTTCAGCGGCATCATGATAGGATCTTGATTGATATAGTTTCTGTTTAAAATTTTAAAATTGTTCATTGGTACCGCTTAATTTGTTAAGCAGTATTTCATTACACTAGAGTTGGCGTGAGCATGGGACAGTTGAATTATTATTCATTACACATAAGTTCAGTCACCTGGAACAACACTATAGCAGTTAAACAAGACCATTAAAAAAAAAACAAAATCCTCAGTGTAAGCATTTTTGCCAAACTCAACAACACCAAAAGGCTGGCCGATTTTTATAATCAAAGACAAGAGCCAACAAGACCACATTTGATCCATTTATTACTTATAATACCTCAAAAAAAATCTGCATTTGGCCTAAGCTCTCCAGTTTCAACAATAAAGTAACTAATTAACAGCTTGGCATGTATACACACTGGCTTTAAATCCCATTATGCAGCCACGCATCATTGCACCGGTTGCAACAGTTGATGGGACAGTTCCATTACCCACTAGACTGGTTGTGGCTGGTTTTTGGTACATACATATCGAAAACAGCATTTTCATGTCACATGTACATGTATGTTAAAGCTATGTGAGCACTAGTTATAGTAACCCAGGCATCTGTTCTGATTCATAGGTTACTTGACTCACTTTGTATGCAAAGTTTAGAACTTTTGATGTATGATAAGTAGAGAGCTTCATAAGAGCACATGGGGATAAGTATTAATAATATACTAGTCTTCAAACATCTTCAAAATAAATGAACACACTTCATCAACGTGATCGAAGTTTCTCAGGCAAATTAGATTTTCTTTTTATTTGACAAGCCCGAAGGGCACTTCACTTAGAATACAGAAGGGGCCTGATCCAAAATTTGAAGGGTCCCGGGCATCGGGCTATCAGATTTTTGAGCACTGGAGAAGGTGGGCTTCAGCAATCTACGTAAACTCTGTCGCAACCGAATATCCAGGAGGCTGCATTCACACCCACCAAAGGATAAACGTGTACATGGCATTGAGAATATGGAAGATTTATTCAGGTATTTTTCTGCGATAGCTTACCCATTTCACTTGGAGAAAATGCCTGGGAAGTGTGTGTTCAACCCTAATTGGTACTTAAGAATTTAAAGAACCGTTGAACCTAGTGTACCTTATTTGCTGTGTAATCTATAGGGGTTTATTTTGTTCTTCATATAAAGATCTGAATTCATTTGTTTTTCTTAGGAAAGAAGTGTTATACTCTAAAGATTTTTTTTTTTTACTCTGTTATAAAGTCTCAAGCCTATTGCACAAATATTAGGAAGACCCTTGCCAGGAAATTACAACATTCTCACTAATCCTGTAAATGGCCTTTGATAAATATAACTAAAGTGCACTGGGAATTGGGGTCCTTGAAAAAAATTGGATAAAGTCCTTGAAAAGTCCTTGAATTTTGTCACACCAAAGGTGTATGAACCCTGATTTGGTTAACTTGTGTGCTTGTTTAGTGCAATTTATAACTGCCATTGACAGTCACACCTGTTTAGCTGTATCCACAGCTCATGAAATTATTCAAACTTGAGGATCAAACTGTCAGGCATTAGATGCTCACTTTCCATATATACAAGGCCCATATTTCTGAATTGTCACTGATCTGTCAGTTACCTTGTCATTTTAATAGTACTTTTGATAAATGATAATTTGCCAAACAGTGGAAACAGGAACACTTTGTACCAGATGACATTAGTGTCATCTGTAGGATACTGAGAATCACAATTGTGTGGACTATACTTTAGTTTTTACAGTGATGACATTTGAGTGCATTTGTAGGACCCACTGTAATATATCAGTTCCATAGTAAACCTATGCAAACACATGATAACAAAAATTTGATAACTTTAAATTCCTAAGTGCTCATGATCAAGCCTATATTTATCAGTATATATATATGAAACCTGGATGACAGCTTCTGTGTAGAGAAAAGGATATGAACTGCTGCATTTTCTGGACCTACATGTGTTTGAAACATGTGCTTTCAATTTCGCACCAAAAAGTCAGGTGCCAGTTCCAGTAATGAGTGTTCCAAACTCAAGACTGTTAACAGACTGAAATTCCATCAATAAGCCAATGTCTCTAATGGTTTTCTTTTCAGTTACAACTAAGATCAAAAGATCCCTTTTCCTAAAAAAGTAACTTACATTATCAACCAATCCTGGCCAGCCAAACCTATATATATGCTCTATTTAATCTTCACCCATTTGCAGACTTGTTCCCATTTTTTCACACAGTTAGTACCATGTGTCCTATAATACCCATATTCACCCATGATTTTCTTGACAGACCTAGTAATAGTAGTTCAATGCATAAGTAAGCAATAGTAGTTCAATGCATAAGTGTGCATAATTCTACTTGTCAAAGATTACAATAGTGAATATTAAGTTGTATTGCAAGTTCATGTTCACCTATATAGCAATGTTGCATTTCAGGCATTATTTAAGTATTTGAGCTTTATTTAAGAAAATCAGAAGAAGAAAAAATATATTAAAATAAAGCTGTCTAATAAGAGTCACCTTTTTAACTATCACCATTTATCTCTTCAATTTAATACTGAAATATATTACTAGCTTTGTCATATGATTTAATTAATGAGTAAAAAGATCAAGGTGACCATTTATATGTGCATGTATTATTATAGAAAAGGAGATTTAAATGACAGATATTACCTAAAATTCCCCTAAAACAAATATTTTCAAACTAAAGTATGCAAGAGTGTGTGATTTGGATTTTTAACATAGCTTGAACAATTTTTCAGTTGTATCGCTACGATGTCTGCAGTGTGGCAGTTTTATAGCAATGTCTAGCACTGGGGCATCATGCCACAGACATGTAGCATGATGTCCCACTCAGTCACATTATCCAGATACGAGGCCAACCTGTCCTAACACTAACCTCTTAATGCTGAGCGCCTAGTAAGGCAGCTGTTAGTAACATTTTTATAAGTCTTTGGTATGACGCAGCCAGGGTTCAAATCCGCAACCTCCCACATCCGAGGCAGATGCTTTAACCACTTGGCCACCAGAGTAGTCACAAAAAAAACTAAAGTCAGGTAGGCGTAAGTCCATTAAAATGCAAAATACGAAGTTACCGAAACATTCACTAATAAAAATTAGTGGGATGCAAAGTCATGAGAGGTCAACACCATTAGTAGAGATCTAAGTGATCATATCTGAGCATAATGTTTCAAAATAACTAGGAAATATATTGCTTACCATACTTACTCTATAAATAGTAAATCGTATAAACTTTATGTATGTGATTGCATAGATATCAACCAATGTGCAAAACACTCCACCAAACATAGTCAAATCTATGCACTCTACACACTGTACTCCATCCTTTCTTGACAACAGTTGATATATCTGAATATGTGTTTTTATATCCCACTGAAAGTCACTCTGAGGTTTACAAAAGGTATTAATTTTGCTTGTTATCCACAAAGAGAACCATATGATTGCATTTATAGGAAAGTTAATTGCAAATGCATATGTGGAGTCAGTGTAGTGCTGTTGCTGTCTGTGGGACTCATTGTACTAATTCAGTTCCAATAGTAAACCTATGCAAACACCATGATATTAAAAATTCAGTAACTTTAAATTTCTAAGTGCTCATGATCAAGCCTATATTTATCAGTATATATGAAACCTGAATGACAGCTTCTGTGTTCAGAAAAGGACATAAACTGCTGCATTTTCTGGACCTACATGTGTTTGAAACATGCTTTCAGTTCTGCACCAAAGGTTCAGGTGCTAATTTCAGTAATGAGTGTTCCAAATTCAAGACTGTTAATGGACTGAAGTTCCATCAATAAAACAATGTCTCTATTTTTTTTCATTTACAACTAGGACTAGCTCTTTCAGGATTCTCTTTTCCTAAAAAAAACTTACATTATCAACCAATCCTGGCCAGTCAAACCCATATACACTCTATTTAATCTTCACCCATTTGCAGACTAGTTCCCATTTTTCCATTTTGTACTGTAATGTAGATTTTCGTGATAATTTATACAGTATAGCAGAGGGTAGTGAGATATTACTAACATGTAAAGAAACTGTCATGGCTCTAATACTTGTATGAATGCAATTTTCTCATGGATGGACATGTATCAAATATAACAACTAGGCAAGTAATGTTTTTCATGCATTACCAAAAACATACAGATAAACAAATTTGCTTTCACTCATGGATGGCACATTATTGTAAGTACTAATTTTGTTACTGAGGAAATTTTGTTTCTTCTATTTTTCTTCAGACACCAAAATAAAATATGTTTTTGGACAAGAAAAAAAATTTATGAGTTTTTGCTACCTCAAAACAGTGTGCAGAAATTATCTTCAAAAGAATATGTTCGATTTCAATTACTAGATGCATGCACAGTTCAGTGTTGTTCCTGACCAGGATATATCAGAGCTGCCAACTGTCCCGTTTTTTTCCGTATTTGTCCCATATTTTGGACCTGAATACAGGTGTACGTTTTTTTTTGCAAAAAAATACGTTTTTTAATTTTAAAAAAATAATAAAAAATTTCCTTGCAGTTTTCAGTCTAGAACGGGCACTTGGTTCCATTCTGATAGAAATGTATCGCATGTATATAGGAATACAGTTCTACAATATGATTGGTTCAGTCGAAATCGAGGCTACCATGCCTGTCTTTATCCGCCATATTGGATTTTGCAAACAGTTACCGCTACCACTGTGTCTTATCTTCGTAATATTCAACTTCTAATCATGTTGAATAGGAAAGCAGAATATTCAGAATTTTCACCAGAAAAGACAAGAAAACAGAACTGAAAGGACAATTGTGCCATCTTGTTTAGGTTTGTGAAATCATCTAGTAGAGGAGAAGACTTCACATTTTGGAAATTGTGTAATGTGATTTTGCTATTGGGCATGGAGGCGCACATGAAATACAAGAGCACGAAAAAGCTAATAAACATCAGCTTGCTGCTTCATCATACACAACTCAGCCTGAACTTGGATGTATATAAATACCAAAGAGAACCTTGATGTAATTCGATCAAAATTCGGTTTATTAAATTTCTTTTAGAAATGAACCTTCCTCTTTCAGTTATTAGTGTTGCTGGCAATTTATTTTGCACGCGTTTTCCAGACAGTAAAATTGCAAAGGATTACTCGTATGCTAGAATGAAAACAGTTCAGTAAGAAAATCACACAGAATTGAGATTATCAATGACAGTTGGTACATTGGAATCGATAATAATTGAAAAAAATAAACAAGGTGTGGAAAAGGCTCCTATCACCAGTCTGTCTGAGTGTGTTGCACTCTTGCACCTTCTGAATGGGCACCCGAATGGAACAGGGTGCCCGTCCAGAAGATGCAAGTGTGCAACACATTCATCTTTGACATTAAATAATTATGTAAGGCGCTGTCCTACCATACTGATGGTTGTATATGTTGTAAGTAGTTACATATGCATTAAAATTTTAAAAATCAGTTTTTGGTCCTGAAAATCAGTATTTTTGTCATAAACAATCAGTATTTTTGTACTTGGGGGTTGGCAGCTACGGTATATGTACAGTGCTTAAAAAATCCAATGCCTAGGGCCCCTTTAATTTCACATCCGGCTGGTCCTGTATTTTGAGTGAGGTGCCCATCAGGCATGTTGAAAAGAATCTAATTTGCCTGATAATACTTTGATCGTGCTGATGAATGCCGAACTTTATTTTTAAGATGTTGTTTTTGTAGGGCTTAATGCTATTTTTCAGCACAGGATAGGCTATACATGGCAGCCAGTAGGTGTGAAATGATACACCTGTGCTGCATGTTGATACAGTTCACAGTATGCAGCCTGTGATATGATACATATCAATACACATATGAATTTGATGGTCTTTCCATCTTTGGAAGGTAGGTGGTGCCCTTTCATGTATGTTGACATTCTTGGTTGTATTTCCAGTATGCAGACTACAGACAGACATATAGTTATCATAAATTTATATGCTATTCTTATTGATGAGAAGATATCATCAGTACTTTCAAACAGACTACCTGTTGGTTGCAGTGAATTTTATCCAACATTTTAGGCCATTTAATGGTGGCTCAGTTTAACTCCCTTTGTTTTGTACAACATGAATGATTGAAAACATCCTATTACCAATTCTGTGTCTGTTACACTTGGAAAACAGTACAATGTTATCTTCAAAACAGAAGAAATAATGCAATTTCCTCGTGCAAAGAAAATTTCATCTAGAACAAATCCGGGCATGGGAATAAGGTTGAATATCAACAAAATCTATCTCATTTTATTTCCTGCAGATGCAAAAGACTGCGGCAGCCAAAGGTACTTGTATTTGTTAGTGAAGAAGGAAAACTATTGACTACACCCAGTCCTATTCTACAATTTTCTTTTAACTTACACAAGGTGATAAACTTTAGCAGTTTGAAATCTGCCCCATTGCGCATTCTATGGTAATTTCATTTATTTCATCAGCACCTTCATTCACTGGTTAAATATCTCTGCATAAAAAAGAGAAATTCCAAATTTGTTTTCCACGTACAATTTAAGTAGAGATGATGACAGGATTTTATCTTGGGGAGGAAGAAATGGTCATAGGTCAATATTTATCTAAACTCCAATATCTGTCTCTCTTTCTTCCTGCTCCACTTTCCTACAGCTCTACTGAAATCAACATCTTTTACAGATGTCACCTCTAGTTATATCAGCTTTAATCTCTTAATTAATTATGAGCATACTATGCTCCTTTTCTTTGTATCAATATTGTTCTGTGCTTCTTTCTGAAGGGGCATATACATATCTAACTTTGTCAGCTTGAATATGTTGGGAAATTGATCTACGTGACTGTTATATTCAATTTTCCAGAGATCACAGATATTATCTTTTGGATACATCTGCTCCAAAAATTTTCACTAACATAAACTTCCTTTGTTAAATCAGTAGTTTACTACTATGCCAAATTTCTTGTCATGCTGTATAAGGGTATTTAGTCCATCAATGTTTGTTCAGACAGAGGTATTAAAATAAATATCTTTACTTCTTAAGTGCATTTTTTAACCTTTATTTTATTCAATTTATCTTAACCCTGATATGGATAAATGGATATGGTTTTGTAGCATATGATCCCCAGGGCGAATTTGATTAATTAAAAACAATGAAAATTGCATTATACCTTTAAATTGTATTAATTTTAATTAGGCTCAGTATTCTGCCTGTTGGACATTTAATTTCAAAATACTACTGAAAGAGTCACGCTGTCTATTGTTTGTCCATCCAGCATGTACATCTGACTTGTATTTAACACCATTTCGGGCTCAAGATCACTTACTGGTGTCTCCATTAACATTTTTCCAGCTCCACTAATCTGATATACTTCATAACTTTAAAAATTATTGTCATCATCACTATCATCAGCAAGTATTTGCCAAATGAAATCACAATGAACCCCACCAGGAATCAGACGTTGGATTTTTCTAGGTAGCTGGTATTTTAAACACACATTGGTAAAACTTTCTTCATGAATGGTTCAAACTAGGCCATAAAATTTTTATTCCTGGGCACATTGGGCGCATTGTTTTAATCAAATTTAGTTTCACAACCATTCATGTCGTGCTTGAAGAACCCAGATGTAGAACAGTTCCTACCAGAAAAATGGATATCTCGACAAGAACGGTTAAATAAAAACTGTATACTTCGCAGAGCACATTTTTATATATGGGACTTTAAATGAATTTGTGGGAGTTTTGTGTTTCACTGTTCTCCAAACGCGCAAATTCATTCAAATTTTGCACGATTTGTGCATTGGCACACCCTGACAGCATCTCCTCTTAAGTACTTGACATATCTAATGACTTTCCTGTGAAGTCTCTGTTGCTATGCCAATACTTCTTGTTTGTCACGCAGAGAATAAGCAACATTGATTTCTGATTGGTGGTTATTGTTTAAACTGGAGCGGAACAAGCAATAGCCACAAATGAGAATTTAGTGTAACATATTTCACCGTGCAACACACCGGTAGCGTAGCTTTCAAATTGACCAAAGGAGTCAAGATACAATTCAAAGTAGAAACTTCGCGTGAAAGTGGTTATTAAATGATGAGTAAAGTACTACGTTAATCACGTGGAACACATTTGGAATGTACAGTATATGCTGAACATTATAACTTCTGGGTTAAGATAATTAGCATTAAATGAAGGGGGAGGGGCAGATTACAAGCCATGTCACTGTGTTAACTTGAGGACGGTGAGTGGGTATTCTCAGATAATCTTTTTTGTCTTTACTAATAAACATGAGTGCCTGTGACTGCAAATGTTGTTTCAGATGGATTATAATATTACTAAATGACAAGGCAACTAATAATAATTATTCATGACTGCTGAAACATGCATACGGTCAGTATCATTTTGTATCTCTTCTCCTTCTCTTTTATCGATATGTATATCATTCAGCAAAAGTATCGATGCATCAATATATCAATGAATCATTTCACCCCTAGTGGCCAGCATAAATGGTGGAGGAAGAACCTGCAATTTAGCATGTGATCTGTGTATGGGGAACCGATTGCCTGGCCTACTAAACACTATAGTGTTCACATGGCTTTATCATCATGTGACTTTATATACTGGTTTGGATATTTATCTGCCAGAAACCAGCCAGAACCTGTCTAGTGGGTACAGGAACTGTTAGCAATTGTTACCACCGGTGTAGTGATCTGTGTGGCTGCCTAATGGGATTAACGATAGTTTGTATACAGGACAAGCAGTTAATTGATTGCTTTATTGATGTAATCTGAAGAGTTTAGGCCAAATGCTGGATGGTTTTTTTAAGTTGTTGTTGTTGTAGGGTTTAACGCCATTTTTCAGCACAAGATAGGCTATACATGGCGGCCAGTATAATTGGTGGAGGAAGAACCCTGGAAAACCCCAGGAAGAACCACCGACCCATGAGAAGCTACTGGCAGGCTTTCTCACGTGCCCACGTTAGCCAAGCCTGAGACTTGAACTCAGGCAGACAGAGGTGAGATGGCAGTGATTTGTAACGGTGAGCTCTTTAGACCACTCGGCCACTCGGGGCCCCGTTTTTTTAGTTATTATAAGTAACAAAGGGATCAAATGTGGTTATGTTGCTCATTGAGTCCTTGATATAAAAATTGGCCGTCCTTTGACGGGGTTGAGATAAAATGGAAAGATTGACTAAAATTGAATTCGGCAAATGCTTGAGTATTTTTATATTTTACTGGTCTTATTTAATTGCTATAATATTACTCAAGATATCTCAAGTTAAAGTTTAATGAATAATAATTCAACTGTCCCTTGCTCATGATACAAGATTGTATGAAACACTGGTTAAACATATTAAAGTAGCAACTAAGAATATCATCAAAAGTGTCAGCAGAAACTGAGTAAGAATGGCATATTTAGAGTAATTAGACAATATTTAGAGTAATTAGACAATGGCTGATCTCAGGACCTGGAGGAAAACAAAATGGCTTATGTGAAATCCTTTGAGATCCAATAAACACACAAGTTAGTTTAATATGATTTTGTTACTGTTCTTTTAATATTTTAAGTGTAGCAATTGCAAGGTTGTAAATAATATTTTAAAAATGTGCAATGTTAGACATATAACAATTTTAGTCTGGATTTGTGGAATATGGGTCAGGGCATGTGACCTTTTTAACTCAACAGCCCTGGGCCTGTGTCTAAAAAGTCTTTTCGTTGAGCACTGATGTCAACAATGTAATGCAAAGCGTTTCATAGTCACCCTCAAGTTTGTTGTTTCTTTTCAACATGCCCAAAAAAGCAAAGTTCACATGCCTTGCCATGATTTCAGGCAATCCTCTCCTCTAGTTTCAGTGCAGTGTGCTAATCAAAGTAAAACACTGAATTTTGTCTCAATTTCCCATCCAAATTGGAATATAGAAAGTTAGAAAATGATTTTTTATGCTCATTAGTTCATTTTTGTGGTAATGTGATGATCATAAATGACAGAAATTACAATGCTATATTTGGAATTGAATATAATCCACATACTGAAAAAAATGGGTGAAAAATATAACTTTTGTAACTCATTTGGAAGCATATTACAATATAACAGTGTTTTCATGCCCATTACTCAAAACATTAACAATTTTATAAAATATTTCATCCAATGAAAATGTATTTTTTTTCTTTAGAAAAGATTATTTTATTACTGCTGGGGGTGGGGATGTGACCGACCTGGCAAGATCAATTGTTTATTTTACCTGTCAATCCCTAATGGAAAAAAAATAAACTTGTACCCAGAGACAGTTTCTGATTTTCAATTAACCTATTTTAGAAGTTGCTTCAACTACATTATGTAACAAGGTAAAGTTAGTAAAGACGTAATAGTTGTATAAAGTTTTTATAGTAATTCAGTACAAGTTTATTCATCAGACATGGAAGGTAGGCAAAGAAAAAGCTTAATATGAGAATTTTGAACATTTTAAATTTTGAACTAATTACATCAATATGGTCCAATTCTTGCTGGAGAGAAACATCATTTCACCCTAATATTCAAATCCAGCAAGGACCCTGCACTAGACTTTGAATTTTGAGTGAAGTGGCTTTTCCATCCTGTCTGCATGTAAAAAGGTTTAGGTGGTGGAAAATATGAAGAGATGAGTTTGAGGTCAGATTTTCTAATGGCAAAATAAGCTTGTCAGCGACTGGTGTTTGTTGTTTTTGTGAGTTTAATATTATTGAAATGCAAAAATGATTATTTTTCATACTTTATCAAAATATCAAAAACTTCCTGTCTTAAATCTGGAAAAACTGTTAGCTTTATTAATAGCATTAAATGGCAACCATAAAAATAGTTAACTGTTTCCAAAAATAGATGATTAATACCCCTCAAAGGCAAATAATCTCATTCCATTCTATTTTTAGGTGAAATAAACAATTGCTCAAAGAGCCATTGGATGATAACTGATTCCAAGATGTCAGTGTGATGTAATGAAATAAATTGAAGGTCTTGTTTGTATTCTTGCTTCTGTTGGTGAAAAGAGCACACTGTTTTGGATGGATTAAAATTACAACAAGCCAAACTTCAAAGCAAAGAATGAAATTGAGTTCTATAATCACTATTATATCAAGACTGTAATACCTAGAATGTATGTCTAGATTTCTTCTTTAGTCTTGAGAATGGAATGCATAATGACATACGTAAATCTTAAGATCAGAGATATATATGCCAAACACATTAAAAATTAGTTTTCATTTTTTAGTATTAATAATTCTTAATTACATGTTTCAGCATCTTGTCAAAGAAAATGGTGCGTCAGCATTACATGACATTTTCTGGAAAGACATCCTTGACACCAGAAGAGAAGGATGGTATCAATAACTTCATTGATCAGCTTTTACAAGAAATTTCAGAAGGGAAAGAGGTATTGAACAAACAAGCTATTTGTACAAAATAAATACCAGATGTTCCCAAACAATGAAATGTACACAGTGCTATCCAAAATACAACTTCTACTGTTCCAGCGTCTGTTTAGTACTTATGACCCAAATATACATGTCCATGTGACTCATTTTCTCAGGAACTTGATACATATTTATAGGTTACTGCATTTGTATGTGAAAATACGAACAAGTTTTTCGGATAGATACACTGCACGACCTTGGGAGTGCAGTATATCCATCCAAGAAAATGAGTTCATATTTTCTCATGCAAATGCAGTAATATTATTATATGCTCATTTTATTATTCTTCCTAGAGCTTAAGTATATAAACCAAAATACACTACAAGGAACAGAGTAACTGATTTTATGCTGTATTTTAATCTAAACACACAAGCACAGATTCATCAGTACACAACAACATTAATGCGCACATAACTCTGTCCAGCTAAATTTTAACTTAGTTGCGTGGTTGACATGACTTTCAAAAGAATTTGTTGTTTTGGTCTACTCAAAATTGAAATTTAGAGTCATTATATGAATGAATCCGCATTGCAACAACATTTCCATTGCGTCTGGAATTATAGATTTTGGTATATTTGTCGATTCTACTAATTTCGAGATTATTGACCAGATTTATCTGTGTCAGTTCTACATGAAGTAACATCTGATTTGTGCAATGAGGGAGCAGCGTCTTGATTTATCTGCAAGTGTGTTTCTCTTCTGTCATTGAATGTTTGGAATCATAATGTTGGAAACTATGAACTCTTTCAGTTGTAATTATCAAAAAGATGCTATGGAATATAGTGTTCACTTGCACTTGGAATGTAGTTGAAATTACAGTACAATTTCGAAATGTGTAATCAAGCTTTGGAACCCATGACATGGCTCATGTAATTCGAATTTGCAGAACTAAGAAAGTACATTGTGAGGAAATTCAGGATGTAAAACCATAAGTAAATTTTTTGCCATCATTACAAGCTATAGAAGACATGTTTATCCTTTGTCACTTGCATGTTATTTGTAGGGACTCGGCAATTTTATGACCTGTCTGGCATCCATCACTTGCCTGAATCCAAACATTGTATCAAAAAAGTTAATGCAGAATATTGCAAAGCAGCTGGCATGTGGCAGTCCACGAAACATCTGCTTCAATTCATTCAGAAACAAATTTACTGAACCAAAACATAAAGCGTCTACTACATGAGTGTACATGATTTGTTTACAAATCAGTTCCTATTACACTGTTGGGCACATGTATTGTGCACATGAGTGCAATATGAAGGTGTGCAATATCGTAAAATATTGCACAATTCTGACAGTGTAAAGTTAACGGAGACAAAAATGAGCATATGTTAATTACTTTTACCCTAGACCTTCTGTTTTCATGAAAACTCCACAAAGCGCGTGATGATGCATTATATAACCAACAGCTTTAAAAAAAATATGCTTAGGATTGCTGGTTTGGTCATCCGTAAAGCGTAATATTACTGAATGGATGGGTGAAAGTGATATCCTTAACATTACCAAATGAATGGATGAAGTGACATGCTTAATGTTACTGACTGGATGGATGGCAGTGTCAAGCCTAATATTACCAAATGGATTTGTGGAAGTGACAAGCTTAATATTACTGACTGGATGGTTGACAGTGTCAAGCCTAATATTACCAAATGGATGGGTGACAGTGTCGAGCCTAATATTACCAAATGGATGGGTGGAAGTGACAAGCTTAATAGTACCAAATGGATGGGTGACAGTGTCAAGCCTAATATTACCAAATGGATGGGTGAAAGTGATATGCTTAATATTACTGACTGGATGAATGACAGTGTCAAGCCTAATGTTACCAAATGGATGGGTGAAAGTGACATGCTTAATATTACTGACTGGATGAATGACAGTGTCAAGCCTAATGTTACCAAATGGATGGAAGAAAGTGACATGCTTAATATTACTAGCTGGATGGATGACAGTGTCGAGCCTAATATTACCAAATGGATGGGTGAAAGTGACATGCTTAATATTACTGACTGGATGAATGACAGTGTCAAGCCTAATGTTACCAAATGGATGGGAGAAAGTGACATGCTTAATATTACTAGCTGGATGGATGACAGTGTCAAGCCTAATATTACCAAATGGATGGGTGAAAGTGACATGCTTAATATTACTGACTGGATGAATGACAGTGTCAAGCCTAATGTTACCAAATGGATGGGAGAAAGTGACATGCTTAATATTACTAGCTGGATGGATGACAGTGTCAAGCCTAATATTACCAAATGGATGGGTGAAAGTGACATGCTTAATATTACTGACTGGATGGATGACAGTGTCGAGCCTAATATTACCAAATGGAAGGGTGAAAGTGACATGCTTAATATTACCAAATGGATGGGTGAAAGTGACATGCTTAATATTACTGACTGGATGGATGACAGTGTCAAGCCTAATATTACCAAATGGATGGGTGGAAGTGACAAGCTTAATATTACCAAATGGATGGGTGAAAGTGATGATGAACAATCACATAAAAATATTTAGTAGGAGTTAAACTTATATGCCTGTTTTCAGCTCCTGCAGATACAACTTCATTTGGTACGGTACAGTCTTCCAGTCCACATGACAAATAGAATGCAGATATTTTCCATAATGTCATGTGAATATTATTTATTAGTTTAGTTACTATTTTGTCACATTTGACCAAATTATCTTTTTTAAGATGTTGACATAAATACAAATAAAATATCTTGTCACAATAGAGCATGGACTAAATGTGTATTTATACAGGGTTAGCTGTTAGGTCAACAAAATGGAATCTTTCTGCAATTCAGCTGAAATGCATAATGTTACGCAAACTTAGTTATGAAATGGATATCTGCATTACATAAGCTGTATTTAATGCACAACAAATAGCCTCCAGTTTTGTATGTCTGTTTGGTTTTAGTTTACACACATGGAATTTCTTTTTATTCCTTCTTTTTCTCCTGTTGTATAACTTGTACTGAAGTACACATTAGCTGAACACATATATTCAGTAAGACCTTGTACATGTATATTGCTTAAATGTCACATGTTTGCCAAGGCTATAAAATCAGTCACTAATTGCACTGATAGCTGTTAATACATGGATTTATACTTTTAATGGCTTTAAACCTGTAGAACTTCTTTATCTACTCTGAACTGGAGGTAGAAGAGGTTTTGACTTTCAATGGTTGCATATTCCTATTTATTTTGAACCTTTCATATTAATTCCAAGGTCATTGCAAATACTGTGAGTATGCTCAGTTTGATCATTGCTGGCTAATTTGACTTTCAGTCTATTAAATTTCTAAAGTTTTTAACTTTATATGTGTTGATTATGACCAGATTTGATTATAATAAAAAAAAGGAAATTTGTATTAATAGCAGGTTAATAGGCTTTTTTTCATTATCAGCCAGGTGTTGTTCCTTTCAAATAGGAACAATTACTGGACTGTGAAAAGACATCAAATTTTTGTTTTTGATATTGATTCATTTGAAATAATAATATTGTTTACATTGCATTTTTCATTCCCTATGTGTGCATTTTCATATATTGGGAGTTTATAACAGATTGATCTAGTATAAACAAGCTGAAGCATTATTGCCAATGATTTTCAGTCACCATCTTGTATTGTGGTGTTTTGATTGTGCCATACATGTACATTGCTTTTTCAAATCATTTCAGTATTAGCTTTTTATGATTAAAACATGATTCAGATCATACTAGCTAGTAAATGCGAAGTAAAATATCTAAATCTTGTGTTAAAAATATCAACAGTACACATGTATTTACAGGGGGAGATGGTCATAATTATGTCCATATGGCCTGGCAGGGAGGATGCTGGATAAATGGTTTTAATATTATAAACTTTTTTTCTTTTACCATGTAAAAATTGTGCTACTTACGTAAACTTTAACTAACCCAATAATAACTGTTAGTTGTCCAGCCTTGTTGGGTTAGGGAAATGTGATCCCCTGATGTAGTTTATTATGTCAGGTAATCAAATGTACACCAATGGGCAATACGAGTGTCCCCATTAATAATTTTATTCTCATTACAGATATCACCAACCAGACCAAAGATCAAGGGGGATGTAAAAGATATTCAAAAAGAAAATAAGGCTACTGTAGTACATACCTCACAGCCAACAACACCAAAAGGTAACAATTTAATCCAACACATGAGAAGAAAATGATGCTTAAAAACACTTGCATGTGTGTCTGTAATGTTGTCCAAATCCAGTGGCACCATTAAAAAGGTATATTTTAAAGGGGTAGGTTAATTATTTTAGGTGATTTTTGGATGTGTTCAATGATCTTGTAATTTCAAATCAATTTCCTAATAAATTGCAGGGGAATTGAGGGGGGGGGTGGTTAGAGAAAACATGCTTCTAGTCAGGTAAATGTGGGGGGGCAATGCATACTTCTTTTCTCCAGATTTCACCTGTTTCCGTTATATAGTAAATCTTTGCCCAAACAAGGTAAAACTTTTATTACGTATATGTAATTTAATTACTTGTGTGTTAGTTTTAAATTCTTTTTTTATTTTGTTTTTGTTTCATTACATTTTATTATAATGATAATTTTCACGGGAGTTTCGAAAAACCATTTCTCTGTTTTGACCTGATTTGAACGTAAAAGGTATTACATTATCATTATTTTTAGCTCACCTTGGTCGAGACATTTTGTAAACACTAATCGAAAGTGATTGGCTATTACCTACGTCATGTTCGGCCCACGTGTTGGCTGAATTGTAAACAGTCTTTCTTTTTTAATTTATTCCAGTGTGGGAATCTGATTTTTAGATAGGGCTATTCTAGAGTACGTGTAAAATAGCATATTTATTTTACTGCGATGTTCAAATTAGTGATCACGTGAGCCACCATGTGATCTAAAATCGTGGCTTTAAACTGACGCTCTCAAGTAGATTTAGGCAGTCGTATTTTAAACCTTGAGGGCTCATAAGGTTTTTATTGTTGTTGCAAGTTTTTTCTGAAGTTCATCTATTTTTGGGGATTTAATAATTATATTCTCTAGAAAACGAAACAAGTGCTCTTTTTTATAAAATTTCTGGGACAAAAGATATTCAGTGGAAGTTTATTTTGGAATTCTAAACAGAACATTATAAATTGTGTTTCAATGAGGAATTGTTGCCATCAGTACAACGACCTCATCTGACATCATCGTCTTCCATATCGGAACTTCACAGAGATTCAAACCTGGATTCAGTTAGAACTGTTTAGTGATAGGAATTATATTTCTCAATTCTAGGATTAAATTTTTGGACTGTTTTCATAAACCGTCAAATCCTATTTCATATTTTTTATCTTGTTTTCTAGGGAAATAAATTATTTTGTTAAAATTTACAAAGCTTGCTGACTTCACTCTTTTCTTTTGTTACATTTGTACAAACCTACATGTAACACTTTATTTTGCATTAATTGTAAATAAAGTTGTACAATTTACAGACCTGCCAACTCTTACGATTTTGACGTAAGTCTTACAATAATTACCCTTCAAATATGGACTTACAGCATACAAGCAAAAACTACGGAAAAAATGATTGCTGCCAAAAAATCCGGATAATTGGTTCATGTGTTTGATATGGATCCAGGTTTCATATTAGAATTAGTAAATTTAGTCAGGTAACCAGACTAACTTTACAGCAGCACTCCAAATGCTTTAAACTGCACCTATTTGTTCATGTAAAGTGTCTGCATGATCACACTGTTGATTATAGAATTTTTTTAAAATGGTGTCCAGCAAGCGATGCATGTTTAAGACAAAAGGGAAAAAAGGTTTCTAAAAAATTGTTAATAATCAACACAAAAGAATAAAAAGGAGTATTCAGATTCTTGTGAATAAAAGCTGGAAAGGACACAATTACGTTTATTGGATATCACATGCCAATTTGAGTATGTCTCGTGGCAGGAGATGATTGCCATCGTTATGTGAAATGGAAAAAGAATTTCCAAGAATTACGTCCAGTTGAGAGATAGCAACAAGCCATTGAGTTGCATAGGGTTTGGAACTAAAGTTTGTGCAACTGTACTAGTGGTCAATAAAGTCTACGCATACTTTACAAACTTTTCAGTTGAACATGATGTTTATCGTCACTGCGTTGAACCTTTATTTACTTTTTCCAGCTTTACAATAGCAGTTATTGATATTTTGTTACACCTTACTGAAAACTAGTCAATCTTACGGACAAAAATCAACTGCCTTACTGAGACGGACTCGTCAGTGTTGGCAGGTCTGCAATTTAAACAATTGGTCTTACATGCAGGTGTAAGGTGCTCTCTTTGGTAATGGAACTCAAAGCACCTGTAAGAATTATATAGCCATGCAAATATTTTTTCAGGCAGTCCAGGACAAGTAATTTTCAAAAGGTAACTTGTTCTGTTAATTGCTTCCTTCCCTTTTTTTTTTTGTCACTAGTGAACTGTCACAGCCTTCCCCATGTTTATTGGCCCATAGCAAACTGTGTCACAATCTGACAAGGTTTTCATTTCACTTACTTCTAACCTTCTTCCACTTGTATTCATGCGCCAAGGGACAAGTACGTGTAGACAGGTGAAAAATACAAATAATTAGATAATTTACTGCATAAAAACATCATGTTTAAGACTGTCCTAGTTTTTGGTTTTTGAAAACATGCACTAGCCTAGGACTAAACTCTTGCCATCAGGCACTTATCCAGCAAAGACATTACACCTTGGTATGCACAAGCAGAACTAATACCATTAGTGTTTTATGTCATGTTGAGAACCAAGAAGGCAGTTAGGAAACAAATACTACAAGCCTCACCCTTGAGTATTTTTTGTCCGGTATAATGAATGCCAGACCTGCCAACCCTTGTGATTTTGCCATAGGTCTTCCAAAAATTACCCTTAAAATACGGACTTAGGGCATAAAAGCAAAAATTACGGGAAAATAATCATTACCGAAAAATCCGGAAAATTTGTTCATCTGTGTTTGATTTGGATCCTGGTTTCATATTAGAATTAGTGAAATTAGTCAGGGAACCAGACTAACTTTACAGCAGCACCTCAGACGCTTTAAACTGCACCTATTTGTTAATGTGAAGCGTCTGCATGATAAAACTGTTGATTATAGAATTTTTTTTAAATGGCGTGCAGTTAGTGATGCATGTTTAAGACGAAAGGGAAAATAAGCCTCTTGAAAAGTGTTAATAATCAACACAAAAGAATAAAAAGGAATATTCAGATTCTTGTGAATAAAAGCTGGAAGGGACACAATTACGTTTATTGGAATCACGTGCCAATTTGAGTATGACTCGTGGTGGCAGATATGATTGCCATCATCATATGAAATGGAAAAAGAAATTTCCAAGAATTATGTCAAGTTGGGAGATAGCAACAAGCCATTGAGTTACATAGCATTTGGAAATAGAGATTGTGCAACTGTACTAGTGGTAAATAAAGTCT
The DNA here is from genome assembly GCA_016617855.1 of Megalonaias nervosa. Classification (NCBI taxonomy): domain Eukaryota; kingdom Metazoa; phylum Mollusca; class Bivalvia; order Unionida; family Unionidae; genus Megalonaias; species Megalonaias nervosa. The sequence continues at coordinate 127,232 of JAECUM010000536.1, forward strand.
ATGTGTACTTTACAAATCTTTCAGTTGAACATAATGTTTATCTTCACTGCATGTTTCAAATACTGAACTTTTAATTACATTTTCCAGCTTTACAATATCAGTTTATGATATTTTTTTACACCTTATTGAAAACTGGTCAAACTTACAGAAAAAGATCTACTGCCTTACTGAGACGGACTCATCAGGGTTGGCAGGTCTGGAATGCCACTAAAGAACATATCCACATCAGAGACCAGTTGTATAGTAATTTCCTAATGCAGTGGTTGCCCCAGTAGAGACCAAAAACACGTAGTGCATGTAGTACTGCCAGAGCACCCATTGCAGTTAAAATATGAATGCACTCTCATATTGTTGTTTTTTTTGGTGGGGTTCTGACTATTAACAACGTTGTGTAGTCCTACCAAGTCAAGCTTTTCCAAGTCATTAATTTGCAAATGCAGTAAATGTCTCACAGGAAACTGGGATTTTTGTTATGTTATAACAGAGAACAATATATCTAAATTCATTGTTTATATTTTAGAATGTTTATGTCTGTATCCACATTGATGTACATGTCGATGACATTGGATATAAATATAGTAAAACTTTTGCCCTCAGCCAGAAAGAAATTGTCAATATTGATATGGCTTTTTTGTATTAATCTGAGATTTTTTGTATATGTTTCTTAGTACAAAATATCAGGTATGTGACACAGAGCTTATAGGTACAGCTAATGTATGATATACTATACAGACCCTTGCTGGCTCCAGTACAACAGCTGGTACGAAGTCATCACCGTCTTTGGCAGTTCCGGTAGCAGAAAAAAATTGCTCGCTTCCTGGCAATCACTAATTTCACAAACAATATCTTTAATTGTCGGCATTGTAGATGTAACAGTGTTATTATCAGAATTAATATAATCAGAGTAATCACCATGATTGCTACTGGACCCAAAGTTGGGGTAGTGCATCAAATGCAATAGCAGGGGAACATCATTAATCATCATGGTTATTAATGGTAATAACATGTTTGATCACTAAACCCTACCTTAGCAAACCAGTCTACAACACATTCGATGGAAATATCATGCCATGCATGATTAAACGCATACTGATTCCAGACATTATGTTTATTTCACACTCAATATATTTGTCAAGCGCTTGTGATTAGAGCACACAGGTACATTGATTTCAGAAATGAAGATGACTTAAATGTGCATGAAAGAGATTTATTTCAAGCTGTACTCAGTTGTTCAGCATACAGCAATAGAATGATAGCTAAAAGATATTTGTAAATTATTTGGGGTTTTTAAAAAAAAAAAAAAAATCCAAAAACAAAATATTTTTGTATGTTTTAATTGCATTGTACCATCAACCCATGATGTAAATTACCAATTTTGAATGAGGTGTGATTATCAATTTTTTTTTATACCCTGCACCTTTGTTTTTTTAACGATTATGAATAAGGTGTGATTATCATGCATTTATTATGCCTTTGTTATTTAAATAACCACCATTGTTTATCAGGGCCCCCAGTTACCTGCATGTTCGAAAGCGCTCACCTTTACCAATCACTGCCATATCTCTTTGATCGCATGGGTTCAAGTCTCAGTCTTGGCCAAAGTGGGTATGTGAGAAAGCTTGCTAGTTGCTTCCCATGGTTTAGTGGTTCTTGCTGAGGTTTTCCTGTGTTCTTCCTCCACCAGTTACACTAGCCACCATGTATAGCCTATCATGTTCTGAAAAATGGCATTAAATCCACAACAGCAACCATTGTTTACCTAGCTTTGGTGTATCTGGTGATAACTGCATTTTAATTGACCTAATTTTCTCTGATATGCCACACAAAGCAAATGCTAGAACCATTTAAACCAAGAAAGAAATGTTGTTTAGTAATTAAGAAATTGGCAGGGAAGATAATACTCAGTCATTCTAAAAGATGAAATGTTGTATCCAAGAAAATAATAAACAGTCTTTGCTGTAGATTGTATATTTGATATTACACCTCTTCCTTGATAACTCACGCACAATGGGGTCCACAGACATTGACCGCACTATAAGTAAGGGTACGAGTTACTGAGGAACCTCAAAAAGATCAGCTAGACATTGAGAAAACCACGGGGTAGGGTAGGGAGCTGGGCTGTTCAATGACTGAATTCTCATTTTACAAATACATCAATAAGTCGATAACAGTTGTTAATAATGCACTTTTTCTAATGCAGTTGTTTGTGATTCTGTATAAATTACATTTACAGTAGTCCCTCTCTTATAATGCCACCCCTATTGCAACAGGAAAGTGGCCTTATAATGTGGGTGGCCTTTCTAGAGGGGGATGACAAATACGAATAGTAAATACATGTACATATATGTATATAGAAAGTCACAACTACATTTAATTCTAAAACATTTAATATTTTCATTTAAAAATCACATGCACATTGTGAAATCAATGTGAAACAAACTATTTCATCATTTTCAAAAGAATGCTATGAATAACTATTGATATACATGTAGTTTTATAACTGTCTTTATAATAATGTTACAGATCACATCATCTGTCACCAACAGACACTTAAATACAATACCAATGTTCCTAAGAATTCTTATGCTTGAAAAATTTATCCAGTGTCAGACTTGAAATCTGTTCAACCATCCGTTACTTGCGGTAAAGTCGTCATATCCCATTTCAACTGACAAAATTGTTGCTTTTTCTTGGATCATTCGACCGGTGAGTGGAATGTTCTTAGCACGCACAGTGCAAAACCATTCAAAAACCATTTCATTCAAATCAGGATACAAACATCTCCTGGCTCTAACAATCTTCCTTTCTCCGTCCATTCCACCTTCCCATTTCTGCAGAATTGTTTCCCTATCTTTCACGATATTGTTTATCTGAGTCTTTCCGACGTCAAATTTTTCTGCCAGGATGCTCGAACTCTCCCCCTTTTCGGTCAATTGAATTACTTTCGCTTTCTCTTCTAAACTGAGAATTTTTCTTTTCCTCGATGACATGTTGATCTTTTTGCAATAACTTATTCCAATGTTGCCAACTACAAGACTGAATGAAAATAATTTCTACATTTAAACAAAATGCCATGTTTTTAAAGACTGCGATCTTGTCACGTGATTCATTAGTCGCAGTCTGGTACCCTATTGATTTTACGTTGTTTTACACTAAGTGACAGAAGCCAAAACGGCTTCGATATGTACGCAGAATTGACCTGAACAATAGCACCTCGCAGCCATTAGGATTTGCAATTTTGACAATTATTGTCAGTAGTAATAGCCACTAATTATGGAAGTGAACAAGCTCAACACCTTACTAAGGGAAGCCATAAAGGCTATCAAACCATTTTCCCGCTGACTTGTGTATTGTACATCAATACTGCCACTTCTCAGCTGTTACTACTGTTAATAATTGTAATCTTAACAATTATCAGTGGCTAAACTGGACATCTCATGATAACACAGCAGTAAGGCTAATCGGATTACGTGTACTTACCTTTTTGTATGGATTAAAATTTGAGTCTTTCTCGGCTTTATGGAATAAATGTGGCTTCTCGTGAGGCATAAATGAGATAATATTAACCTTAGTGGTCCATGTACTTTAGTCAACACTTCTTTCAGGAACGAAAACCTGACATCGGGAAACAGAAATCGGATTACTTAACACACGTTATGAATAAAATTGGTTCTGGATACATATTACAAAATAAAATGCGGCCGCTTGTGAGGGATAAATTTTATATTTTTGCACAAATATGCTGGCCCCTGGTCTCGTTAGCCAGGTGGCCTTTCGCTGACCGTGACCTCGTGGCGGGGTGACCGCTGGTGAGGGGGACCGTTCAAGAGGGGGACTACTGTTATTTTCAAAATGTCCAACATGTGAAAGATCATTTGACATTGATCCAACTTGGTTTCAACAACTATCATGTGTACGCAAAAATGTGTACAGTATTATGTCACTGCTTTTTGTTTTTTTGATTAGTCTGGTTCCTGGATTGGTATTTAATAGTATAGTGCTAAGTAGGGAGTCAGTGTAACAGGGAACTAGACTAACTGTTGATACACCAACAAACAAGATTCCATTTTTTTTTCTTCAAAAACTAGCGACATTTATTTCGTCAGACTGTTGTCTACATCGAAACTCAATTTTTTTATTGTTCAATTAGTACAATATTGATTCGTGATTTTATTAGAAGTAATAGTGAAACTTCTTATCATCCTTGTGGATATCTCTAAATGCCAGTAACTCGTTTGCCCACAATGGTCCGTATCTGTGAAACCAAGCTCTTTACTTTACAAAGTATTCGTTTTGCTTGGTTGCCTTGCTATCTTTGATCACAGTTATGAATGAGTCAGTTATTTTAAGGTAGTTAATGGTGTTACATACACAATAATATTTATAACAGTGTTCAATTGATCAACCGAAGTGAGTTCACCCAACATATGAACGGGGCCACTAGATTTTAATATGTAGGATTTACATGCCTTTTAACTTTTCTTTTATTCCACCTCCTTTATTTGATTCAAAGTATGTAAAATTAGCGTGATAATACAATGGAGGCCAGCTTTTAATTCAGTGCAACAATACAAACAAATACTTCTGCAAGTCAGTTATCAAAACACGGTTGGCACTAATTAGGTTCTCAAAAAAACACTCGCAGACACAGCTGTTACAATAGATTGACACATTTTACATTTAAATTCACATTGTATTTATGTGATTACACCTAAGAGGAACTAAAGATAGAACTAAAAATAAATTTCATTTAATAAAAATTAGTTACTTGGCATTTAAATATTAATGTACTGCCAACACTAGGCATAAGTGACATTTTCATTGATCAAAATTTCCTTGAATATCTTTAATTACGGTGTACTAAGAATGTCGTTTGGAAAGAAAATTTAACCAATCTTATGACTTATTAAAAGTTGATAATTTCTTAATGTTGATTAAAATTTCCAGGTTCTATCTACTGTTTTTTACCATAAAATGGGCAATATATCAACGTTTCAGTTACCAATTTTGATCGCGATTTTCTTCAAGTTCAACAAGCAGTGATCAACTTTTTGGTATTTTCTGGTTTTAAAAATGGGATCCATGCCTGACCCTGCGTTATAAGCGGGTTTGCAAGTTATCAGGGTGCGAGTTATCGAGGGAGTGGTGTATTTGGATATGTTGTGTTTTTTAATTAATAGATAGCTCATACATAAATACTGAAGTAAAATGACGTTAATAGCCTACTGGTATTTACCCTCAGCTGTAGTCTTAGACATTGGGCTCTCGAGTTAAAACAGCTGTCCTGGGATGGTCAAGCATGTTACTGTTTATTCGGTCATTTTTGCATACATCTGACATAAGGTTGAGGTTATTGTTAAGTCTGTCTGGTCCTCCATCTGTTAACAATTTCAGTTTCACACAAGAACTCTTGTTGACCACCAGTGACATTTACCAGACTTTGGGGATCACTTGCTCTTGGGGTAAGAAAGAAACCCATCCATATTTGTTTCAATAGGTTCAACCTCTTGGTCACTGTATCTCAAAGAAGAAAAATGGTTTATGTTTATTAGTTTTGCACCACAGAACTGGTTCAAAACCTGTGGGAGGAATTCCTGGTGGATGGCTTGCACTTGGGGTATGGAATAAGTCTTTTGATTCCAGTGTTTTATCTACAAATGGCTTCATGTAAGTCATTTGACTCATCAAGGCAAAAAAACAGTGAGTCAAAATCCAAACCTTTTGAGTCTTAAGCTGATGATCAGGTTTCAGTAGTTTTTAAAAAATAATTATATTGTCTAAATACGAACAAAAATATTAGTTTTATAATATGACTAAAGCCAATAAGGTAATTCCTATGCCAGAAGCATCTGAACACTATATTTGTTAAAAATCTTGTTGATGGTATCATGTCATCAGAAATAATCTGAGCATATATGACAAGGCGTTTATTGTTGACTATGTCAGTGCTTTCATCTGCCATTGCTGTCACAAATGACGAATTTTGCAGGTCATGTATAAGACTATCCTCAACAATGTTTGATAGGCTCTCCAGTAACTCTGAACAGGTAGTAGCCGAGTCATACTGATTGGCAGAATTCTTCAAAATGCCAATAGCATCAATTTCTTCAGCCGTTAAGTCGTGTATTAAATTAAGAAGAGATTTGTATTTTAAAAAAGGGATGTCTTCTACACTTATCCAATGTACACGCTTAAGTAGCACTTTCACTGCTTTGTCTTGATTGGAAGAATGTTTTTGTAAACCTGCATTCAAATCTGCCTGGTGTTGTGGACCTTCAATCAGCAGTTTGTGAATTTATTGATTTTTGCACATTTGCTCTTGGAGGGTTTTTCTTAGCCTCTGCACGTATATGGCAAGACATAAAGGCGTCTTCACTGTCACATTCTTCACTCGACTTAACGTCATTTTTAAAACATAGCCAGCTGTGTTTTCAACCATTGCTGCACAAAATACGTTTATCTTATGAGTAACCATTACCTCATCTTTGGATGATGAAGGCTCCACTGGTTCAATAGCAATACTATTATCATCGGTTGGTCATAAAAGCGGTCCGTAAGATAATTTTGTTTGTTTCAGATCTATTTTAATTTTTTTTTTGCCTTGGATGCCATTTTCAGTCGAACGCTGACAGTATCTTGGAACTATGCAAGGCATACATTTGAGCAAATGGAAAATTGTTGTTTCGTTACATGACAAAGGTGTGCATAAAATAATATTTTCTCGTGAGAATCACTTTTAAATCACGTGTTTATTTTCTGCCTCTTTCTTGGGTATGGTGATTATACGGTTCTAACATCCTGTTGCTACAAATGATGTGACAGTTACAGGTCACATAAGGTCAGCTCCAGGCTTCACACTTAGTTGAAACCCTGTGTATTATGATAACATTAGAGGAAGAAACTGATGTGCGTGTGTTTTCCCTGTTCTGGAGAGTTGTAATCTAACCATTAAAGTAGTTGGACCAAACCTTAATTTTGTGTTAATCAGCAAAACATAATATTGGGGTGCATCAATATACGTACTGACGACGAGTTTTAGACCGAACCTTTGGGGTTTTTTTAATCAGCAAAACATAGCATTGGAGTGCGTCAGTATACGTACTGGCAACGATTTTTGTGCGTCAAATTGGAAAAGTCTGCGTATTCGATGCATGACGCATGGGTAGATAAAACACTGTGATTCTGTGGTCTACCTAAGCATATAAATTATATATTTATCTATCAACATGTATTTGTTTGTGTTCATGTTGTTGTTGTTTGGGTTTAATGCCATTTTTCAGCACATAATACATGGCAGCCAGTACAGCTGGTGGAGAAAGAACCCGGGAATGCCCCGGGAAGAACTTCCAACCCATATGAAGCTACTTTCAAGGTTTCTCGCATAACCACATTGGCTGAGCCCAAGACTCAAACTGACAAGAACAGAGATGAGATGGCAGTGATCAGTAAGGGTGAGCGCTCGGTCACCAAGGGCCTCATTTTGGATGTCTGGATAATAGACCTTTCAGTGGTAAACTGCTTAACATGTCAGATCACATATTGCTAACTTAGTCTATAATAAAATGTACAAGGCAGTGATAAGCCTTAGTTTTGTGGTGCAACATTGTATCGAAGAATGTTGGAGTTTTGTGATGTGTCCTTATTTTGAAATATTAAGAGTTCTTTTATGCATTATTATATTGAAGTACATTGGAGTTTTGTGATCCATCACTGTATAGAATTATGTTGGAGTCTTATGATGCATTATTGTATTGAGTACATTGGAGTCTTATGATGCATTATTGTATTGAGTATGTTGGAGTCTTATGATGCATTATTGTATTGAGTATGTTGGAGTCTTATGATGCATTATTGTATTGAGTATGTTGGAGTCTTATGATGCATTATTGTATAGATTATGTTGGAGTTTTGTCTTTTCAAAAAATGCATATAGGCTATTGTGATACCTTCTATCAGTCCATCCATTCATCTATCCATCTATGAATAAACTACTGAGGTGGATATGCTCCAAACTTTATTTTTCTGAACATAAATTATCTGCAAAGGAGTGTTATTTTTTGGCACTTTGGGGGTTCTTTGGAGGAGTCTCAAAAGTAAAAATGCTCTATACTTTAGATTCAAGGGATGTTTTCATATATATGTTGACAACTTCACGAATGCAGCAATCATGGAGATGTATAATATTCTGTGTTAGATTTGAATTTATAGCCTCTAGGTCACATTGAAGTGGCTATGTGTGATAATATGTTCTATATAAACAGCATGGTATTTTCAATTACAAGACATTGACTTTCTTATTGTCTAAGTCGTCAGCTTGTGTTGAACTCCTTGGGTCTGAATGTTCTGATTGTTTAATTCCAGGATTTAGGAAACGTAAGCGGTCACTCTCCAAAAGCCCTGGTGGAAAAAACTCTCCAAAGAGGATTCAAAAATCAACCAAGAAAAGGTTCAGCCTTGATGAGGTTGTCGACATTTTGAACAAAAGTGATGAGAATGGCAATAAGTCTGAAACAAGTGTTGATGATCAACCTAATGACAGTAAAGAAGAAAATGTCTTGAGTCCTGTCTCATCGCCTGCTAAAAACGGTAATAGAGAGAGGGATTCACCTGATCAGGACAGTATTGATGAAAATTATGATAACAATGATAGTGATGACAGCTTTAGTTCCGGGCATGACTCAGAGAGTGAAGAGAAAAGCAGTTGTAAGCAGAATAATAGGAAATCAAAAGCTGATGAAGAAAACAAATCAGAATTCTTCTCACTGAGGGCTTTAAATGTCAAACCAGTAAAGTCCAGTAAATTAAAAAATGTTTCCAAAGAAACAGATAGCAAGAAAAATGATTCTTCTAAAGAAGAACATGCATTTAATTCAAAAGAAAAGGCTAATAATAAACATGGTCGCAGAGTAAAGACATCGATTGATACAGACTCAGAGAGTGAGATGAGTGACACTGTGGAGAAAACATCGATAAGTCAGTTTAAAGTTGAGGACTCTGGCCTTGATGTACAGTCAGACTCAGAAGCTGGAAGTAGCTTTTCAGATTCACCTGTGAAAACATTATCACGTAAAAGGCAGGTTGTCAGCTGCATTGAAAGCACTGACAGTGAAGATGATGAAGAATCAAATAGTGCAAAAAGATGGCAGGCCAGTCGTCAGTTTGCTAATCATGACAGTTTGAGGCGTGCTGAACCAGAACAAGTGAGTAGTGACTATGAGATTGTGGAGGAAGAGAAGCAGGTGAAACAACGTAAACAGAAATCTGCAAAAAAATCCAGTATTCACACAGACACTAACTCTGATGAAGATGTTCCACTCTCACACTATAGTAAGGAAGGAGAAAAGGCAAGTTGAAATTACAGTAGCCCTTTATATCTAATATTCTCCCATCAATGAATGCAAGACATAGCCATTACTTTTCCTTGCCAAAATGTTTAAATAGTTTGGTGACACAGGGAGAGCTCAAAAATCAAAAGTCAAATGTATAAACATTTCAAGTAAAAAAATGGTCAAAGATCAAGTCATTGTAGCTCAATAAAAATTTTGGTTTTGCATAATAACTTTTGTTCTCGGGTAAGCTCCTTGACCAAACTTTCTGGTTGACATGCACTTAGGGCAAATAATAAATCCATTACTGTATTGGCATTGTGGATGTGGACACTGGGTTCAAAGGATTAAGTGTCCACTACGAAGAGTGGATGTCCATTATGTCTTATGGATATCGACTCAATCACAGATTTTATTCCAGCCATCTTGAGTTTTTATGGCACCCTCTGATTTTATTGCATTTGCCTCACAAGCTTACAAGTTAAACAAACAGATAGGAGACTCTTTGACACTGTAAACACAATCACATCTGTTGTCAGTTGCATACCTTTGCCTATACATACTACAGTAGTAACATTGCCTGTGGTATTTATGAAAGACCTAGCTAGACATAGGCACAGACAAACATGCCTAACTTAGAAAATATACCATGTTTTAAACTGCTTGAATATTCTCAAAAACCTGCAAGGTGACTGAGTATATTAATAGAATTGCAACATACATCCCTTTTTACCAACATGTACCAGCTAGCATATACACATGCAGCAATTTTAGATCCTATCAGCATCAAGTGGTACCTTCAATAGTCTTTCTCAATAAATAGTATTCCATAGAAGTTCTTGTTTGTACTGGAATGAGACCACTTAAGCCATCTGTATTAAAGATTATTGACAAGTTTGTGAACAGCAGCAACATTTCCTTGAAGTCAAATTTTACTCCATATATATAAAACAGCATTATTTCAGTTGTCATAATAGTGTTCAGTGATTACCTTTTTAAGACAATTTAGGAAGCAAAGCCAGCAAAAATAAATTTCAGTACTCTTGTTTGGCAGAGTTTTACTTTGTGAAGCACACCAGCAAAAAAAGGGTGTGCATTTCATTGTCGGCACAGATGGCAAACAAGATCTTAACATACGTCATTTCTGTGTGTACCGTGTCTGTCGAAATAGGAGACCACCTGTATGTAACAAAATTAGACAGGCTGAAATGAACATTCTGATTAGTTAATTGACCTATGCTTTTCATTATGATTTTAGCCATGAAATAGATTGATTGATAGACAATAATGAGTACATGATTGTTTATGCACAATTGATCTGTGTTGATAAAGCATTACCATTTGTACTGTGGACAGAGACATTTAACTCTAGTCTGGGCTTGTGGAATTTGAGTCAAGGCTTGTGTGTTTTTTGAGTCACCAGCCTTGGGCCTGTGTCTAAATATTTTTTTCTTCCAGTACTGCAGATATTCTCAGTTTCGAAGGACAAGTGCAGGCAATTTGAATAAATGAAAAAGGGGAATCCTTTGGTCACTGCTGAGAAATTTGATGCCAGAAACATTCAGATAAACATTATACATTATACAACAGTGAGACAATGGAACAGATGAACAATAATAGATACAGCCAGATATTTCAACCCTGATTTTATTGACAAGGTGGTTTTGCAATACAATTGATAATTATTCATACTTATTTTAAACAATATTAATATAAGTTTTATTCCATGACATACCTGTAATTTTTAAAATGAAAATTAAATATTTAAAAATAGTTATTCTTTTCATACATTTTATGTAATTGATCACATCAGTGTGATCCCCCACTAAAAATGCCACTCCTCCTATAAGGTCAATTTCCAGGTCATTTAAGATGGGGGACCATTGTACATGTACTTCTAATGGGAGAAAACACAATATGTTATTGATGTTCATGTTTTCAGACACAGTCAGCACCTGGTTTGATTGGGCCATGCCCGATTTAAGTTATAAAGAATCTCCAGTGCACATGTCCATCTTACTTACTGAAGTGGACTTGGATACCAAGGATTTTGAATTTTTTGGAGAACACATGATATATGTTGCAGATTTGGGTTACATTCCCCGGGTCATAGTTTGAAGGGTACAAAAGGGGAATATGTAAAAAAAAATCATGGACATTTGGCACAGTGACACATTTAAGTAGGTCAAGTTTTTGGGGAAATGTTTTTGTTATCCATATGGATCAATAAGATAAATATTAACTGTCATAAAGATTATATTTTAAAATAGTGCATACTGTATATGAAAATATAGAATGTCAGACACAACAGACTGTTGGGGTATTAACAGAAATAGAAAACATGTCTGCATCTCTAATAACAAAAGGAATGTAACTCCCACATATTCAGAAAGATTAAAAGCAGCACAACTGATGATGTTATTTTTTCTTCCTAAAATATCTAGGTAGAAAAATATCCCATATTAAAAGAGATTTCTTATCCCAATCTTGTTTCTTATGATTCCTGTTCTGTTTCTGGACATGTATGGATGAGACTGAAATCCCAGTAGAATAAAACATACATGTCATTCACATTGCACAAAATGGTCTACCAAAAATGTATTTTGTATTAAATAAATTTCTAATTTGCCTGAAGTTAAAAACTGCCTCAATGCTATCATCAGTAACATAGGACTGCTTTGGATACTCTTTACTGGCTTATTGTTAGACATATTCTTCGATATTCTAAATTAGATTTTTAAAATTGGAGATCCCTTAAATGTTGCTTAGGCCCCCCCCCCTTCCCCACCGATCCCTGAATGTGTGTTTCCTATTTCACTGCTTTAAAATAAGGGTAGTTAGGTATTTGTTTTTTTTAAACATTATGTACATGTATATTATAATGATTAGTATATATAATGTACTAAGTTCTGGCCTAAACCAGCTCAGTTAGATGTACAAATCAATTTAAATCAATGTCGGGTGTAAAATATTTTTTATTTGAAACAATTTTTTACGGGGTTGGGTTGGGGGAAGTGCAGGGGTAAGCAAAGATAAACAGGGATGATCGGCTGACCGGAAACACACATTTTATTTTTGGCCTTATATAGAAACCTGTAAATTCTTAACATTCTATCTTCTTTCAGAAGTCGGGGAAAAATGTTGAAAAGAAAAATGACAAGAAAACTTCAGAGAATAAGAAGAATCAGAAAACCAGCAAGGTACCTGACATATAGCAGTGTTTTCATAAAATTTCAGTAATGGGAGTTCCATCAAAATACCCATATCTATTTATATTTAGTTTTTAACAAATATGGAGTACCAAGAGCACATGGTAGCATTTCTTGGTGTCAGGAACACTTCTTATGGGATCAAAGTGAAACCTGATACAGTGCAGTTTCTTTACAACAACATATATTCTGCAACAGCGCTCCGTCCCACTGCAGATCCAGGGTTGTACAATTGGCCCAAAGCATCCTCACTTCATGTCATAAGAGGCAGCTAAGTAGAGGCAACCTGTTTGCCGTGGGTTGCAGCCATGTGAGGGAATGAAAGGATCCTGGTAGTTGAGCAGAGGCTTTCCAATGAAATACACTACTTTAGCCTCTACTTCTTCTGGATGGGTGGTTAGGAGGGCCGAGCTCTTTGAGGTCTTAATTTACTTGCTCACTTTCTCTTTTTCCTTGTGTCTCTCTTGATACCACCGTTACTCTACAGTTTACCCCATTATTTTTCTTTTCTCTACTCTCAGAAGACTTCCTAGAAGGCATTGGCTTAATGGGTCAGTCGGGAGGTAATTTTGCCAACTGAGTATGTCATAGGGATCAATCGGGAGATGATTTTGCCTACTGAGTATACCACCTGCATATCCCTGGCACTTGAAAAGTGTCCCCATGTTGGACTCCATGGCTGGTGGGCAAGCACAGGTAACAACTGAAAAACAAAATATGGAAAATCAAACCAAAAAAATCAACTCAAGAGAAGTGAAACCATATCAGACTCATCCAGTCCAAAGATGAAAGCAAACCACTTGTCGCATTATCACCGTTTGTAGTCATAAAGACTACTTGGATTACTCGGCAAACCCAAAAGTGTAAGAAAACTAAAATCAGGTGGTTTACTTGTGGTGTGTGATCAGAAAGCGCATACTGAAAACATCCAAAATATTAAGACATTTCATGATAGTCCAGTATCCTGTTTCGCCCACACATCATTAAATACATCCAAAGGCGTCATTCGTTGTCATGACTTGGCTGGAGTCAGGAACACAGAAATAACCGAAGGGATGAAAAATGAAGGTGTCACTGCATCCGTAGAATTTGTATTAATCGTAACAACAATTTGCAGGACACCAACACCATTATACTCACCTTCAACAAACCAACAGTACCTAAAGTGGTCAAAGTTTGATTTTTACAAGTCAGGGTTGAGATATACATACCAAATCCACTTCAGTGCTTCAAGTGTCAGAAATATGGCCATCATTAAGACATGCTCAAAAAGTCAAGTATGTGACCGATGTGGAGACCCATCTCATTGTGAATCTGAGTGCAGAGTCACTCTGTGTTGCATCAGCTGTCAGACATGATTTTTCTCCATTTTAAAGCGGAATCCCGCTTTTCTTCTGACTTGAATCAGATTTTTCTTGATATAGTCTGTTTTTTATATCATCTCCGATCTGGTTTTTTAAAAACGGTCTGCCAGGTCCCATTCTGCAACGACCCTTGTAAAGTATTTGTTCCATATATTAGTTAGCACATGACTCTCGTAAAGAGTATTCTGATTGGTCAAAAGTTTAAATTCATCCAATGAATCTTCGTGTAATGGAAACTGATGGCAATGGAAAGAAGAAGCATGCTTGCAAAGCATGGCGTCCCGAGTTGTTGAGAGAGACCATGACACAAGAAGTTGAGATAAAGGTTTAAAAAACGTATGGAAATGGGAATGGCTGGAGTGAAAAGTTGACGGAAATTTAGTTGGTCAGATTTTAAGAAAACTGAACACTAGAGGACTGGCATTTTGTGACCTCGGCAAGAAAGATCTGAATTACAGTAATCTCAGTTGGGAGAGTTTGGAACAGCACCTACAAAAGAAGCTGCATACGGAAAAATTGAAGCTCAGAAGGCATCAGGAAAAAGTGCAGTTAATTACAATAAGAAGAAAGATTTCTTGCATGAGAGAACAGATGTAGCCCTCTGTCAGAATATGCATACTGCATGTCGCCAATACAAGCACTAGCTTGAAAGGAAAAGGCTCTCGTTGAGAAGGAAAAGTAACGATTGCACATTGAGCCAAAAAAGTCAGTGGTGACAAAAAGGAAGGCTAAAGAAATCTTTGCCAAAGCCGCAAAAAGATCTCGACTGGCATATCAACAGGTTCTGTCCAGTGGAGAAAAAGACAAGTGAATGTATGGGATTATTTTTATATAGTTGATGTACTTGGTTTATTTTACAGATTTGTTATGAAAAGAGAGAAGTATAATATGTTTGCTGCAAAAATTGACAAATTAATGTGACTTAATTACGATGTGAACACTGACATGCACATGAAATAACTTCAGCATCAATAGTATTTGAGAACAAATTCATGTGACAATAAATATTATAAAATTATTCAAGTCAAGTTGAACATTTTTGGTAAGTTTATTAGTTTTTCAGATGATTATTTTGTTTCATATTATGATCATAAGTTGCACCAGGATCAGTTTTTTATGATTATAAAATGCGTTTTTGGCCAGCAGCCTTCTGCCCCCTGGACCCCCGGATCGGGGGCGCTGCCCCTCGAGACCCCGTTGGGGGAGGACCCCAAACCCCCTTAATTTTTTTCCAGCTTTTTTATGGAAGACCAAAATCATGTTTGAGCTGTGGAAAGGAGCACCATGCCAGTTCATAGGACTGGGAAATGTGTAAACAAGAGAAGGAAATACAAAGGGTAAAGTACACTTCTAACATCCCCTATCCAGAGGCCAGAAAGCTTGTACAAGCTAGAACTTCCTTCCCCCAGCCCAGCCTTCTCAACTATAGTGAAGAATAATCCAAAAACAACTAAAGACACACAAACCCAAACAAGCCTACGTGATTCATCAAGCTCAAACACTATGCATTACAAACTTCAAAAGGAAACAATATCCACTCAAACTACATTCAACAACACAAAACCAAAATCTAGAAACAGTAAAAAGAGATCACAAACAAACAGGCAGCAAAAAGGGTCTGATGACCCCAGAAAGCTGCATAACAGGTTTGACAACTTTGAGGACATGGCAGACCTGCCAACTCTTACGTTTTTCTGTTAAGTCTTACGAAAATTACCCTTAAAATACGACCTTACAGCATACAAGCAAAAACTATGGAAAAATGGTCATTGCCGAAAAATCCGAATAATTGGTTCATCTTTGTTTTATTTGGATCCGGGTTTCATATTAGAAATAGTGAAATTAGATAGGGAACCAGACTAACTTTACAGCAGTACTCCAGACGCTTTAAGCTGCACCTATTTGCTAATGCTAAACATTTGCATGATCAAACTGATGATTATAGAATTTTTTTAAAATGGCGTCCCAAATGTGATGCATGTTCAAGATGAAAGGGAATATAAGCCTCTAGAAAAGTGTTAATAATCAACACAGAAGAATAAAAAGGAATCTTCAGATTCTTGTGAATAAAAGATGGAAAGGACACAATTACGTTTATTGGACATCACATGCCAATTTGGGTACGTCTCGTGGCGGGAGATATGATTGCCGTTGTCATATAAAATGGAAAAAGAATTTCCAAGAATTACGTCAAGTTGAGAGATAGCAACAAGCCATTGAGTTGCATAGTGTTTGGAACTAAAGTTTGTGCAGCTGTACTAGTGGTAAATAAGGTCTATGCCTACTTTACAAACTTTTCAGTTGAACATAATGTTATCGTCACTGTGTCGAACTTTTAATTATGTTTTCCAGCTTTACAATAGCAGATATTGATATTTTGTTACACCTTACTGAAAACTGATCAATCTTACAGAAAAAAATCAGCTGCCTTACTGAGACGGACTCGTCAGGGTTGGCAGGTCTGACACGGATACAGATAAAACTGCTCCAAGTACTCAAGGTGGCTCCAGACCTACAACCAAAAGCTTTAACCCTGTACTTAAGGTGGCTCCAGACCTACAACCAAAAACTTTAACCCTGTACTTAAGGTGGCTCCAGACCTACAACCAAAAACTTTAATCCTGTACTTCTTCAAGATAATAAGCACATAGATTTTCCCTGCAAATGGTCTTACCAAATTACATCATCATGTCTGCTTTAATTTCATAATGAAGAACACATCATACAGTAGAATTGTCGAGGACTTGAAACCAACTACAGTGACATTCTTCTGCTTTTAAATGAACATGATCCTGCAGTACTATGCCTGCAGGAAACATTTCTAAAAGATATCGACAACATCACACTTAAAAGCTACTCCCTTTTTAACACCTACTCAAAAAATGTTGACAGGGCCTCAGGAGGAGTTTCCATTGTTGAGAACAGTAGGGCCCCTAATAGCTTCATTCTCATAATTTGCAACCCATTGCTGTAAGCCTCACTCCACATCAAGTGATTTCCTTTTGTTCCAATTTTATACTGCCAAATACCAACCTACTACCAAACAAATTAGACAACCTTGTTCAACAACTGCATGCCCCATTTGTTCTAATCTGGGATTTTAATGCCCATAACATTTTATGAGAATCAAATTACATAATCAACAGAGATTTCATTTCTAGATACAATTTGTGTCTATATAACACCAAACCACCAACATATTTACACCCAGGAATGGGTACATACACGTGTATCGATATGACAATTTTTTCTCCTTTGCTGCTTTTGGATTATGATTGGAAGGTCACTGATGGGTGTGCCACAGGGCAGCATTTTATCAGTAATGCTTTTCAACATCAAAATTAATAGCATTACCAAGTGTTTGGCTCCTGGTGTGAATTGTTCCATATACATTGATGATTTTCTACTATGTTATCGATCAAAGCACATGCATACAAATAATAGACAACTACAACAGAATATAAACAAGATTCAAAATTGGGTCAATGCTAATGGTTTCAAATTCTCAAAATCAAAAACAGTATGCATGCGTTTCTGTCAGTTACAAAGACATCATGATGAACCTAAACTCACGCTGGACAGAACACCTATTATACCAGTTGTTAAGGAAACAAAGTATTAATGTATTATCAAATAAAGATATGTTCCTTTGGCATTAAAATATCATCCAGCCTTGACATAAAAATTAATCTTTCTATAATCCTCCAGATGTCTGTCTCTGAAACACCTACCTGGCTACTCAACCAACCAAAAGTACTTTTTAAACTACACCATGGACAAAATCTAAGACAAGCCCTTCCATCTTCCACAACTCTTATCAGGAACTCCTCACCGAATTTAATAACTGCAAAAGAATTTACACTGATGGATCAAAGGATGAGGAAACGGATGCTGTAACCTTCTTTAGTGGAAAACACAACAAAAGTTCTCTTGCCAAATGGTACATAACTTTTCTCAGCTGAAATCAGCAATAGACCTTGCTCTGCATTATATCGAAATAAAACATTTTTTAAACTGCATCATCTTCTCAGGCTCACTGTCAGGACTTCAGTCACTACACAACAGTACATTGCAAAACCCATTACTGATGAATATTCTCATCAAACATTCCGAGCTGTGTACCTCAGACAGTATAATATACTGTTCGTTACCAGCCATATTGGTATTAAAGGTAATAGCAGATTGCGCTGCTAAAATGGCCCTCTCTCTTGAACCATCTGATTTTAAAATACCATACACCGATTTTAAACATAGTATCAAAAAGTCTTTACGTCTCAGGTGGCATGCATCATGGAATGATGCATTGAATAACAAACTCCATGCAATGAAGCTGACCCTAGGAGACTGGACTCTTTCCTACAGAACAAACTCTAAGGAGTCATTGCAAGAATTAAAATTGGTCATACTTATATAACTCACTCCTACATGCTGAAAGGCGAAAACCCACCAGAGTGCATTTCTTGCAATGAACCAATCACTGTTGAGCACTTTATGATAGATTGTTTTGACCTCCAATCTTGGTGCGATCATCACTACAGTGTTTATCACGTGAAGGAACTTTTTGATACAATAAATGTCTCTTGCATGTTAAAATTCCTGAAGGAAGTAAACATTTATTCTAAGATATAACTCATGCTTTCACTTTGAGTGTTTTTATGTAATGTATATACCATCGTTCATACTCAGTATATTTTCATCTGAATATTTATTGACAAACACCATTTACATTCCCTGATGATTGGGAAGCTTTATATATTATCCTCACCATCCAATCATTTTGCTTTTAACTGTTTGATTTTATTATCGCTGGTCGATAATAAACTTTTTCTCAACAGCTAAAAATCTTACATATAACTTTTCTATGGCACTAAATAGCCTTACAGTGCTGGTGCACCTTAAAACTACAGTTAATCAATCAATCAATCAACAGTTCTCCAGGTTGCATCTAAAAGGATTGCATTTGCAAGTAAAGATTTAGAATTGGCAATTGAAAATTGTCAGCTGATTACCTTCAGAATCAAAATGTGGCAACCAGAAAATGACAACATCACTTTCAGAATTATGGTTATATTCCTTGTTTTACAGTATTATTAATAGTATTAATGTTTGGCAGATCCAGTTTAATTTACATCATAATCCCTTTGAATTGTGAGACTGCTGATTTCAGTATTAAATATATGTGACTTGTCAGGCAAGTAAGGCTGCAGTGTTTACACTTGTAAATGGCTCAGTTTTGTTTACTGCTTGTAAACATTTACAGAATCAGTAATTTGTAAATGAACATGCTTGTGGCTGCCAATGAAGCAGAAACTACCCGTTCCAATAGTATATTTCCACTTCTCTACCTTAGAGGACTTATTTTCCTGTTCATTCTTTGATTAAAGTATGATTTCACATGAAGTTAATTTGCTGATAATGTTGATGAAAATATTTTTAAACTACATTACCTTTGTTAACGGAACCTTTGATTACTAACATTTTAGTTTAATGTTTCTAAGCCATTGCACATTTCTCTTTTAATCATTGTACATATTACAAAAGAATCCTATGCACATGTTCAGGTAGTATATCTGGTTACATTATTGAATTTTCATCACGTACATAAACATAGTAGTTGGAACAAGGGTGATTTCCCAAAAGTTAATTTCTGTACCACATGTTTTGACTAAATTTTGTAGATGGCTTGGATTTGAGAGAAGGTAGACACTATTGATTTAAGGTCAGAGGTTGAGGTCAGATTGACTCCAAGCAGGAAAATGGTTTCCACAAAATAACTTGAGTCCTATACTACTGAATGTGACCAAACTCTGCAGATGGTTTGCATATAAGAATGAAAGACACCTGTCAATTTTGGCTTCAATAGGGTCACCAAGACTGAAAGAAGAAAAATGGTTTCCACTGATTAACTTGAGTTCTGTGTCTTGTCTGGACCAGCTATTGTGGATGACTTGTTAAAATATAGAGGGTATCAGCTGATTTTGGATTTAAAAAGTTGAGTATCTGATCAAGAAATGTGGGTGGGGTTACATAAAAGAAGAAGAATAAGTTATATTCACTTAATGGCATGCGTATAATGTACTATTTATCTTCTCTTGAATGGCTCTATTCCCAGTTTGCATGGGTCACTTATCGGATTTCAACAATTTTAAATAGCCATTAACAATTTTTGAATATTCTAGATGACAAAGGTTAAACAGTTAAAGTTTAAATCTGAGATGCTTTGATTCCTTCATGTTGTAATAGTGTGTATTCATCCATTTTGTCATTGCAATATTTTATGTCGTAATTTCAGTTGTCAAGAGAGATAATTATTTGAACAAATCGAGGACATAAGACTTATTTGGTTCAGTCAATAATTTGGATTATCATCATTTAAATATTTGATCTTTTACTGTTTAAATAATGAATCCACAGGAAAAGAAGTCACAAAACAAGACAGTGGAACATTTGAAAAGGATCTGCAAGGCAAGTGGCATTTTCTTGCGAGGCAAGAGGAGTCTAAAAGATTGTACCACGGAGAAGGAGATGATAGAAAGAATGAAAGAAATCCTCAAAGAGGCAGGAATGGAGGGTATGTTTTAACTTGCAAAGATATAGATCTTTGATAAATATCCATCCAGTAGAAACATTTTCTTATTTGGCTGTACCAGACATGTTATGCAGTGTACTGATGGAACTGACTCTTTTATTAACATATTGGTTACTTGCATTTCACTCAAGGAAGTACATGTAACCACCTAATATAAGGTATTATGAGAAACAATACATAATTAAAACATAAAATTTTTATTAAATTTTAGTTCATTATAGTGTGTGTGTGTGTGTGTGGATATATATTGATATAAATTGACAACTCTTTAAAATAATGTATTTACAAAAATTGGACAATCCCATGCCGTTGAAGGAAGGTAACTTACCATGCACATAAAGCAAATTTGTAACACTGGTTCCCCAGTACAGTTTAATACTTTGCATAAGGTTTAATTTTTCAAAATAAAGAATTTACCATTTATTTCTAACTGGTTATCCTGGTTATTTAAAACATACCCTGTACATCTGAGGTATTGTTGAAATAACTAAATTCCCTGTATTTTGGAGTATGATTGATGGGTGTAGTTTGGGTTACAGAGTAAGCAGCTTGACCTTACATCAGATGTGTACCCCACAAAAGACTGCTAGCTTTGCTTGGTCAGTTTCACTTCCTGGACTTTAAAGGTATATAAGAAAAAGAAACGGAGCTGCAAAATTGTTTTTGATTCTAGCTGAAAATATATGTACAGTGCCATGTAGAGGTCTGCCTCTTCCAATAAATGTTTGACCCTAATCCTTAGTTTGTTTTCCAGCGTAACAACCCTTTGATTGAGCCCCGAGTGTGGTACATTGGCCAGTAACAGAGGGTGTTATTTAATCTTGTTGCAGATTTGACAAGTGTTTAATTGCAACATTTAATAAATTGCACAAACTTTATGATCAAAGTGTTACAGAGCCCAAGGTCAATCTCTAAATAAGCATCCACATATGACAGTGAGGCCAAGGAAAATTAGTCAGATGATATTTATGATGACTAGACCACAATGATTTACTAGATGACAGTGGAGGATTTCAGAACTTTTTTCAGACAATGAGAATTAATTCATGGACTTTTTGAACCCGATGACATTAGGTAGTGACATTTATAGGATACTATGAACTAAAAAAAATGTGGACGTAACTTCAAGTTTGCACACATTTAATACAATTTCCTTTGATTGGGTACCTGGGTAACTTTACTAAATTTTTCTAAAGTTTTGACAGCTTTAGTCCTACAAGTCATTCAGTATTCAGATTTCTTTGGCTTTCAGTTGTATACATAATATTTATACATAATGATCTTAATCCATTGTCAAATATGACTGCCATTACTAAAAATAAAATGAAACTTAGAATGGCTTTTTTTTAAGCACCTTTCAACAGAATTGTGCCAAAAAGCATCCTGTCAAAAGGATTGCAAATTTATACCAAGATGCCAATCCACCAGCAGATGTGGTTTCCATTACTAAAAAATAGACTAAACGTTAAATGACTACTCAGAAATTTACACAATTGAAATTGACAAAAAAAATTGACACAGAGCATTCAGTGATAAGGCTTTCAAATTTCTAAAATGTGTGCCATTTCAGCATCAGATGCAGCTGCCATTACTAAAATGGACAATTCTTTAACTGAGTTCTTTAAAATAGTTACTGAACAGAATTTGACCAAGTTTTACGAAAAGCATTCTGGCATGAAGGGCTGTCTGCTGTCATAGACCGCTGCTGTTACCAAACAAAATAGATAAAACTTTTCAGATTTTTTATGTAAAACACTACTTAACAGATTTTGATGTAGTATACATTGCCATTTCATATATTTGAAGCCAATACTCAAAAACTATTTTAAAAAATATGTAGTTTTTATTTTAATTATTTTTAAGGGTGGGGCTGCTAACAATGTGGTATCAAGTCCGCATGGCTGGAAGAGATCCAGGGGACCATGATGGTTGTATAGATGACTGGCCCTTTTTAATGCTAGGAAAGGGATCCAATATACATGGCCTAAGAAAGAAGCTAAATGGCATCAACATTAATAAACATTATTATAGTACTTATGTGCTTTAAGCTTTTCTTTCCCCTTTACAGTTTTGGTTGGTGTGTGAATTTGCATTACCAAACTGACATACATCAACTACCCAGGTGAGCAATATTAGGTCCACTTAGGCCTCTTGTTAGTGGATTGCTGCAAAACTTAGTACATATTATGCATATCATCAGAAAATATGCATATTGACCAATCATTTTACACACACTATTTTCAAAGAGTTACAGTATGCACCTTTGTTTAGTATAAACATATCTCCATTGCTTAGGATTGGAATGCGTCAGAAGCACATTTATGTGAATTAATTGTTAACCATTCCTCCTGTTATAGTTTTATTGCACAGTTTGTGTAAAATAATGTGAATTACAAGAAGTATGTGTAAAATTGCATTCAAAATTTTACCCATATGGACATAGAGCTCATTGCAAAATTCATCTTCTTCTTTGTAATTTTACCCGTATTGCCAAATAGCTCATGCCAGAATTCATCTTCTGTGTGATTTTACCCATATGGACATATAGCTCATGCAAAATTCATCTTTTGTGTAATTTGCAGGCAAGCCAACCCTTGAGAAGGCCGAAGAACTTAGGTTGATGACTGAAGCAGCAGAACTTGATACTGGAAATATCTTATCTGAAAAATCAGGTAGATGAAACAAATCATTGAAAAATATACAGATACATGTTACATATATGTAATTAAATTGCTTGTGTGTTAGTTTTAAAATTCTTTTTATTTTTTATTTTTTGTTTCATTACATTTTATTGTAATGATTATTTTCACGGGATTCAATATTTTTTTCAAGTAAATTCTGTTTGTATAGAACACAAAAGGTGTTATATTAGCATTATTTTTAGCTCATCCTGGTTCATAGATTTGTAAACATCGAGTGTTAATGATTGGCTATTTCCAAGGTCATTTCGGCCCATGTATTAACTGGATTGTAAACAACCTTTCTATTTTATATATTTTCAGAGTGAGAATTTGGTACTAAGATAGGACTATTCTTGCATACGTGACAAATGGCATTTTATTTTATTGAGATGTTCAAATTAGTAAATCACGCAGCCTATCACGTGGAGTACCATGTGACCTAAATCGAGGCTTAAAACAGCCAATTGGTATTAAATTTATTCAGTTGTATTTTAAACCTTGAGGGCTCAAGAGGTTTCTAACTGTTGTTGCCAGTTTGAAGTTCTTTTGATTTTGGAATGTAATAATTTATTCTCTAAAAAACAAAACAAGTGTACTTTTCTATAAAAAAATTCTGGGACAAAGACGTTCAGTGGAAATTTACTCTGGAGTTCTATACGGAAACATAAACCGTGATTCAGTTGAGGATCTGTTACCACCAGTACAACGGTCTCATCTGACGTCATCGCTTCCATATTGGAATTTCATCGAGATTCGAACCTGGATTTTCTTAGAACTGTTTATTGATAAGACTTATATTTTTCAATCTTTGGATTAAATTTTGGATTATATTCACAAACTGTAAGTCCAATTTCCAATTTTTACATTGTTTTCTAGGGAAATAAATTATTTTGTTAAAACATACAAAGCTTGTTGACTTCACTCTTTTCTCTTGTTATTATTGTACGAACCTACACGTAACAAGAGAAAATTGGGGCCTTGTTCTTGGATAAAATTTGGCTAAAATATTTCAGAAAATTGTTTCTTGAAATTTAAATTCCCCTATTTTACAAATCCCAAGTACTATTTTACATTTTGTTTGAAATCTTTAGTGAAAACAACAGGCTTTCATTCACAATGTCATCAAAAGTGGAAACTTTTCTTTCTAATCCAACTCAGGAGCAGTTTAATAGTCTGAAGAAAGATGAGCTGCTTGAACTTGCCAGAAAGTACGATCTTTCTGAAGCATAATCTTTCTTAATGAAACAAGAAATCAAAAATATTTTGATTCAGTATTTGGTAGAGAAGACTGTTTTGATAAAAGTGTTTTGGCTTTGGTCAGTAAGTCTGTATCAGACTCTGACATAAAAGTAATGGAATTAAAAATGAAATACAAAATGGAATTGGAGTAAAGGAAGCGTGAGCTTCAGAAAGAGGAAAGAGAGAAAGATAAACAAATACTTTATGAAAAAGAGGAGAAAGAGAAACAGTTGCAGATGCAATTAGAAGAGAAACAATTGCAGTTGCAATTTGAGAAAGAGGAGAGAGAGAGAGACAGATGCAATTACAAAGAGAGAAGGATGAAAGGGAATTTCAAATTAGAATGAAAGAAATGGAGCTGGCAAGAGAAAAGCACGATCCCACTTCACATACAAATTCAAGTTTTGACATTACAAAAAAATATTAGGTTAGTTCCCCCTTTTAGTGAAAAAGAAGTAGACAAATATTTTATTTGTTTTGAAAAAGTTGCTGAAAATTTGAAATGGCCAAGGGAGCATTGGACTCAGTTATTGCAATGTGTACTTTTTGGCAAAGCCTGAAATATTTATGCATCCCTGTCAGTACAACAGAGTTCTGACTATGATTTGGTTAAGGAGTGCATCTTAAGGGGTTATGCATTAGTCCCTGAGGCTTATCAGCAAAAATTCAGAAACTATAAAAAATAATCTGGACAAACTTATGTTGAATTTGCTAGAGAAAAAGAACAGTTATTTAAGAGATGGTGCTTAGCTAAGAACGTTGAACATGATTATGAAAGTCTTGAACAACTTGTGTTACTTGAAGAGTTCAGAAACTGTGTTCCTAATGACAAGAATCATCTTGAAGAGCACAAGATTGAAACCTTGGAAAATGCTGCTCTTGCTGCTAATGAGTATTCTTTAACTCATAAAGTTCCTGTTGTAAGCAAATATTTCACTCAGCAGTCTACTGGTAGAAAGGTATTTCAGCCCAATACGACTCCTCCTAAAACTCAATCTGGCACAACTTCTAAAAATCAAGCTTCTGATAAACTTGATTCAAAATCCTTGTCTATTCCAACAAGTACCTATTGCAAGAAAAAAGGACACATCATTTCTGATTGCTTTAAATTGAAATATAGGAATCAGAATGAAGATAGATCTATCCCAAATGCTCTTATTTCTAAGAGGTCAAGGTCACAGTCATGTATTGAAAGCAATATATTTGTTGGGTCTAATAAACCCCAGTCTGATTTTATTATGGAGAATTATGAACCATTCATGTCGAAGGGTTCTATATCACTCTGGGTGATTTGGCCAATCCTATCCCTGTTAAAATTTTAAGGGATACAGGGGCTTCTCAAAGTCTTTTATTATCAGGTACTTTGCCTTTTTCTGAGAAGTCCTGTTCTAATGAGAGTGTTCTCATTCAGGGAGTAGAGTGCGGCTTTGTTAATGTTCCTCTGCATTCTGTAAATTTGTCATCAGACTTAGTTTCAGGATCTTTGACAGTCGGTATAGTGTCTACTTTACCCATTGAGGGCATTCATTTCTTGCTAGGCAACGACCTGGCTGGAGACAAGGATGTGGTTAATCCACTTGTAACTGACAAGCCTTCTTTGGATCAGAAAGTTGATCCAATTGAAAAAGAATACCCTGATTTATACCCAGCTTGTGCAGTTACCAGAGCTATGTCAAAGAAAGCTCTTGAGAATGATTTTGATAAGGAAAATATTCCTTTAGCTGACACATGTATTGGTCAGGCTTTTGATGAGGTCAGTTTCATTTCTAATTTAAATACCCATTCTCTTTTATCTAATCAGGGTGACAAACTACAATCACTTGTTGTCGAAGAGGAAAAAGATCCTGAGATCTCCTGTTTGTTTCAGAGGCTCATTAGTGAAACTGAAGCCATTGAAGTAGCTGTCTGTTATTTCATTAAAAATGGAATTTTTTTGAGAAAATGGAGACCTCCTGAGGTACCTGCTAGTGACAAATGGTCCGTAAAATATCAGATTGTAGTTCCAAAATCTTACAGACAGGAAATACTTAGTTTGGCCCATGAAACTCCTCTGGCTGGTCAGTTAGGAATAAATAAAACTTATCACAAGATCTTGACACACTTTTATTGGCCAAAAATCAAAAGTGATGTTTGTAAATTCTGTAGATCTTGTCATACTTGTCAAATGGTAGGAAAACCCAATCAGAAGATACCTAAGGCTCATCTGCAACCTATTCCTGCATTTGACGAACCATTTAGCAGAATTTTGGTAGATTGTGTTGGTCCCTTACCTAAGACCAAGTCAGGCAACCAATATTTGTTGACATTTATGTGTGCGTCAACAAGATTCCCAGAGGCAATTCCTTTGAGGAATACTATAGTAAAAGCTTTGATAAAATTTTTTACTCAATTTGGCCTTCCCAAATCTGTTCAGTCTGGTCAAAGGTCAAATTTTCTGTCTGGAATTTTCCAGCTTGTTATGCTTGAATTTGGCACTCGGCAATTCAAGTCGAAAGTGAAACTATGGTTTCACATAACTTTACTTGTGAGAACATTTGAGTCTTGTAATAGAGTTCATTCACTCTTGCTCATTCTTCAAAATTTTCTTCAAATTAGATTTTACAGCCCTTACAAAGTAAAGAAGAAAATGAATGAGTTAAATTATAATAATAGCGCTCAGATCTAAATAAATTAATGGAGCACTAGTATATTGTAAGAGATAGCCAAGTAAATCATGCAATTAATTTAGTTGTACTTGTCCAACAAACTGAGGATTTAAGTGAAGAAATTCAATTGGATACAGTTGATCTTGGAGCAACAAATCTTTGGAATTCAGAAATTAGGAAAATTCTGGACCAGAAACTTTGACATTTACAACAACAAGAAAGGAATGAACTTAAACAGTTATCATTCGAATATGAGCACATGTTTCCAGATATTCCTGCAAGGACAACCAAAATTTTTCATGACAGTGAAATTGTAGATTCAAAACGTGTGAAACAACACCCATACAGGATGAACCCTCTCAAACAGGAACACTTGAAAAAGGAAATTCAGTATATATATATGCAAATGATGCACTTTGCAGGGTGTATTTTTCAGGTTGGGTGTTAATATATGTAATATTGAGATGCAGATTTGTTGAATACACTTAAACTGGGAGTTTACTGTATATCTGGTGAAATTTCTATTTTTGAAATGTTTATGAATTGCTATTTTGCAAAAAGCATGTGTTTGATTCTTGAAAGTTCGATATTATTCTTTTTTCATTTTATGACTTGTGATAAAATTCCAGAACTTAAACAGTGCAGAAATTACCCTATATAGATGCATATGGTAGATGTTCTTTTTCAGCTTTCTTTGTGCAGTATCCGGTAAATCAGATGACTGCACATCCCTTCACCAATATGCAGGGCTAAGGATCACACATCTATTACAAAGACTTTCTCCTTTGAAACCATACCTCAAAGCAGATGTCTTCAAATTACAATGGACTGATGATAATCTTTCACATTTCTTTGCTCTGAAAATCCTAAATTTTATTAACTATGTGATGGACAGGAATTTGATTGCATGCCTTGTGACAAAATTACATTTAAACTGATTACAGTGAATGTCATATATACTTGCTTATATGTTGAGTCCAAGAATTTCAGTCATTATGCAACCTGCTTGTTTCATAACCTGTTCATTTTGTAACTGGTTGTTTACAAATGTTACCACTTATAACTATGGTGTTTACGTTTTATGTTTGATAGACAAGAATTAGAGGAATGACACCCTTTTGCATAAATATTAATCAAATATTGAGAAGTCTGTCAGTACTAAATGTGATACAGTTGCCTGGCTCATTCGATGTCGACGCCTCCTTGTTAAGAACCACAATTCTGAAAACTACACCAAAGATCAAATTATCATATGTAAAAAAATATGTATTTAGAGTTAAATAAAATTTTTGGTTACCTTTAGACATATTTTAATAAAATCCAATTAAAGAAAATGACCCATTAAAAGATTTAATGTATCTATTATTAATTAAAATATTCTTTGACAGGAGTTTTCATTCTGAATTATATTATAGGAAACGCTTGTAATAAAAGTAAAAAGAAAAATGGAAAGTTCAGCTTATTACCTTTAATGATAAAACATTGCATTTTGAAACAGGAATTTAAAACACATTAAAATATGAAAACTCTTTCCTTTAATTATAAATCCTTAAATTGATGTGAAAAATTTATATTTTGAAACCAAAGAATAACAATATCAGAATAAGGATAGAGCAATACTATCACCTCTATGAGCACAAATAAAACACCTGTCAAGATCATTCACTTACACCAAGTTTTCATCTGTGTGCTTAACATCAACCATCGCTTTTTGTTGTGCCTACCTCATGTACAGACCAGCTTCATCCAGTAGGCTTGACAATAATACAGAGTACAAAGAAGAATTAAATCACACTTCCACAACTGGACTTGTTAAATTCCACAATTTGGGGATAAATGCAACTGATGTTAATGGAAAATACAACAGCATGTGTAGAAATACTGGGTACGAAACATTCGGTTATGAAACGCTGAGGTTACAAAATGACTGGCACCCATTGATATCTGATAGAGGTTGCTTCATTTGCATATAAGATAATTTCTTTCCATTAACATTAGTTTCATTTGCAAACTGCATAGACCTATATCTGCCATCACATAATGGGCTGGCAAATCTAGGTCTATGCAGTTTGTCATGAGTAATCAGTAGAACAAATAGCATAGACCCTGATTTGCCAGTGCATTATGTGATCAGGGTCTGTGTTTGCAGTGGGACTGAACATACAAGTATGGTACATCTTTTTTTTTTTTGATATGTATTTGAAGATGTGTTGGTGATGCATAGCTGTTATTTGCTTTAGAGGATTCATTAAAAATGTCTTTAAGAAAAGTATCATCCTAAGTCTAGGAGGAATAAGTGTATTTATGGTAAAATTTATTCTAGGTCATTGATTTGTTAATTGCTTGTCTTATGCTTTTTATATGACCTCAAGATTTTGTACAGGTGTGTTTGTGAACATGGGCAACATGATTATGAGCCCCTGATTACCATATTTATTCCTTTCTTCAGCCATTCTTGTTTGCCAAACTCAAGACCGAACTATTTGACAAACTTAAATGAACAAAACTTAGTAGACACATTTATCTTTTTTTTCTCATAGATACCATCTCATTAAAAGCAAAACTATATGAAATAACCTTTTCTTTGCTCCTCCAAGCAAATATTTATTCACTGTTTTTGCTTGTGTTTTCAGCAGTTGGAAAACGGAAAGTTCAGAGTCTGTTTGCTAGAAGAGAAGCATCACCTCCAGTAAAAAAGTCTGAATTCACTGGCTTCAGTCACCTGAAAGACCTTGTGGATAGTGATGCCTCCTCAGATGATTAGTCTAACAGTTTGGATGGATTCTTGAATGTTGAGTTTTCAAGCAACATTGATTCATACAATCTATGTATAACCGTATATATTTGTTCTTGTTTGTAAATCATCTTGCTAAATTTTGATTGCCATAGAATAACCATGTTTTCTGTCTGTCTGATTTTCTCCATCAGTTTGTCCATCTGTTCAGATCTTCTAACAGCAATGCTCTGCAACCCTTACACATAATTGGATGGTAGTGGAATTGCTTATTACACATATAATGCCTTGTGCATTTTCAAGATTTCAACTTTTCAGGTTCAGTTTTAATAGAGTTACTACCCTTTTTCCAGTCTCCAGTACACCAGATTCCACATAATTTCATATCCTCACATGGTATGTTGCTTGTATTCAGCACAGATAAACATCTCTAACAAGACTAGATGCCATTTGGTAGGTGAGTTGCTTATTATATATGGTATGTACTGGCAGCCAAAATTTCAGCTTAGAAATTCAGTGTGGATTTTATAACCAATAGATAGATTTTTTTAAAAAACTAAAAGAACAAAAAAAGATGATATGTCTACCCCATCTGGTTCAAAAGTTATGGGTAAAAATATTCTTCATAAAATGCCATGATTTTCCACAAATTGTCAAAATTGCATAAATGGCCAAATTAAGTAGTTGAAATTTTTGAAACTAATTGCAGTTTAAGTCTGGAACTTTCCAGATCTCTTATTTTCTATACAGAGACTTTGCTCAATTTTTTGGGAACTGAATTCTGTGAAATAACAATGTACCAGACCCCCAAAATTAAAGATCTTCACTAAACTGGTCAATGGCAAATACAGGCAAAATATTATAAAATCTATATCTTGGCCATTTATTTATCAATTTTTAAAATTTAAAGTGTATTGTGTTCAGATTGCTGTAATCTATCTAATGATTCTATATTCTGAGGATTTAAAACAACATTTTTTTTTTACACATCTCCCCACCCCCTGGGCAGAACTCATGACATCAACATGCAACCACACAGCAAAGTAAAATCTGTACTGTGCAGAAGAGCACAACCAATAACAATATTTTATTGAAATGTAAAAGGCATTTTATAGTAAATTCAATACCAAAATTATCATGTCTGTTTGGAAAATCCCCAGTCAGCATTGCTTAATATCAAAACTTCAGTTCTAACATCATAAAGCAAACACAGCAGGAAAACTTTATTGAAGAATGTTAGCTAATTTCTAAATTACAGCGTACACCATATCAGGATAACAAGTCTTATTAGAATGTTAGAAGTTATCCAGGTTTTGCTGGAATGCCAGTAGTCTCTCTTTCAAAATATTTGGATGTTTTTCCATCCAAACGTGGCCATTTGCTGAGCCAAGCTCAAAATTAGATATAAAAACATGCTCAGCATTCACATCTGCCTCATCAGGTACGTCAGACCAACGATAAGCATCATCTCTGATCATGCAGCACTCTAAGAAATTTACAGTCCCTACCGTTTCTGCTTTGACAGCAGTCACCTCTCCGATGTAATAATCGCTGTCACACAGCACACCTACTGTGATACCAGTTCAAGCAAACTTAAAATGGTCACATTCCCACAGAACAGGCATATCAGGAGCATCTTGACTTCCTCTGGCTGCTCTGCTATCTGTTCATCTGCCTCTTCATTTGTTGCAGTTTTTAGGAACTCCTTCAAGTTCTTCACCATTTGGTTAAAGGGCAAACTAGTTTTAAGGAGTGGCGAATTCAGTTGTAGAATGACCCTGTGGTACTACAGTTAAGCCTTGATTGCACCCAGTCTTCCATTTCTATGTTTCGTGAAATACTGCAACACCCAGCCCACATCTGCAGCAGTCCTTCATGGGCCATCATGGTTTTTCAGAGTTGCAAGAATTGTCATCACCTGAGCTCACTTTTTCGCAAGTGCTGCCTCTTTTTTGGACTTCTTTTCCTCCAGCTGATGCCTCTTTCTTTCAACTGCATCCTTTTCTTCTTGTCGATGTTTTGTTCTGAAAGACTGTGCCAGGCATGCAGACTTCTGGGAAAAAAAATTTTTCTCTTCCTCAGTCAGGGATGCCAGAAAAGAAGACACTGTCTTATTTCTGTTCAGCATGTTCAGTGTAGACAAGTGATGTGCTGAAGCATTCCGGTGCTTGAAAAGACTAAAGTCCAAATCTCCAAAGCACTGCTCCCCAAACATGTTGGTCAGCTGACAGTGAGCAAGTTTGCATCAATACTCTTCATCCTGAACAGCATGGTACTTGCCTGGCTTGTCTGGCAGGAACTCTGCAAGCTGATGTTCAACAACCTGATAAAAGTGTTATCATGTTTAAAGAAAGGAAAAGAAATTGTGTTTGCTACAAAAAAAAAATTCATGTTCATGTCTTTCAATAACGCTTTAGAAATTTGTCAAAATCAGCATTTCAGCGACTTTTTTCAAAAGTAAAATATGGTATTCTGCGATCAGTTACAACTCGGACATGCAAACACAAATCTAAATACAAATAGTAATACACATTACCTCTAGAAATCCTGCACACAGATGGCAAATGATAGATGCTGCTCTGTCCCGTTTCTCGAGGTGTTCATCAAAGACAAGAATATGTTGTCTTCAGCAACAGGTTTGTTGAAGAGAGGCTCAAAGTCTCATGTGAAGACATCAGTTGGATGTACAGACCATATTTTGAGGAAACTGGACAGAAATGAATATTATGTTGAAACTTGAATACACTATGCAAAAACAAAAATGCTACTAGTACTTATTATGCCTATTACTAGCAAAAGTTAGGAAATAAATAATTCAGTTGTATGTATAATGCAAAATTAAAATTATATGATTGTATAATAATCATCAAATGTGAAAAATCATAGTTAAAGCATACTCTTTTTGTTAGACTGAGAAAAGGGCAAGTACAATTAAATATTTAACTGACAAGAAATTGATTACAAATCACATCGTACATGTGATAAGAAACGTGTGTTGTGTGTTTGTACATGCGTAGAAGAATGACATACTGGTAGAAGATAGGCAATTGGTCATCCCAAAAGCTGCCAGTATGGTTGTGTGATACGGAAGAAGATAATCCCAAGTGCTACCAGAGCAGCATCAATGTCATCACATGTAATGTCATGCAGAATGCCGTCCTGTTTCCAGTTCTTCTCAATCTTGTAAATACCAAGGAAGTCTGCAAGGTCTGACTGATGAAAGTGGATAGCAGCAGCAGCTCTGAACAACATGTTAAATCGGTTTCCTTTGAATCCTGGAATTGATGAATTCAAGCCTTGGCAATATGCCACCCATGCAAGGAGCACCTTTCATCACCTCTTGGTCCAACGACTGTACAGGTTTCTCTGATAAGAAGTCCGAGAAGTACATGGGCATTGCAATGGAGGAAGTCCAAGTCTTCTTCAGTGCCGATAGTTGCCCTCCTCATTGTATTCAGCTCCTTGTTGAAGGCTTTGTTGCCTGCTGCCCTGTCACTCATAGTCGCTGTAAGCTTAATGAAAAACATTTTAAACTATTTTTCAGTTCTTCACCTTCCTTTTGGCATACATCTGCCAGCTCTTGCAGCAGATTGGTAGTGATGTCCATGAGAGATGATGTGTCTTCTGTGGCTATCACCGAAAAACCAAAAGCAAGGCTTGCACCACTGTCAAGTGTTACTTGTTGCCCCACCACTTTATTTCCACATTTGGTTGTTCCATCAGTGTGAATATCAAAGTGTTCTGATTTTAGAACAGCATCCGCTAATTGGAATTTTGAAATGACGTGTACTTTATCTGCGAAGTGTAAAACACTGCAAAGGAAAGGTAACTCTGCTGGAGGGAGGTGAAGATCTAGCAGGTGTTTGCACACAGTCTCAATCACTTCTGCACATCCTGTTGCTGATACTTCTTTTTCCCCAATCAGTTCAGTCACACACTTCACTGTTTCCCTTGTGAAATATCCTGTTTCTGGATCTTTGAGAAGAAGAATATGCGGCTGCTCTGCATTTGCCTGAAGTCTAATGTCTTCCTCTTTTAGTTCTTTAATTTTTGCAGTTTTTTTTTTCTCAGAGCAGCCTTTTGAACTCTGCATACCCTCTCTGAGTAGCATTGACTGGCTTTTGCTGCTCTTGCTTCTCCTCAGTTGTGTAATTTGCCTGATAGCATTTTTCAGCTGACAAGTCATTACAAAAACTCCCTCGGTTCTCCTCTTTTGCTGGCGAGTTACATTTTCCTTCTTTAGGGCAGTCAGTTGCTGTTGATTGCTTTTAATTTTCTCCTGGAGTGTGCTACAGGTTCTTTGCAACTGCAGAGTTGTTTGCTTTTTCTGCTGAAGCTGACTGGACAGAACAGCATTGTTGGAAGTAGAAATATCAAATTCACTCGGCAGTTCTTTTCTTTCCTCTGCAAGAACATTTATCTTATCAAGGCTGCATTCATTCACACACTTCTCCTCTTGTATCTGTCGACGTAAAGATGCAAGCTGATTGTTGTCACTTCCTAGTCTTTGAGTTAAAGGAGCAAAATTTTGAGCATTTTTGTTGTAGCAGCTGCTGTCCTGTGGAATTTCTGATGATGGCAATGGTTGATCTAGCAATGTCTGACCAGGAAATCAAACCCTGAACTGTTCTGAAGGCCTCTGCAAAAATTCTTTTAGGTTTTGCTCAGCTCCTTCTCCTTTCAGGTTCTTTGTGCGACTGTCATAAGCTTTTGTTGTCTGTTTCAACCTATAAAGAAACCGTCTGTCTGAAAGATCAGAAATGTTTAGTCCAACAAACTCAAACCAGTCTTTACACAAGACAGTTTTTTCATTACTCTTGAACATCATTAAGTCAATGATTGTTCCATTGGTTGGTGGCTGAGTTGGATGTGGTAATGTCTTTAGTAAATGAGGACTGAGCAAGTGGTGTTGCTTCATGTTAAACTGCTGGAGAAAAGGTCCAACATTGTGTCTCTCCAAGTCATGGGTTGCACTGCAGTTAAGAATTGACAAAACAACCGATTCAGAAATAGATTCTAACTTTGCTTCTGCAGCAACTCTCAGTGCATGATGTATCACCTTCTGTAAATTTGTATGCCTAAAATCATCTTGTCATGAGGTTGAGCAAATCTTTTCAAAAAGTTCTTGAATTTGATCAGAAGTGACATGAAATTTACTTTTAAGCTGATAGAGCTGGATAAAAAACTTGTAGGTGATGACATCTTGCTCTTGATGCTCGAGGGCTATTTTTCTCCCTTTTCCCTTTTTAATCAACCACCTAGACATACGGTGGAAGTCTTCATTCTCTGTAAAAGCGCAAAACAGCACAGTTAATAATTTATAAGACCTGTACCAGTGTAAGAATTGGGAAACTGACATTTTTTTTCCTTCCACAGTTTGAAACTTTTTAATAAGATATATTACATTGTTAAAATAGTTATCAGAATTTTAAGTTATTTTTGTATATTCTAGATTGAGACCTTCAGGTCAAATAATTTTAGATGTTTTAACTTTGTGAGCACATTTTGTTTTGTTTTGTTTTACAAAAAAATGTTTTGATACATTTATACATAATACCAAATCATGACACTTCTGAAATATTTTGATTGGGAGGATGGAAATGTGTTTTTTATTATTTATATAGCCAAGAAACAGACAGACAGACAGATTAATTACTATTCGTGTATGATAACAGCATAAAAGTGCTGGCCGAATCGTGCCCAACAGTGAAACTGTGGCTTTTTTAGATGCAAATTACTGTTCATTCATTTATTTTCATCAACAAACCAAACAGACAGTTAAAAGGAGCAAGCAGTGAACTTTGTTTCAGCATAAATTGTAATGTTGGTGATGCATCTACAATGTTGATACGGCTGGTAGAAAATGAACGTTTTTACAGAGCTCTGTTAAAAGTGCTACACATCTTAAGGAAGGCTGCCAGTACCTATATATAGATGTACCTTTGAAAGGTTTTGTTATGCTAATGCTTTTCTTTTCATTAATATTACAGTTTATACTACAGCTGTACTTTATCAGCAGTATAGCTCACATTCTGATAAAACTCTGTGTACACAGTGTTTCATTGCCCTTAGTGTACCTTTTAAAGGTTTTGTCTTGTTGACTCAGCTTGAATAGGAGGTATGATCATTGACATTGAACTTCATATCTTCACATGGGATGCAGCCTGTAATTTGCATAATTCATGAACCATTCAACAGATTCTGAAGCAGTTTGGTATGGGCATTGTCTTGTATACTTACCTTTGACATGCGTTGTTTCATAGAGGTTCCTTTGACATGCCTTGTATATGGTTAGACTCGTTTAGAAGAGTTATGGATCCCTGATTGCTTGCCCTTCTGACTGGTTTCTTTATCAAAATTTGTATGATTTCATTCGAATTGGCTTGTTATCTCAGATGGATGAGACCTTGAGTGAATTTGCTTTCAAGCATTCCAAGTCATCATTTATAGGAATTATGGTCCATGAATGCTGTCTTCAGGACTGGTTTCCACAGTATAATTTTACTTAGCTGCAGCTATACATTGGTGAGACACTGAATGCCAAGTGGATTGTAGAGGGCATGGCCCTTTGCAGTGCACCCATCCCTACTAGCTGTAGCTTTTATTATTAGCTCTATTGGTCATAGACCAGAGGAGCTTATGGGTTGGTATATTGTCCATCATTCAGTGTTCGGCTGTCCATTAGCACAAGTTTATTATCACTGTTCCTAAACTATTTGGAGGATTGCCAGGAAACTGTTACACACGCCATGGTCTAGTTGGTCCTTGATGAAAATGGTGCTGCTCACACATCAATTATGACTAATCTTGAAAATCTTGTTATCATTACTTTTCCTGAATTAATAGTCATATCAAAGACTTACGATGTCTAGTTGGTTCTAAATAAAACATTGTGCCAATCTGAAGTCCAGTATGGCAGCCATCTTGAAAATCTGACTGAAACTCCTCCTGAGCAGAATGTTACTTTGGTGTGGGCTTTTCACCAGATGTCTTTAGATGATGTCCAGTTGGTTGTAAATGAACATGTTGCCTATCTGACACCAAATATGGCCACAACACAGCAAACTTCTTGAAAATCTTGTTATCACTACTTCATTTGAATTGATGGTTGTATTAGCATGAGGTTTTCACAGAAAGACTTCATATGATTTCTACTTGGTCCTAAATGAAAATGGTTCTGTTCTGATATCCAGTTTGGCCACCACAGCAGCCATCAAGAAAATCTTTTTATGGCTGATGTCTAATATGTGGCCATTTTGAAATATTTTTAGCTACACCTCTTAAAGGGAAAGTGATTTTGACATGGGGTTTGTCATTAGAAGAGTTCTTATTCATGGTCTTAAATGGAAACAACTAAACCTCAATATGACCACCATGGTAGGTATATTAAAAAAATATTATTGTCTCTACTCCCAAATGGATGGCTATATCAGCATTGGGTTTTAACCAATAGTTGGTCCTAAATGAAAATGGTGCCAGTTGTACAACGAATATGGCCGGCATGATGGCTGTCTTGAAAATCTTCTTGTCACTACTCCCCCTGAATGGACGATAATTGTGACATGATGGTTTTTGACCAAAAGATGGTCCAGTTCTTCACACAGTGCAGCCCGCAGCCATGTAGGCAGTCCTTTTGAAAATATGCATTTTAATTAATATGAATATTTAGTGATAAGGAACTGTCCTTGTTCATGTGGCCTGTGACCTTAAGTATTTTATCGGTTTTAGCCTGCTGCCAAAACAGGTTGGATGCCCCTGTCCTAAATGAAAATGGTCCCAATCTGACATCCAGTATGTCCACCACAGCAGGCTATTTTGAAAATCTTGTTATCATTGAAGAATATGAGTTGGTTTCAACACTCTGCAGTTAAAATGAAGAAATGGTCTTATCTTGAATTCCTAAAAATTGTTTTTGCCTTGTAGAGCATCAGTCTGTTCAAGAGACTCTTGTTACTTAATGTGACTATCTTTGACATAGCACCAAAATATAAAAATCATACTTTTTGGGGATTAATTTCCACCTTGGCAATGAGATGTTTAAATAATATGAATAAAAAACAAAGAATCCCATAGTTGCCGTCATATGTAATATCCAGGTCATTACTTTCTGCATCATTTAATAATTACCTTGTTTTGAAGATAAAAAGTGACTTCAAAAATCCTACTTGTTCTTTGGGTCAGAGTGGACAAAACATTCATTTCCTTTATTATATTTCCTTCTTTCTTGCTATTTTGTATATATATGTATATATATATTTATATATATAATCTGTTATCATTTATAAATCGTCTCATTTTTTGTGCACATAATATTTAGTGTTGATATTTTAAGCTTTGAATAAAGTTAAATATACAGTTCTACCTAGCTGAAAATAAAGTCAATAACTAGATATAATAAATTTGATAGTCTAAAATGCTGAATACCTTTTTTTGTGGTCTGTACTTGAATTGGTGGATCTTTATAGTAATCACCTTGTCTGTTAATCTGTCAGTCCTTCCATTTGGTTTCTGCAAGATTACTTTTCGGGGAATTGTTGAACTTTTTTTTTAAAAATCTGATATTCAGGTTTATAGTGATGAAATCTTGAAAGAATTTGATCTTTATCATTTAGAGAAGTTACAGTCCCTGATTGCCTTGTAACTTTTCTTTCACAGCTTAACCAGACCTGCCAACCCTCACGATTTTGGCATGAATTTCATGACTCCTGATATCGATTCATGGATTGAAGCCACATGCAAAAAAATATCACAAATTCCTGAATTCTCAATTGGCTTAAATCAGGAATAAAATAACTTGTATCCCATTAAGTGCTAGTCCAAATAGTAGCAGTGGTCACTGATGCCAATAAAGGTCATGTATTGCATGTCGTGATGTTAGTAGAACTATATCCAGTTGCTACAGTCTGCCCTATAGCAAGCATTGTAAAGTATATAATCAATATTTAGAAGTTTTACAAATACTTGTGTGAGTGTGTGTGTGTGTGTGTGATTTGGATTTTTAACGTAGCTTTAACAATTTTTTAGTCATATCGCTATGATGTCTGCACTGGGGCATCATGCCGCAGACATGTAGCATGATATCCCACCCAGTCACATTATCCTGACACCAGATTGACCAGTCCTAACACTAACCTCTTAATGCTGAGCGCCAAGTGAGGCAGCTGTTAGCACCATTTTTAAAGTCTTTGGTATGACTCGGCCAGGGATCGAACTCCCGCATCCGAGGCTAACGCTCTAACCACTAGGCCACCGGAGCGATTCAAATACTTGTGAAGAAAACTGACTTTTTTATAAATGGCACCGGTATATACTCATAGCAATTGTAATGTTTTTAAACAAATGCTAAGCTAAGACAGCTTCTTCAAGTGTAGGAATTTTTTGAGATATTGAAAGATTAGCATATATCATAATATGCTTGAGTTCATATTTTTCTGCACATGTACCGACACCACTAATTATTAACCATTCAACATTTCATCTGGATTAATACCATTTCGTAAATAAGCTACACTACAGTTTAAAGTTTTCACCTCCAAGGAAATTGAACATGTATTCCACAAAAAGTGAAGTATAGATTGGAGTACACCAAATATTGGCCTTGCATTTAGCCATCAAACATCACTGTACATGATGCTTTTCACACAGTAGTGTGCCGCATTAGAATTGGGAATGTGCACAGGGGCTCATATCATTGCTTACAATTTACTTGTCATATATGTACTATATAATAATATTGTTATATAGTACATGTATGACAGATAAATTGTAAGTAACAATACGAGATCCTGTGGGCATATAGTAGAACAATGTCAAAAAGCACACTGCTAGTAAAAGCATATAGATATTGAGAAAATTAAGAGCACCCACAGCAGATTTCGGTTCTGGAGTACTTTAAGCCACCTGCAAGCCACCAATGCTGAAGCATTGTAAGTTTTCTTATTGAATATAACCTAACTTTCAGTTGGAGATCAGCAACAGTGACATTGAAAGAGATTTCCTGTTGTGTGGAAAAATACGACAAACTTTAGCACCTCCATAGGTCCTGAAAATTTGCAACAATTTTAGTCACCATGGTTAACCAGCAGCAAGAAGCCTGAACTATTTTGAAAACAATTTACCATAGCCCAGTTGAAGAAGTTCAAGTCTGCCACGGCATTATATCATGACAAATAGTGTGCAGTTCGTGTTTATCAGTAAATTTGTTGGCAAATAAATTTGTACATGGTATAATTTTTCACTAATTATGTTCAAAATTCACTAACTTTTATCCCTCTTTTCACTATTTGAAAGTCTGAAAGGTTGTCAGCTCTGCTTAACTTTTCTAGGGTTGGACCAAATTTGACGTGCAGCTTTATACTGATGAGATCTTGAATGTTTTCAGTTTCCAGTGTTTCATGACGTCCTTTCCAATAGTTTTAAGCCCCTTAATTGCCTATCCTTCTGATTTCAGTTTACATGGCATGACTTTACCAATTGATTTCAATCAAATTAGCTTTGGGCTTTATGAATGAAATCTTGAATGAGTTTGATCTCCAGCATTCTACAACATTATTTTCAGGAGCTATACATCCAGGTTACCTCTTTTCCTTACTTTCAACTTTACAAAGGTTTATTTGAGTTGTACAAGAGTTGATACGTAGCTTTATATTGAGGAGACCGTAGCTGACATAAATCTCCAACATTCCACAGCATTTACAGGATGTATGCTGGGGGCCCCTGAGTGGTCTAAAGCGGTCACCATTACGGATCACTGCCATCTCACCTCTGTCTGCATGGGTTCGAGTCTTGGATTCAGCCAATGTGGGTATGTGAGAAAGCTTTCCAGTAGCTTCTCATGGGTTGGTGGTTTTTTGGGGGGTTTTCCCGGGTTCTTCCTCCACTATTTATACTGGCCACCATGTATAGCCTATCTTGTGCTGAAAATGGTTTAAACCCTACAACAACAACAGCAGCAGGATGTATGCCCCCCGATTGCCTGTTCTCGTGACTTTGGTGACCACAACATTATTTTGCCAAGGATTATTTGATTACAGTTTGGTATGCAGCTGGAAACACATTGCATGCATTTGATTTCAACATTCCATACTATCATTTGGAAGGGATATGGCTCCTTGTTGCCTTTCATCCTTGTTTTCTGCATCATAACCTTACTAAGAATTAATTTCAAACCAATTTATTATTCACATGTATATTGATGACACCTTCAATGAGTTTGATTTCCAGTATTCCACATTTAGGCAACTTAATGTCTCCAGATTGCCCATTCTTCTAACAAGTTCCAGAGTTTAGGGCACTGTTGAGCACATTGCGCTAAGCTGGGCCTTTTGTGATTTATCTATCACTAATATCTCAAGTTTTCTCATAGAATATTTTCTCCTGAAATAGCTGTACTTAAAGAAAAAGGCCAGACTTTAATGACAGAGTTTATGTAAGAAACAACTCAAATGTTGTTTGCTAAATCAGGGTTTCACATCACATATAAAAGGGTGCATGGCTAATTGATTTTGAAGATTACTGTCATGAGGTCTTACTAATGCACTGGTTTTGAAATAGAAAGAACATCTAAGAGGTAAGTATATTTGTCTTCATGTTTATTAGTTGTCTTTGTAAGTACAAGCATTTTTCCAAGTCATTATTTTATGCATCCAAGTCAGTTTTGAAGGGCAATAACTCTTCCAGCATTTCCTTTCTTTTTTCAATAATATACACAAAATTTTGGTGGTGATGCATAATTCTGTGTCAGTTAGGATTATACTTGGATCATGTTCAAGTAAAACTGGTATCGAATGAATTCAGATCATATTTTAATGCAAATAAGATTAAAGAGGGTTAAAAGTACATAAAGTAGAAACACACTTTACAAGTGTGTCATTGATTGTAAAAAAATTTAGGCTCAGTGCACTCTCTTACATATTGTAGGAGGCTACTAATGGAGGCAGGGGCTGTATTGGTTCAGTGGTTTGTGTGCTGAAGTTGCAACTGAAAGGATATGGGTTTAAATCCAATCATTAGTTGTTACTTACTTGTGTGTGTGTGTGTGCATATATATATATTTTTCTTTGCAGTTAAACACAAAATTATGTGGTGAAAATAGTTTTCAGCTTGTGTCCAGTTGCTTCCATTAAAATTGAGGGTATAAAAATGTAAACGTTAAAATAGAAAACCACCATTATGTCCTTGCCTGTCTGTGTACCTATTTGTCTGTTAAATGTTTCATTTTCTGCACAATGACTTTAGTTCTTTAGCACCTACCTTTGTCAAACTTTACAGGTAAGTTCTTGGTCACCATGACTGAATTAATTTTTATGTTAAGACCTGGACCAACCTTTGGGGATTGCTTGCAGTTGGGGTAAGGAATAAACTTGGGGGGGCTGAAAGATCAAGGATACTGACTATAGGAAGAGAAATACATTCTGAAAAATGATGTTAGCTCAACATCACAGACCAGAATCAAAGTACGTGGATGGCATGCTCTTTCGGTAAGGAAGCAGTCTATTAATTTTGAGTCAGAGGTCAAGGCCACTTGCTGAAAGAAGCAAACTGGTTTCTGGACAATAATATAAGTTCTACATCATATAGGAAGACCAAACTTTGTGGAATGTTGGCTTTTGGATTCGGAAATGCAGTGGTCAAGGCAGAGTCACTGAAGAAAAAAAGTTTCTGTACAAAAATTTCATTTCTCAACTATTTGCCATCAGCAAACATTGTGGATGACTTGCATGTTGGGTAAGAGAAAAGCCAGTTGCAATCAAATGGTCAAAATCAGGGTCACTGTAATTGAAAGAAAAATATTTTTTGCATAATTTTTTTTCTAGACCAAATGCCTTGACCAAAGTTAATGAAGGTCAAACGTCAGGGTCATTGTGTCTCAAAGAAAAATGGGTTTTGCAAAATAACATTTGTTCTCAAAAAAGTTCTTCAACCAGATTTTTGTGGAGAGCTTGAACTTGGGTAGTTAGAGAAACCTACAGAGACTGGGGTCTAAAGGTTAGAAGTCAGGGCCATGTTAAGTCCAATA
This sequence comes from Megalonaias nervosa, assembly GCA_016617855.1. NCBI lineage: Eukaryota > Metazoa > Mollusca > Bivalvia > Unionida > Unionidae > Megalonaias > Megalonaias nervosa. The sequence goes on from JAECUM010000536.1 coordinate 170,037, forward strand.
AGAGAGTAATTTTTCCTGCACAGTAAGTTTGGTTCAAGACTGCATTCTGTGACCAAAGGCCCAGGTCATTGAGACTTGTTGGGCAATAATACCTAGATTCAGCCATGGTCCACTAGTACCAACTTAGAGGGCTATTAAACAGCCAGTGCAGTGTTGAATCATGCACAGTCTTTATAATCCACCAAAAAAATCAAGATTTCCCACACAACTTTAAAGTCTAGGTGGGCCAGATCACAAAAAGTGAGTATTGTGCATGTTTTTAAATGAAGAGTGCACTATTTTTTATTTTGATGTAAAAGTCCTGGTTGTCACTCACTGCAGATATGTTGTCCTTGTGCAATTGTGAATTATGTTGAGTATTTCCTGTGTGTCCCATGCTCAGTTTTTACTGGTTACTAAAAGGTCAGGAGAGCACATGTTTGATCCTAAGGTTAGTCTGGTGGGACAGTGTGTTAAATGGAAAAACCACATTAAACTCTGACACTTCTTCATTATTTTAGCAGTGATACTTCTAGCAACAGTTAGGGTCCAGATGTTTCTGTCAGTGGGCACAGTGACTGAACAAACAAATTCACAGGCTAATTATGTATCAGATGATGCTAGTGATGATGTGCCAAAAGATGGCCGTACAGCAACTGAGGATTCATCCAATGTCAGAAAAAATATTTCAATTCAGACTGGAAAAACAATCAGTGTAAATAAATTTTTAAAATTGAGATGCTTTGCAGTTGGTGCATGAAAACTGGCAACTGAAAGTTCTTTCAAACTTCAAAATATTCATCTCAAAACCTCAACCCTTGACAGACACATTGCCAGCTCACAAACAGACAATTCCGGATCTGAAACTACCATAAGTGAAAATCTTAAAACTATATGCATGACAGCAAGAAATCTGAATCATTTGTGTTATGACACCTATTACTTGGTGAAGGAGAATATTGCTTCTTTAAAATAGGGCTCACTGCTCGATTTTATCGACTTTCTTGCTGTTGATGTTGGCAACATGAGACTGGGAGGAAACATATATATAATATATATTCATCAAGGGTCTCTGTAGAGGAATCAGGTTAGTTCTTTTATTTTATTACATGTTTTCTGTGGAAATTATGATGAAAGGAGTATAAATTAACAAGCAACCAAAACTTGGTACTGAATGGTGCAGTTCTTGAGAAATCCCTTTGTTGCAAAAATTAGCACCAATCATTGTGATTGGCCAGTGAAGTTGTATTTGGTTGTGTGTCATTGTAACTTCTGTGAAATGTTAAATGGTGGATAATACTTGTCTTCTTTTTATAAATCCAGTTTATTGACCTGAAACACAATTTAATGTCCAGGATGTGCATCTCTTTAAATGGAATACTCCATCAAATTGTAAACAAGTTTTGGTCTTAAATGACTAAAATTACAGAAAGATGTCTTATGAATGACATGAATGACACAAAATATACATAAAGCAATATGGTAATTCGATACATGTGAGAGTGCATTTGCAATCATATCCTTTCCATTGATGTGCATAATGTCAGTATTGTATTCTTGCAACAGACCCCACCTCAGCTGTTGCATACAACAAACTCCACCTCGGCAATCCGATTTTTATTTTCATTTTCTTAATGAAAGTATGGGGGTTATAATCACTAAATACAATAACTGGAGAAGGAGCAGAACTAATATAGACTTAAATGTGTTGCAAAGCCAATATTAAAGTCGATCATTCTTTTTCGATTGTGGAATAATTTTGCTGCTGATTTTTCAGTGTTTTTAGAAATAAAGTACACTGGATGATCCATGCCATTTTTGCCTCCTTGAATAAATACTCTACCAACCCCTTCATCACTTGCATCAACATTTTAAATAATTGATGGAAATTTGGAGCTGAAAGAACTGGTGCCTTTAATTTACCAAAAGCCTCCTGACATTTGTCAGACCAATTAAACTTGCGTTTGGCCCACAGTATGTCCTAAAAATGTAACACAGGCATGACAAAACTCACTTTTACCTAAATTAACTGTCAGATTTGCATCACTGAGTTCATCAGAGAATTAATGAATTATTTCCAAGTGATCTTCCCAGTATCATTGTAGATCATAATGTCATCAATGTATACATCACAATTATCTAGACCAGATATTATCATGTTCATTAAATGCTAGAATGTTGATGGAGAAGATTTCATACCAAACGTCATCACTTTATGTTGATAAGGTCAATCTCGAATATCAAATGCAAACATGTTTACAAAACCAAAATCAATAATTCGGGTCATGTCGAAAATGAACTAGATTTTGGACAAAGTCAAGTCCAAAGTAGCATATCATAAATAAAAAGTTAACAAGCAATGCAAATTAAATATACATAACACTTTTAATAACTTTAATGGTCCACGAACAGTATGTCCAAAAACTAATTCAAAAGGACTAAAACTTAATGATTCTTGAACTGATTAACACTTTCATCCGAATCTTTTCCGTCATGCAGCAATATGATTGAGTCATATTCTTCAAAGTTTGATGGAAGTTTTCCAGAGCCCCTTGACTTTCCTGATGATTGGCAGAAGATTTAAACCTAATTCATGCGTAACTTTTTAGAGCTTATCAAGGCTTTTACTGGTTTGTTTATTTTTTTTTTGTTGTTTTTTTTATATTCCCCTAAAGAATTGTGTTTGGAAATCTTGTGGAAGCACACATATGGTCAACACGTATTCGTTCCCGGACTTGATTTTAGGTAAGAGACCGACACAGTCAGCCATTATTCTACTTAATGGTTTGTCAAATGCAGGAGTAAGTTTCAGATGAGCCTGTGTTTTTCTACCATTTGTCAAGTGTGATATCTACAGTATTTAGAAAGGTCACTTTTAATTTTCTGCCAATAAAAATGACTCATGATCTTGTGATAAATCTTTTTGACTCGTAATAGACTTGCCAAAGGAGTTCCATGGGCTAGACTTAGAGTTTCCTGTCGGTACGACTTAGGAACAACAATGTGATAGCTCTATCGCCAGCGAGTATCACTGGTTGTGTCCATTTCCTTACAAGGACCTCGTTTCTAGAAAGTAAAAACTGGGACTTGTGTAGCTTCAGCTTCGTTAATAACCAACTGAAACAAACAGGAGATCTTAGAATCTTCTTCCTTTTCGACAGTGAGTGATCGTCTTCTGTCGCCTTAATTAGAATAGCGAGAATGATTAGTACAAAGATGATCACTGATCAGTATATGTTGAATGATCAATACTAGTAGCAAAAGTGACCGCTTCAAAAGACTGGCCAGTTATTTTATCAGCTAAAGATGTAGTGCCCTGATGAACATTATTTTCATGAGCTTTTTTAGCCATAGCTCTGGTAACAGCACGAGCAAGATACAGTCAGATTTCATTCTCAACAGGATCAACTTTTTTTTATCCAAACAAGACTTGTCAGTTAGAAACGGATTGACCACAACATTTTCTCTATGGCTAGGTGATTGCTTTGTAATATATGAATATCCTCAACAAATAAAGATGTCACTGCTTTGACATTCGCTGGTCCTGGGAATAAATCTGATGCCAAATTGACACAATGGAGAGAAACATTAACAAAGCCGTACTAGACTCCCTGAATAAGAACATTTTTACTAGAATTTTCAATAGCATAGTTCCTGATAGCAAATGATTTTAGACGCCTATATTATAGCAAAAGCCTAGTTAGGCATATACAGGGCCTACTGGCAAAATTCGCACACGAACCGCCCATATTCAGTGTTAGCACAAGATTCATGAGCCCAGTTACAACACTGTCGGCACTCTAGCCAGTCTTCGGTTGATTCAGAAAACAACTCTGCAAATTATACATTTGCAGTCTTCATTTTCTTTGCTGTTGGACGATTCTGTTTTCTTTTTACGGCTCTGTGTTCCATTCAATTTAGCTTCAGTTTTCTTTTTTAGGGTATGATCCTCCTTTTCTTTCATTTTCTTTGCTGTCTCTTTCTTTTTTTCATTCACTTGAAAGGACTTATAAAAATGCTACTAGCAGCTGTCTCGCTTAACACTCAGCATTAAGAGGTTAGTGCTAGGACTGGTCGCCCTTGTGTCAGGATACATGTCTGCAGCATGATGTCCAAGTGCAAGACATCACTATAAACTGCCACACTGCAGACATCGTAGCGATATGACTGAAAAATTGTTAAAAATATGTTACAAATCCAAATCACACACACACACACAACAAAATGTTACATTGATGTGCTTTCCTTGAAGTAGCAGACTTCATTCCGTTTTCTTTACCGTTAGGAGGCTGTTTGCTTCACTTTTCATCACCATTTCTGTGTTTTCTCTCTTGCTTACGTTTTTCTTTTTTTCTGAAATTTATAACTTCTTTTATTGCTCATGAAGCAATAACTTCTTATATGGCAATGCTGTCAAAACCTCAGATGACTGAGCTTTTCTTTGTGCAGCTATGCGGTCGAGCTTTTGGTAAGGGATATAGTTCTCTGATCAATGATCGGGCTGGCGAAATTGTTGGTTTGTCATTGGAATCAATCTGATGATCATCAATTCTATACATTGTTGTTGTAAACGGGTTGTCTTTGATCTCAGTGGACATAGATCAAGTAGTCGGGTTGTCATTGATTGCAGTGGACATAGCTGAAGTAGTCGAGTTGTCATTGATAGCAGTGGATAGATGAAGTAGTCGGGTTGCCATTGATTGCGATTGGTTCATGGTTGTGGTTGTTCTTTCATTTCTGCTGGTGCAAAGTCAATGTCTGCAAAAATATCAGGATTAAAGGGAAGAATCCCTCAACTACTGAAGCCAGAAACTGCGTTTTCGATGGTTACAGCTCAGATGTATGTCTTTCCAAAAATGCCAGGCAATTCGTAAAACCCAATTCGTTTGCCGGAATTGTTAAACATCCATTTGTCACACTCATCGTTATAGAAAGTTCTCAGTGGTCCAAAGAAACATTTGTCTAAAGGCAGAAGGCGAGGTGTTGTTTGCGGAGGAAAGCTAATAATGATGATCCCATTTCTCTAGCATAGTTGACTGCTTGTAACGACTTAACGGCTGACATGTCCATCTAGTGGTAAAATTACCTTTTCTGGAGAAGGCTTTGCAAAACCTCAACAAAGTGAGCAAGCCACTTCTGAAAGTTTTTTTCTGTCAGTCCATCCACTTTTTGAAGCTGCACCAATAGTACTCGGGGAGTACCTGTTAACATTCTTTCGTGATAAGATTAGAAGAGGTGGAACATAGATTCCACTTGCACTGAAACAACATATAATAGTAACAGTTTTGCCAAATTCGCCACTCGTGATTGTGCCCACTTACTTTGTCCTTTCTTTGCAAGGATCCGCTCAGGAGTATGAACCGCGGTTATCCAGCTTTCTTCCATGTTAATGTTCTATCTTGCATAACTTCAGTCTGTAGTATTTGAAAAAAATATAAACTTTTGGTTGACTGAATGCTACCGCCCGAGACATACTAGTGGCTTCAGGTTGTCGTATGGAGAGCTCCGAATGACGGTCAAGAAACCGGTTAACCATTGGTTCCAGCCATCTTCTTCACTCAGTCAAATGGGTGTTGCAGTTCTTACTTCTCTGCGGTCTTATATGTCAGATGTCAGACGAACTTAATCCGTAAATTCCTTGCTGGAGATCCAGTGAATGAACAACTTGTTCAGCTTCAAACTCTGCACTTAGGACTGTTTGAAACCGTCCCAAATTTAGTTTCCCGGGGTTTTGAACTTGACCCTTGAAATGCATCTGCAGATTTCTTCTTGGTATTTGAAATTCTTTTTCTACAGAATGAAATAATTTGCCTTGTGCAATGTGCTCCCACTGCTAATTGAAACATTTCTTGTCCATATTCACCCCTAAAATATCTCTTGTAGCCATGCTCCATCTACAAGCACAATCTCCTAAATTAGAGTTAGCCTATACCAGTTACGTTTGTCGCTTAATAACTATAAGTTTTGTTTTTTAAAAGTAGACTATGTTATAAAAGATAGGCCTATTAATACAAAAAATAATTGTAGACACAAAAGCCCAAGACGCACTCCTGGTGCATCTTGGGCAACATGGAATAGGTGTGTCTTAAGGCAAACACCCTAGGACAATCATCCGCCATTTTTTCACTACAAATTGTCTTTGTTGCATGCGCATTTGCTAGTGAATTAAACCCTTTGTAAATATACAGTAACCTTGGTGTCCTAAACAGGTAAACTGACAGATCTGAAAGTAAAAAACATTTATAAACAATAAAACCTTAAGAAAACTGACCGTTTGTGTCCGCTCTGCATGATGTATTGTTGACAGCAGTTTAGTAAGTCAAAAAGTGTATCTAGCGAATGATAAATAAGTTTTACATTATAAACTATCGTTTTGCTGCACATAAATAGGGGTGCGTCTTGTACAGAGGGTGCGTCTTGGACAATTTTCCCTAACATGGTTCAAGGAGAAACGTAACCACTTGATCAGCTTTTATTGTATTGACCATAGATTCAATTTTTGTACCCCTCAAGCATTGAAAAGCATCCGGTATCGAAAGGAAACATTTGAGCTCATATTTAAAAACGTGTACTTTTTTAAAATAAATCTGCCAAAAGCACAAATAAAATTTAAAGAAATCCAGATGGTTCTGGGCAGTCTTCAACTTAAAGTCAGAGAGGTACATGAAATTAGATACCTGGCATTTTATGATGCACTATATGCAGTTATTTACTGGAGTGGAGGCACACGTGAATTATGCTAAGAAGAATAACAAGTCAAAAGAGAGTAAAGACATATTGAATAAGCTCCTAGACTACAGGTTTGTGGCATGCATGAATATTATGATGGATATCATACCTCACTTAGCACAGCTAAATAAGCCTTTACAGAAATCTGACTTGGATAGAGCTTCCTTGTCACCGGTACTCGATACTTTAAATTCTACCTTACAGAAGCAGACACAGGAAAATCCGATCAACAGACCCTTATGTTTGAAAACTTGAAATCATGTAAGCATGGAGACAAAACTAAAATCACTTACAATAATGTTGAACTCAAGTTACACAGGAGCACATTGAAAAATCATCATATGATGTATCTTACCTTTGTCACAAGTTTGTTAAAAATTTGCAGGCAGAGATGGCTGCAAGATTTCCAAAGAGCAGCACATGGGTGGCAACAGCATTGAGGTTCTTGGTCTACGTAACCTAACATTCATATCTTCTGAGGAACAAGAGATGTGTTATGATGACAAGATAACAATTATCTGTGATCATTTTGGTCAGGAGAAGAAATCAAAAGAACCTATATGTCCCCCTTTGTGTGACAAAAAACATGATTTGTCCGAGTGGTCTCTTGCTAAGACTATTAACAGAAGAGAATTGTATTCTAGAGACAAAATGTGTGAACTCTGGCAAATTGTACATAAATATCATACAGACACATATCCTATTCTTCTTCAATTAGCATCACTGGCCATGGTAGTACCATATTAAGCGGCTGACTGTGAGAGTGGATTCAACAATGAAAATAGAACAAAACTGCAGGAAGAAGCCGTCAAGAAGAAAAGGCTCTCAGCAGCCTTGTGATGATTTCTGTCGAAGGACCTTCTCTGAGAGGTTTCAACTTCAAACAAGGCATTGGTAGAGTAGAGAATGATGAAGTACATGAGACCATTCAGGAAATAGTGATGAAGTTTGCAGAAGAGTGAGGTTAGAATTGCAGTCATTCTGGGTGAAGATGTGTATATGTTTCAGTTAAGATTTAACTGCTATAGAAACTATATATATATATATATATATATATATATATATATATATATATATATTCCAGAATTCATTTGGAGTCCTTTACTTTTCCTAATAAAACCTTTTTCTCATCTATGTGTCCTTTACTTTTCCTAATAAAATCTTTTTCTCATCTATGAAAGTAAATAAGTTTTCTTCTGACTTTTCTTAATATGAACTTATAACCAATCAGAACTGAGCATAAGGCACAAAGGAAATGCATGATACTGTTGTTCAAGATATAAGAATGGCCAGAGTGACATGTTTTGCAGTCCATTCCTTGATTCTTTAATGGTTGGTGTGTATATACAATACTGTTATTACTTGACACAAAACTGATTTCAGTTTAAAGTGTTGTACTGTAAAAGTGCTAGGTATCACTTATTACAAAAAATGATTAATCCTGCAAGAATTGCTTCCCCTACTCTATGTGACATTCACATTTTCATCTAGGTGATTAAAGTCTAAGATTTACAATACGGGCCACGCGAATACTTGAGTCAGAACTCTTTCTTTCAGCTTGCAGTTATCCTTTGACTTCATTTAACTCTGACACAAATTACAGGGAATCGAGGACATGAGTTGTTTGAACAAAGTCATCAGAGTTTCTCATCTAATTTAAAGTTCAAAATAAACAGTTCTAAAATTATCTAGTTACTTTAAAAGGGTGGGGAATGGGATCATCTTTTATTTCCTTTTTGAATATATCTTCACTGGATGGGCAAATGAGTTTCACTGTATATGATGTAATGGGGAGAAGTTTTCAAGCCCACTTTTCTCTTGTACATGTCAGACTTGATCTGCCCAATTTGCATAAAGCTGCCATCTGAATATAGCCATCAAAGTGTGCAGTGTTCAGGTCCCATGGACCCAGTATGCTGTACACAGTGATTAGCGGCCATATATGGAATTTTGTCTGATCGGTCCTACGATATTACCTTAGCTTGTATTTATCAATCTAGATGACTGTTTGTCCTTTTTGAACCCGTGTCCATCTGTACAGCAATTTCTCTCTCAGTCTATAATTCAGCATTCACGATCCCTATTTTTATATCAAGCTTTCACCACGAGTCGTTGTTGTACATAGTTTTACCTATTTTCTCATTTCTAATGCATACCAGCACATGTAATGATCAGTTGTCACCCATCAAAGATGAGCGGTTTCCTCAGCCGTCGAATATAATCCTGCGCCATCACGCAGGGCTGCAAAAATATAAATTGTTAGAACTAATTTTTACTTTCAACTCAGTTTTTGAAAAATAATAATGATAATTTTATATAGCATTTGTTGATCGTATGTTTTTGCATGCTCTCGCTGTTAGTCATTGGGGACTCCCTTATAATTCTCACATACTCATACGAAATTCATCTTTATTTAAAATATCCTGTTTGGTATTGTCACACGGTTCGAAGTAAAATCAAGATTTCAGCTGAATGAAATTTTTATTGCACGACTTGACGTCCAAGATAGACATGAAAACACGACAAGTCATCATCACAGCAAAAGATCTCCTCATTACTACAACATGGCTGAATGGCAAATGCCTGGTGCATATTTTTAGATAGAAATATATTGTATTGAATAATTAAATTAAGACATTAAAATAAGAATATGAACTTATATGGTAAGCCATTAAACTACAGGCCGAGTCAGTGTTCATTAAATACATGTTTTCTTTAAAAGTGCTCAATATGTGATCCATATTCATACAACAATCAACAGAGATTGATGTCAATAAAAATAAACCAAAAAACACATGTTTGGAATATTCTTTGATCACATTTGCAACAAAAGAAATTAATTAAACATTATTTTCAGCCAGGAAAAATATAATAACAATGTACCTGAAATCTAGATATAAAACAAGACAAGTTTTTATCACCACAATAGATCACGTCGTCACTATATTACACTATAGTTGAACGGCAAATGCGCATAAAGAAAGTTTTCTCATGCGCTCGTGCATCAGTGTGCCTCCAGAAAATGACTTTGAGCATCTTTGTTGCCATCGACAAAAACACCGGGTTGCAATGGATGGAACTCGCCAAGGGTGATAGGCTATGGAAAGCCGCATGTACCCGGCGGTGACTGAGCACCCCGTAGAAACTTAGCTTACGGGTCCACGCGGGTTACAAGTTTATATCAGTAAGGAATATAGGGAAATTCCAGATGAATCTTGTCACGACTTTGATGATATTCATGACAAATTAGTTCAAAAAATGTACCTTTTTTACAAAACGGTTGTATCTGTCGTATCTGTCATAAATCAATGGTGACAAATAGAATTTTATTTATGATCTGTTAGTCACATCTTTGACACCTTATGTCAACGAGGTGTCATGTGAATTGTTGTGAAACAGATGAGACTAAAATCCAACTTTCAGAAAAATTTCGGATGATAAAAAATATAACGTTTTCTTATTTACTGGTTTATGTGAATGTGTTGAGAATATGTATTCCATTCTAAGACTGCGGTTCATCCCATGATTTTCAGGAGCGCACTTGTTTTCTAAAATATAGGTAATTTCTGAAGTCCGCTAATTATTTTGTCGTCTGTTTAGTAGGTTTGTTTAATGTTTACTGGCCCTTTCTGATAAATATCTTTACCGGGTGTTGGCATCCCACTCAAAATTCCGTGCCTATTGTTTCATTTGTGTAGCTAGAAATTTGTAGGCTTCAGTATCAACACTGCATATTTTCATCAAAAAGCTCTCTAATATCAGCACTATGTCTTTCACAGTATCAGCTATAATGAAATCTTAATCGTCTCGCTTTACTTCTATCTTTTAGATTGCAACTTGTACAACAGTTAACAATCACATAGCGAATTCATCTTCTGCATTGAATTATCGGGGGTGGGGCTTCGATTATCGTTTCAGCTGAAATATTTTCTGTTCTTTTGTCTCATTATAATTATTATTTTTCCTAATTATATAATGGGTATAATATGGTATATGGTGTAGTTGCTATAAAACAGATCCAGGTATTTTTCCAATTATTGACTGACGGAAATTTAAGCAAAAACTGTCAGACACCTGCCCCAGAACATTGAATTGTTGGACCATAATATAAGCATACCGTGATACGGATCACGGTACGTTGGGAAATACCGCGGAATTTTCGCTGTACCCAGCTCTAACTACTAGAGCAGGGGTCTCAAACACGCGGTCCGGGAAGCCGTATCCTGTGGCCCGCAAAATGATTGGAGTCAAAAGTTGTCATGAGAATGTGGTGCGGCCCTTGGGCCATCGAAAATGCCCTCATGCGGCCCTCAAGGTGGTGTGAGTTTGATACCTGTACTAGGGTTTCCTCATGGCACGACTCCATTTCGGACCTCGTGTTTCGTACCCACGGGTATTTATTGCGGCACATATGCGTTCGCCGCGGGAGTAGAGATGAGTAGGGTGAGGAATGTATAGAAGGAGTTAACCTTAATCGACAATAAATATGAAACTGGTATATTCTCACTTCTTAAGATGTCAACCCATATTTCAATGACAGAAGCAGTCCAAACTGGCGGATTCACCGAGTCTCCCTCTCTCTCTCTCTCTCTCTCTCTCTCTCACGCACACACACACACACACACACACACGGGTACACATTGTTGGGACTATCCTCCTGACTTCGTTCAAAGTATGACATTTCTCGCATCATTTCAGCAATATCGGTATTATTAGCCAAATAGACTAAATGCTGACTACATGTATCCATAGATGATTTATTTAACATATCTACATATTTTCTTCTACACAGTCGTGCAAACGTTTTGTGCATTAAGTCGATTTAGCCTTGTCTGTACAATCTGGCATACTCTTAACGGACATATACGGTACCTTTGGCAAGTTTATCATGTGAACTATTTAAGACGGAATAGAAGCTATTCAAAAATAGTTTACATTTTTGTTATCCACACCTTAGCCGGGAATGCTGAAACACGGGGCCCGAGAAGGGGTGAAATTTAACGACGTACGACAACCCACATGGCGACAAGGACGGGGATTTTTAACGTATCCTGTTAGACAGATTGTACGACTATTGCTCAAGAACGAAACCGAATCATTATCAGTGCCGTATCTGATACTATACTGTTCCTGGTATTATCTAGTCCGAGTTCCTCTGACCTTTTCAACCCCGTGGTATGTGTTGGGAATGTTCATGTTGGAATGGAAGAATCATAACTTAAAAATATCTTACACTGGGTGAATATTTTACACGGGGTTAGAAAGGCCACAGGAAACTGAGAGTATATGCTTCTGGTATTGGGATACGTTGAAAAATGCTTGTGCATAATTAGGGTTTTAGGAACTGCACCAGTTCAGCATTATGCTTTTCGTAAATTTTCGTTCTATTCAATAATAAGCAGACGTTTTGAATGTTCAGACAGTCATAATGTGACTTAAAGGAAAATTGACATAATTATAGTATTCGCATATCCCCCCCCCCTTTCATGGGCGCCCGCAGGATTTTTGCAGGGGGGGGGGTTGTCAGTCAGTCACGGCCGGGAGAGTTAGTATAAGAAGCAGTCTGAAACGAAAGCTAATATTTATTAAGCGTTTTGAACAGAATCTTGTGACATATTTTCAGCTTCATTTGCATGATTAAACTTGTCGGAATATATATATATATATATATATATATATATATATATATATATATATATATATATATATATATATATATATATGATTTCACGTGACCCCCTTTGACCCATGCTGCGGGCGTCCATGTCCCCTTTGTTCATACGCACCTGCTGATTTCAAAAACGAAAATCATAAAGAATATTTAAACAAATGCACAAAACCTAGTCATTTCATTCATTGGTTTATAGTTTCTAACCTGACTGTCGCCAATGGGTCCTTAACACTGTCGAATTATTGGCGTTTCCACGCGAACTGAAGCTCTCTTTATGTAAAAAGGAAACAGACTGCTCTCTGTTCATTTCAGGTTTCTAGAATAGTCTAATTCAGTAAAACCTGTGTCGTCTGCGTCCAAAATTGCAACGTCTAATTATAATACTTCTCAAACAAATTGAATAAATAAATGGGAGGAATTCTTGTATATCTGTGTTCAGATATATGTAAATCCAGAATTTACGGATCTATTGAGATTTTCAAAGACGGTGAACTTCATCACATATGTCGCTTGAAAACATAGACCGACCCAAACAAATATGGCGACTGTGTTGCTAAAGAAACTCTCTTTTGATTCGAAATACCAAGTTGACAGTTTTTATGACTCCCTGGCGACAATCAGGATAGAACTTATAAATCAATACGTGAAATGACTTAAGTTTTTTTGCATTTTTATATCCTTGTTGCCTTCTGCTTTTAAAGCCGGGGTGGGGTGGGGGTGGGGGTGTGAGGTGGTGGGTACAAACAATCGTAATGGTATGAGAATACTATTACAATTTAGATTTTATGGAGGTCATGCATAAATGTAGGTGTCAATAAATAGGTTTCAGTGATTGTTAAGCGCCCAATTCCGTCGTTGTTTTTAGTACGTGAGCTGTGCGTAACTTTTAATCGCTGCCTGTCACCAAGAAGAATAAAGTGTGTGGGTTTGTTGTTGTTGAAATCTAACAAACCGTATTCATTTTTATCAAGCCGTCACGGAAAGGGAACATAATTCAGACGCTAACTATATATAAATGACCTGTCGTTTTTACGGAACCCCCACCATCCACCAGTAGAAGAATATTCATGAAGACCTAGTTAGCTTGCCAGATACAGCTACTGTAGTGATCGCGTGCTGGCTAAGAAATGAGCCTTATTTGTACTGATGGACAGAATGGTTAATGATGACTCGTCATTTAATGAATCAGACTCTTTATTGTATTATTTTGCAATAACACAAAGTAGGTATTGGTATACAGGCGTTTTGTTTGGAGGAGTTTTGAGCGCATCCGACATACATAATATCACGAAACTCTTTTCCTCAAGGTAGTCGAGCTAAATTACTGGTCTCAGATTCGTACTTCAGACAGAGGGACAAGATTGGGCTAAGAGGAAGCTATATTTACACTGTTGTATAGACCCTCCTGTTTTCGGTGTAGTATCGATTCATTACGGAATGATTTTCAGTTTCATTCCAGTCCACTAATCTGGATTCTGTCCAATAATTCGGTGATTTTTTTGTCACATTGTGTTCATTTGAAATAAAATTAGTAAACTGGTTCATAAATTTTAAAAATTATCCAACTCTTTTTATTCATTTCATTATAACCGAGTCCTTGTGTGACATCCAGTATATCATGTATATCTTTATCTAGTATCTGGTGCATACATAACATATTAATCCATGTGTAATTTTAGTTTTCGTATACATCGCAACCCCACCCACCACACCCTTGTATCTGGGCTTGTACAGGAACGCATATTGTTCTCAAATATGTTCTATCACACAGGTAACAAGCAGTTTCGCATGAATGCGTCGAATAGAGATTTCGAAAACCGAGATTAAAAATGTTTCTGAAATACGTACTACATCTTTGTTTCTTAAAATTTGCTAGTAAAATAAAAAGTGTTCTTGCAACCTCCCGTGCACGCAGTTGTTATTATACCAATATAAAACGGGATACGTTCAAGCCGATGGTAGTACGAGAATGCTATATACGCTTACCCATCCCCAGTAAAATTATATACGTATGGGCTGGCAGGAGTATATGCGGAATTTCAAATTATTAAGGGACCGAGGTAGCTAAATTGGTAGAGCGTAAGATTTGTAATTTAGCGTATCTGTTTCGATACCCGCCTAGGCCAGCTTGGGTCGGTTGCCTCGGTGTGCCCCTGGGAATGGCACTTAGATCTATTTTTTAAGTGCCGTTATAGCCAGGAAAACATGAGATAAAAGCACGACTGGTAATCTCAATAATGATAATGGGGGTTGGGGGGTTGGAGGGGCTATCTTCAACGAATAGAGCAATTGTACTGTCAAAAATGTTTAAGTTATTTTCAATGAATAGAAGAATGAATAAGAAGGAATAAGGCCACGAGCTTCAACAGCGGACTCAATTTCAACAGTCCATTAAAGTAGATGGCCCATGAGACAGAAATTTACATTCATTTCCCATTCAAATGGTTAATTTGCAGCCACATAGAGTTTTCATTAACCGGTTCCTTTGGGACATTCACCGTCTGTCGAAGCGGTCTTGTCTATCATCAGTTTTACGCTCTGTAGTTTCTTTATAAAGATACTCATTCTTCGTTTGGTGCATATAGTCCCTAAATGTTCCATTTATAATGTTCCAAAATTTTCATTCACAAATTTCAAAGTAAACAACTCAATTAACATACAGTACAAAACACCAGCACCAGGCATGGATTAGATTTAATCAGTTAGTGGTTTGACGGGAAATCGCGTTCTTTGTAAAAATTAGGTATATATTGAAAAATGAACCATTGTCACGAAACTTGGCTTTTGTACCTGACAATTTCACCGGGACACGAGTGCAAATTCATAAACGCTTTGACCGTCTTCATATAGTTTTGACTGCAGATCATGTTTAAATGAAACAGAACATGATAATGAGGATATAAGAGCATCGTGGTTTGGTAGTTACCTTGACTTAAGCCCTGTAATTTCAAATGTAAAGGTCAATTCTACGATCAAGGTGTTTTATGTGTGTACCAACAGAGTTGATGTGACGTCAAATATGTTTTCCACGGGCAATAATTAAAAAAAGATGTATATGATTCATTTTGAACTTTATCTTTGAGGCGTAAATTCATTACGTGTATATGAGGCAGGGAGTGGGGTGGAGGTACGAAATATTGTACTGAAATTTCTGAGTGAGCAAACTTGTACGTGACCCCAAACTCCAAATACTCATCATTTCTCCATGCGCAACATTGTTTTGGGGTTTTGCGAGATTGTATCGAATATTGGAAGATGTATCTACCGCTTGGGGCTCATATGGGGTTAACATGCGGAGCCACATTTTGGGTTATATGATATTATATAGGCGCGTATGTGCCCATTAATTAACACGCGGAAGACACTCGAGGTCAAATGATAATTTCATAGGCACCCGTAGGTTTAACATGGGAATGATATTATAGGGTCGAACGTTTTTTATGGGGTCAATCGGGGAATTGTAAGATTAAAATGGTGAAATAAAAATCTACGATCAAAGTTTTTATTTACTGTTCAGACCGCTCCGGTGGCCTAGTGGTTAGAGCGTCCGCTTCAGATGCGGGAGGTCGCGGGTTCGAACACCGGCCGAGTCATGCCAAAGACTTTTAAAAATGGTACTAACAGCTGCCTCTCTTGGCGCTCAGCATTAAGAGGTTAGGATAATGTGAATGGGTGGGACATCATACCACATGTCTACGGCATGATGCCCCAGTGCTAGACATCACTATAAACTGTCACACTGCAGACATCGTAGCGATATGACTGAAAAATTGTTAAAGCTACGTTAAAAATTTAAATCACACACACACACACACACACACACACACATTTACTATTCAAACACCGACATATACGGTGCAAACACACACCTATCATCCAATGAAAAGGGTAGATTTATATTTAGACACATTCTTTTGCACAAACATATAAACATAATATCACAAGAGATGGGTTAAAATTTTTTTTATAGAAACACTACTATACCCTTACATGCGAAGTCATGTTATCACTCTCACTCACTCACACACACGCACAGACACATACACCATAAGGGAGTGTTTATAGACACTAATATGACGATACATACAAATACACAATATCACAAGCGAAGTGGGTAAGTGGGGCTTTATAGTTTTAGGTTGTCAATAACACACACACACACACACACACACACACACACACACACACACATGGCAAATTAAGATTAGTATATCTCTTTTCTAGAGATCCATGTGGCCCTGAAAAGTGCCATTGGAGTTGTTAACCAAAAGTAGTTAACACATGCCACAGCGCTTCACCGGTCTTCTTCCCCTCAAATTTCTTCTCACAGTGGGTACATACAGCAAGACCCTCTTCTGACACCCTTACCTCTCCATGTACACTTTTTTTCCATATCACTGTGTCAGTTATCATGGTGATGGTCAATGATATCTTCACATAGACTTGGTAGATGGGTTTTTAAAAAATGGACTGAAATGTTTCATCATTCCAAATTCAAGTTACAAAATTCAGTCAGAGCGTGGGGTCTCTCCTCCAGTCAGAAGAAAGCTGACACCTGAGGATATATATATATATATATATATATATATATATATATATATATATATATATATATATATATATATATATATATATTGTTACGAATATGTAATTTAATTACTTGTGTGTTAGTTTTAAATTCTTTTTTTATTTTATTTTTGTTTCATTACATTTTATTGTAAAGATAATTTTCACGCGATTTGACTATTTTCGGAAAAATCTCTTCCTTGTTTTGACCTGATTTGAACGTAAAAGGTATTACATTATCAGTATTTTTAGCTCACCTTGGTTGAGACGTTTTGTAAACACTCAGCGAAAATGATTGGTCATTACCAAGGTCATGTTCAACCCACGTGTTAACCTGTTGTAAACAGTTTCATTTTTAAATTCATTTCCAGCTTGGGAATCTGATTCTTAGATAGGGCTATTCTTGCTTACGTGATAATTGACATATTTTTTACTACGCTGTTCGGACAAAGTAAGTGATCATGTGACCCATCAAGAGTGTCAAAATGACGTTTTAGTTGGCTTTAATTCTCAATCTCAGTGTTTTCTGGTTCAGTCGTATTTTAAACCTTGACGGCTCAAGAGGTTTTTATTGTTGTTGTCAGTTTGTTCTGAAGTTCGTCTTTTTTTTGGGGGGGGGGGGATTTAATAATTCAAATTCTCTAGAAAACAACACAAGAGCTTTTCTTTATAAAATTCTGGGACAAAGACGTTTAGTGGAAATTTATTCTGGGATTCTAAACAGATCATTATAAATTGTGTTTCAACGAGGAACAGTTGCCATCAGTACAACGACCTCATCTGACGTCATCGCCTTCCATATTGGAACTTCATCGAGATTCGAACCGGGATTCAATTAGAACTGTTTAGTGATAGGACTTATATTTTTCAATTCTTGGGCTAATTTTTGGACTATTTTCACAAACCGTTAAGTCCTATTTCATATTTTTATCATGTTTTCTAGGCAAACAAATTATTTTGTTAAAATTTACAAAGCTTGTTGACCTCACTCTTTTCTTTTGTTACCTTTGTACAAGCTTACACGTAACAAAAGAAAATTGGGGTTGCTTGTCCTTGGGATATATGAATTTTCGCTAAAATATTTCAGAAAATTGTCTTATGAAATTTAAATTCCCCATGTTTTTAAATCCCAAGTACTATTTTATATTTTGTTTGAAATCTTTAGTGAAAACAACAGGCTTTTTTCACAATGTCATCAAAAGTGGAGACTTTTCTTTCTAGTCCTACTCAGGAGCAGTTGGATAGTTTGATAAAAGATGAGTTCCTTGAACTTGCAAGAAAATACGATCTTTCTGAGGCAAAATCTTCCTTAACGAAACAAAAAATTAAAAACATTTTGGTTCAGTATTTGGTAGAGAAGAATGCTTTCGATAAAAGTGTTTTGGCTTCTGTCAGTAAGTCTGTATCAGACTCTGACATAAAAGTAAAGGAATTAAAAATGAAATACAAGATGGAATTGGAGTTAAGGAAGCTTGAACTTCAGAAAGAAAAAGAACAAATGTTATTGGAAAAAGAGGAGAGAGAGAACGATAAACAAATGAAATTGCAATTTGAGAAAGAGGAGAGAGAGAGACAGGAAAGAGAGAAATATAAACAAATGCAATTGAAGTTACAAAAAGAACAAATGCACGCACAGATGCTAAAAGAGAAGGATGAAAAGGAATTTCAAATTAAAATAAAAGAAATGGAGCTGGCAAGTGAAAAGCACGATCCCACTTTACATACAAATTCAAGTTTTGACATTACAAAAAATATTAGGCTAGTGCCCCTTTTAGCGAAAAGGAAGTAGATCAATATTTTCTTTATTTTGAAAAAGTTGCTGAAAATTTGAAATGGCCAAGGGATCATTGGACTCAATTATTTGCAGTGTGTACTTTTTGTCAAAGCTCGGAAAATCTGTGCATCTCTGTCAGTTCATCAAAGTGCTGACTATGATTTGGTTAAGGACTGTATCTTAAAGGGTTTTGCGTTAGTCCCTGAGGCTTATCGGCAAAAAGTTAGGACCTATAAAAATGAAGCTGGACAAACTCATGTCGAATTTGCAAGAGAAAAAGAGCAGTTATTTGAGAGATGGTGCTTAGACAAGAAAATTGAACATGATTATGAAAGTCTCAAACAACTTGTATTACTTGAAGAGTTCAAACACTGTGTTCATTGTGACATTAAGACTCGTCTTGAAGAGCATAAGATTGAAACCTTGGAAAATGCTGCTCTTGCTGCTGATGAGTATTCTTTAGTTCATAAAGTTCCTGTTGTAAGCAAATATTTCACTCAGCAGTCTACTGGTAGAAAGGTATTTCAGCCTAATACGACTCCTTCTAAAACTCAATCTGGCACAACTTTAATAATCAAGCTTCTGATAAACTTGATTCAAAATCCTTGTCTATTCCTACGTGTACCTATTGCAGGAAGAAAGGACACGTTATTTCTGATTACTTCAAATTGAAATATAGGCATCAGAATCAAGATAGACCTATCCCAAATGCTCTTATGTCTAAGAGGTCAAGGTCACGGTCATGTATTGAAAACAATACATTTGTTGATTCTAATAAATCCCAGTCTGATTTTATTATGGAGAATTATGAACCATTCATGTCGAAGGGTTCTATATCACTCTTGGGTGATTTGGCAAATCCTATCCCTAATTAAAATGTTAAGGGATACAGGAGCTTCTCAGAGTTTTTTATTATCAGGTACTTTGCCTTTTTCAGAGAAGTCCTGTTCTAATGAGAGTGTTCTCGTTCAGGGAGTAGAGTGCGGCTTTGTTAGTGTTCCTCTCCTTTCTATAAATTTGTCATCAAACTTAGTTTCAGGACCTATGACAGTATAGTCTCTTCTTTACTCGTTGAGGGCATTCATTTATTTCTAGGCAACGACCTAGCTGGAGACAAGGTTGTGGTTAATCCACTTGTAACTGACAAGCCTTCTTTGGATCACATCCTATTGAAAAAGAATACCCTGATTTATACCCAGCTTGTGCAGTTACTAGAGCTATGGCAAAGAAAGCTCTTGAGAATGATTTTGATAAGGAAAATATTCCTTTAGCTGACACATGTATTGGTCAGGCTTTTGATGAGGTCACTTTCACTTCTAATTTGGATAAATCGAAAGGTATTGATCACAGTGATCCTCTTTTAAATACTCATTATCTTTTATCTAATCAGGGTGATAAACGACAATCACTTGTCGTCAAACAGGAAAAAGATCCTGAGATCTCCTGTTTGTTTCAGAGAGCCATTAGTGAAACTGAAGCCACTGAAGTACCTGTCTGTTATTTCATTAAAAATGGAATTCTTATGAGAAAATGGAGACCTCCCGAGGTACCTGCTAGTGACGAGTGGTCAGTGAACTATCAGACTGTAGTTCCAAAATCTTACAGACAGGAAATACTTAGTTTGGCCCATGAAACTCCTCTGGCTGGTCATTTAGGGATAAATAAAACTTATCACAAGATCTTGACTCACTTTTATTGGCCAAAAATCAAAAGTAATGTTTGTAAATTTTGTAGATCTTGTCATACTTGTCAAATGGTAGGAAAACCCAATCAGAAGATACCTAAGGCTCATCTGCAACCTATTCCTGTATTTGACGAACCATTGAGCAGAATAATGGTAGATTGTGTTGGTCCCTTACCTAAGACCAAGTCAGGTAACCAATATTTGTTGACAATTATGTGTACGTCAACAAGATTCCCAGAGGCAATTCCTTTGAGGAATATTAAAACCAAAACCATAGTAAAAGCTTTGATAAAGATTTTGTTTACTCAATTTGGCCTTCCTAAATGTGTCCAATCGGATCAAGGGTCAAATTTTATGTCTGGAATTTTCCAGCAAGCTGTGCACGAATTAGGCATTCAACAGTTTAAATCTTCTGCTTACCACCCTGAGAGCCAAGTTGCTTTAGAAAGATTTCATCAGACTTTAAAGAATATGATTCGGTCATATTGCTTTGATACGAGTAAAGATTGGGATGAAGGCATTCATTTACTTTTGTTTGCTGTTAGGGAGTCCGTTCAAGAATCTTTAAGATTCAATCCCTTTGAACTAGTTTTCGGACATACTGTGCGTGGACCATTGAAGCTGTTGAAAGGGAAACTTCTTTCTAATGAAGATACTGAACTCAGTTTTTTTGATTGTGTTTCTGATTGTAAGTATAAGTTGTCAAAGGCTTGTGAGGTCGCAAGAGGAAAGCTGCACTCTACTCAGTTAAAAATGAAATCAAGATATGAGAAAAACTCAAGGGACAGGAGTTTTCAGCTTGTTCAAGCTGTCTTGCCCATTCCACAAAATCCCCTTCAGGCCAAGTATTATGGTCCATACACGGTTGAAAAGAAAGTAAATGATTTAAATTACATCATAAATACTCCTGGCAGGCGAGAACAAAAACGACTTTGCCACATTAACGTGTTAAAGGAGTATATTGAAAGAGATAGGCAAGTAAATCATGCAATTAATTTAGTTGTATCTGTCCAACAAACTGAGGATTTAAGTGAAGAAATTTAATCGGACTCTGTTGATCTTGGAAGAACAAATCTTCAGAATTCTGAAATTATGAAAAATCTGGACCAGAAAATTTTACATTTGTAACAAGAAGAAACGAATGAACTTAAACAGTTATTATTCGAATATGAGCACTTATTTCCAGATGTTCCTACGAAGACAAACAAAATTTTCATGACGTTGAAACTGTGAATTCTAAACCTGTGAAGCAACACCCATACAGGATGAACCCTCTCAAACAGGAATACTTGAAAAAGGAAATTCAGTATTTGCTGGAGAATGATTTCATAGAGCCCAGTAAAAGTGACTGGAGTTCACCATGTATACTTGTTCCGAAACCAGATAAAACTTTCCGTATGTGCACTGATTATAGGAAGGTGAACAGTGTGACAAAAATAGATTCATTTCCATTATCAAGAATCGATGACTGTATTGATAAAATTGGAAATGCCAAGTACGTCACTAAATTTGACCTTCTGAAAGGATTTTGGCAAATTCCACTAACGCAAGGAGCAAAGAAAATTTCGGCATTTGTGACTCCAGATGGACTTTATCAATATAAAGTAATACCATTCGGGATGAAGGGTTCCCCAAGCACTTTTCAACGCTTGATGAATATGGTTACCTCTGGTCTAGATAATTGTGATGCTTACATCGATGATGTCATCATCTACAACGACATCTGGAAAGAACATCTAGCCACGATTCGGAAATTCTTTGACAGACTCATTGATGCAAGTTTGACAATCAATTTTTCTAAAAGTGAGTTTTGCCGTGCTTGTGTAACTTTTCTAGGACATATTGTGGGACATGGTCAAGTTAAATCTATAGATGATAAGGTCAAGGCTGTCTCTGATTTCCCTCTTCCTGCCAGTAAAAAGCAACTGATGCGATTTTTTGGTGTGGCCGGATACTATCGGAAATTTTGTTCCAATTTTTCTAATATGGCTGAACCTCTGACAACTTGTTAAGTAAGAAAAACAAGTTTCTTTGGACTGATAAATGTCAGGAGGCTTTTGATAGGTGAAAGGCCATGCTCAAAAGTGCGCCGGTTCTTACAGCTCCAAATTTCAACCAATCTTTTAAATTATCTGTTGATGCAAGAGATGTTGGGGTTGGAGCAGTATTGATTCAAGAAAATAGAAAATAAGCACCAAAGGAATTACTCAACAATCGAGAAGGAATGTTTGGGTTTAATATTGGGGTTACAGCATTTTGAAGTTTATATTAACTCAGCTCCTTCTCCGGTTGTTGTATTTAGTGATCACAACCCCCTTACTTTCATCGACAAAATGAAAAATAAAAATCAAAGATTGCTAAGGTGGAGTTTGTTTTTGCAAGAATATAATCTTGACATCAGGCACATCAAAGCAAAAGACAATTTGATTGCAGATGCACTTTCCCATAAATAGAAATATTATTTCATGTACACTTTGTATAATTCATACGAATTTTCTTATGTAATTTTATTTTACCTGATGTATAATTTACATATGGTAAAAAGAAAGCTTTATTACATAAATCTGTCTTTTTCGTTAAGGGGGGAAGTGTTACGAATATGTAATTTATTTACTTGTGTGTTAGTTTTAAATTCTTTTTTTATTTTATTTTTGTTTCATTACATTTTATTATAGTTTTCACGGGATTTGACTATTTTCGGAAAAATCACTTCTTTGTTTTGACCTGATTTGAACGTAAAAGGTATTACATTATCAGTATTTTTAGCTCACTTTGGTTGAGATGTTTTGTAAACACTAAGCGAAAATTCTTGGCCATTACCATGGTCATGTTCAACCCATGTGTTAGTCTGTTGTAAACAGTTTCAATTTTAAATTCATTTCCAGCGTGGGAATCTGATTCTTAGATAGGGCTATTCTTGCTTACGTGATAATTGACATATTTTTTACTGCTTTGTTCGGACAAAGTAAGTGATCATGTGACCCATCAAGAGTGTCAAAATGACGTTTTAGTTGGCTTTAATTCTCAGTCTCAGTGTTTTCTGGTTCAGTCGTATTTTAAACCTTGACGGCTCAAGAGGTTTTTATTGTTGTTGCCAGTTTGTTCTGAAGTTCGTCTATTTTATTTTTTTTGCGGGGAGGGGGGTGATTTAATAATTTAAATTCTCTAGAAAACAACACAAGTGCTTTTCTTTATAAAAATTCTGGGACAAAGACGTTTAGTGGAAATTTATTCTGGAATTCTAAACAGAACATTATAAATTGTGTTTCAACGAGGAACAGTTGCCATCAGTACAACGACCTCATCTGACGTCATCGCCTTCCATATTGGAACTTCATCGAGATTCGAACCTGGATTCAATTAGAACTGTTTAGTGATAGGACTTATATTTTTCAATTCTAGGATTAATTTTTGGACTATTTTCACAAACCGTTAAGTCCTATTTCATATTTTTATCTTGTTTACAAGGGAAATAAATTATTTTGTTAAAATTTACAAACCTTGTTCACTTCACTCTTTTCTTTTGTTACATTTCTACGAGCCTACACTTAACAAGATATATATATATATATATATATATATATATATATATATATATATATATATATCCTCGCCAGCGTTCGTGCGGTTTATCAATGCGGCACAGTATTAGTACCAAACCTATGGTTGGACCAAAGAAGACAATGTGTTGGGGTGCGCGTGTCGGTGTGGGTATCTCTTGTACTCAGAGTGGTTGTCCTACAACTGTTAATGCAGTAGTGACCAGTATTTTGCTTCCAGAAGAAGAGGACTTAATGTTGGCTTTGACTGTTTTTCTGTCTTTGCAAGAATTTTTGCCTACGACGGTATTACCATCTTCACCTCTTTCTCCATCGTTACCATTGGTGGATGAATTTAGAAAGTGACAGAAGGAAAAATTGGAGAGTATTTTAAAAGAACGAGATGAATCAGAGAAGAGACAAACTTCGAAGTGTGAAAGACAGAACGAAGGGAGTGAAAACAACACGCTGTTTGTGATATTATACATTTTGTCGGATTTAAAGTATCTTGGGCTAACGTATCAGACTTCTGTGACTAAATCAAAGAGAAAGAGACTTCACGTGTGAAAATTTCTAAACCTTTCGTCACTACATCTACTCTCGCCGCCACTGAGATGCCAGCAGCAGCAAGAGTTACTTCTACTACCACTACCAAAGCAGCCAGAATGCACCGAGATTCTAGGGAATGTTTCAAGTCGGACCTAGACCTGTTTGCCATACAACTAACCATGATGACAATGCAAGAATCACAATGGGCAGATTTCCATCTTTGACAAACTCAACCCCTTTCAAGTTTCAAATCAAAGGACAGACCAAAGATTATATTGATCTATTGATCTAAATAACAGTCACTTGTACCTCAAAGTCAAAATTTTCAATGTGGACAACACCAGTCCCAGTGCCAATGCCAGAGGAGCTTCCGTCAACGATTCAGCGAGGTGGATTTCTACTGGAATAACAAACTGGTGAACAGCAGCACCGATACTTACCACGTTTCTGTGCATGCATGTTTAATATGTGTAGAGCCTACCTACATTTTCATTGCTTAGGAAGTATACGAGGTCTTCATTACTCTCACAGTGTTGGATGGTAATCAAAATGTGGATGTTTGTTGCGAACTCCCCCCCCCCCACCACCACCACCAGCTTTGTTGGGGTGGGTTGTATGGATTTGCTTATCGTTATCTAGAGGGTGATCGCCGACGGTGTAATTTGCCCGGAACGAGTAAATATCAATATAAAGTGTGAAACTTATATATGGAATAGATAGAGATCTGAGCAGAATGACACGAGCCCCCGTACATGTACAAACCATAAAATTTAATCAACAATTCATAAACAACACAATTCATAAACAATCACGATAATGCATTACATTAGAAAAATACACTTTTTGATTTAAGTTATTCAACGAATTTCAGATACACATATACTTATACAAATAGCCGGTCTGTTAAGCGATAGAATGAATTCATCATCGAATCGAGTAAAGATCGAAAACACTGCCTTGTACAGATTCATAACCTGATGGTTCTGGCTCAGTCCAAATTCGCTGCGATTGTTCTTTTGACTTCCTTGTGCCTGCAAGTCTGGGTCCTTTCCCCTTTTCCCTTTTCCCAAATTCTCAGGTGTCCCGCCTCTTTCGGCCTCCAGCTTTGTGTGGTTACTTTGGTTTTGTAAGTACGTGATACGTCACGTGGATACGTCTTGTGGAACTATCTCACTTTGCAAAAGTAAACAAAGTGGCAACCTGAGTATTCTGTTAGGTACCCTACTGGGAAGAGATCATTACATTCTCCTCTCGTTAATGTCAGATAAGTTCTATCGGAATTCAAACAGATACCAACGGCCATCTGGTCTAACTAAACACGGCAGACCATAAACAAACCTAGTTTCCTAAGATAAATATACTCCCTAACGGCTATTCCAACTGGCTTACAGTAACAACACCCCGAGACATCAGCTCCGGTCCCGACTTAATTACACAAATGAATGAATGAAATTCCTTCCATGATTCAAGTACGGTATTAATAGCGAATACACACATTCAAGTCTCTAGCATATATAAAACCTCACTACATAGTTTATCACATTAATTTCACATGGTTTAACACGTTAATTTCAGTCAATATGCACTCAAGTCTTTTTCATATGTGACATTATCTAAATCGGAGAATTTACATGGATTCTCAAAACGCATATCAACTAAAGTAAGGTATGAAATTCTAGATACATATTTACCTATAACAAACGAGACTTTACGTTCAAACGATTCATCAAACTTATATAAAGAATATCAGTGTACGGATTCATATAGATGAACTCGCACAGTTGTATTCATATCAAGAAAACTGATCTACCAATCTAACCAAATAAATCATGCAAATATAAGAAAATAAGTCAAAGAAATCATCATGTGGATATCTAGAAATTACGTGAGACTGACGCAAAATACCTTGTGTCTTCAAGCTTTCACCGCTAGAATTGTGTTTGTAGATTTTTCCAGACATCCAATCCCTTGGATCCTAATTACGAGTGGATTTCTTCTAAATTCGACCCGGAACCCTCTACCTTTGTTTTTCTCTTGCAGAAAATGATGTCGACTGATTAAAAGTGTTGCGATAGGCACATTTAAAACTGAGAGTTTTTCATGTGGAACCACGCCCCCTTATTCAGCGTAACCAATCCGAATTATAGTTAAGGCGCTACAAAAATGTAGTCCGTCTGACAATCTCAGATTACCAAATACTGATTCCTGGAAAAATTCAAACTGACAGTTCTCCATACAGATCGGAAGTTAACCCCTATCCTTTATAGTTAAATAAACGAAGGCTTAATTAAGAACCACTGCTTCCATGACAGTGACATTTGCCAATCAGTGCATTACGGCGATTTAAACACGCGTCAGTCCCCATAAATCTAATTAATCGTTAACCTGTCCAACTTAATGTGTTCTTCATAGATCGACAGAAATTTGCACCCTTACAATGTTATACAGTAGGATGTGTGTTAAATTAAAAAGTCGATGTTGTATAGTAAACCTCAACTGAATCATTGCCACGATATAACATTTGTGGCCCAGTTTGCCAGCCACATCTGTGGACAGTGTAACCAAATGTGTATGGAATGTATTCCGCAACTTGCGCTGCCTCTGTTTCGTTGCCCGACCTCTCCTTTACTGGAGTGTTTCGCGACTGATCTGTATTATCACTCCCAGGATGTAACGTCTATTCATATGTCATCTTTTTCTACTTGTATCACTGACCGTAATGGAACATGCTCTGATGTTGGTATTTTACTCAGCCAATGAATAGGTTTGCACGGTAATGTATGCATTCAGCCAGTACACATCTTTCAAGAGTCCATCCAGATCTCATATAGGTCCATTTTACAACTTTTCAAGAATCTTTTCAAAGCTTGTGTCGATTTTGTCATTAATAACCTCGGTGTCTTTGCGGTTTAAAATTATGAACGGATCACCATAAAACCACACGGTTGTGGTCTCAAACACATCCATGTGTGATGACTAGCGATTAAGCGGCATCCTCAAATGCACAAAGAATTTGCTTTAACTCCAGAGGTGTCTGTGTGATGTCACTTTGACAGGATTCCTGGATGCATCTTTGAAAAACGTTTCTACCGGTCTTTAACTGCCACATATTCTGTTGGAGTAATTGCCCAATAATGTTTAAAATCACCATGATGCTTGTGAAACTTAAACTCAGGTACATGCAATTGCTTTGCTTTTGTAGCAACCTCAGTATCAGTGGTATGTTTAATACACCGAAGTCGGTTGTGTTCAGGAACACATGCAACGACTTAGTTATCAATAACAGATGCAATACGGTTTTGTTCATACTCGACAGTGCGTGAATTTTCAATTCCTTGGGCTCGTCAAGGAATCTGAATATTTAATAGTGTTACAGTTTCACGGTCAATCTAATGTGTGCAGTCCATATCAGCTACATTGATTTCAATACATCCATTCATTAGTCCTTATCGTGCCAAAAGACATACTCAAAAGCCCAGAGATAACTGAAACCAAGTACATCTTAAAGATTGCATGCGTTCCTTGTGCTAGTGATTTATATCAACCTTACATCATGAAATTTCCTTTCAATTTTCATTACAACCAACTCAAGTATCAACGTCTTCTCGGCTATTAAGAAAAATGTTATTTTCCACCAGTTGGACTCGACTTGGTATTATTCTGATTAGCAGTAGAGCGCTTGAACTAACTCTGCCACCACACGCTTAGAAAGTAGTTGAGAAAACTCGTACTTGGCGTTAAAAGGCTGGTGGAAAAATGCGCGCGCACCTTCCGTATAATTAAGCCAGTATAAAAGCTACGCCATTTTGAATTACTATTTCATGACTTATAATATCCGTATACTTTCACAGTAAGCTAGCATATACCTTTTTAATTTCCCAATAATTTGTTAACGCTTTCCCTGACCTATATAATGTGATAGACTCTTAATTTAGCGAGTATCGTTTCGGCTGGCTGTTACGTAAGAACAAGAACTGTATAATTTGCTTTGAGATTTAGAGCACTCCAAAATTGTACATTTCTTGATTAAGTCGTTTTCATTTTAGAATCGGCACGTGAAAAACAAAATTAAATAATCTTTTCGTACAACAGCCAGCGTTACTAGTACTAAAAACTAACAAAGAGACCTAGCTTGCCTATGCAAATATTGATCGGTCTAATAACATTACACAGGCTATACTCATGTTCAACGATTGTGTCAGCAATTCATTTCCACACTCGTGTCTAAAGCACGTGGTTATGTAAATCGTTAAATTATGCACTTGTCACAGTCTCAAAGATGTATAAACATAGTAGCGGTGTGTTGGACACTGATATAGGTCAGCAGTCTTTTATCCCACATGACTGTCCTCTTACATGGACTCGTATTGGTAACTCTCACAATCCAAGGGTTCACATGTCTACACAGTCACGGCGTATAGAAAGAGCTGACCTATGTCAGTACCAAAAATCTAAAACGTTCATCGTCACCCTACTCAATCGGACAGACCTAATTTTGCAATAAATAAATAAATTAATCGATAAAGAAATAAAAGTAAACAATAAAGCAATAATAATAATAATAATAATAATAATAATTATTATTATTATTATTATTATTATTATTATTATTATTAATTGCTGCTAACACGGTTCCGAAGGTGGAAAGGATCGAATTTAGGTAGTAAAATAGTAGCTATGAATACAACATCTTTTCAGTGCGTACGAACATCTTTCATCTAAGTCAAAAAGTTTTAACATATATTATATGCAGTATAAGCCTACGTAAATTGTACTGTTTCATTGTTGCCTGAATTTAAGAGACTGAAGTAATTAGATGCCGTTGCGTGTTCTGGAACTTCAGGGTATGCCATTTGGAGTAGACAGTTGTTATTACAAATAAACATGTGAGCTGAGAAACCAATGTTAGGAAAGTGATATCATTTTTAATAATCTGATTACAGATGATTTTGGACTTAAAACTCGAGTTTTAGTATTTTGTTCTAATGGCTTCAATACCAGATTAATTAAAGTGTTTCAGTTTGCATTTGCAGTAATCCGTTAATAATTGATCACTGGTACAAACTTTTGTATTAATGTTTTTTGCCGTAAAATTTTTTGTTTTTGCCTATGGATTTAAGTCTGAAATAAAGTTATTATTATTAATAGTATTATTATTATTGGAAAAATATTTCCCGGTAGCACTTAAAAATATAAGTTTTTCATTTTGTATTCGGTTGTGACTTAGCGCCAGACTATTTAACTGGAGCTGTTAAGTAAATTAAAATAGTTTTCAGTTCATCAGGTTTGCGTTCAGCCCAACAAAATATTCAGAAACTCTATAATATTTCTCTGTAAAACCACACTTAGAGCTATTTCTTTCTTCGCTCATATTAAATTGTACTAACAAACGTCTAATCAGAGTGGCATACTGGCTTACGGTCTTGAGAGTCTCACTCAAGGTGTTTCCTTTCCCAAGGCACCTTAGCATTCAGGGTCTACTCTAGAACGCAAGATTACGGTATTCACATCGAAAACTTAATGCATGCGCAAAAATCTCCAATCATATTTTCAAACCCTATCTTTATTTCTTCATTAAATTTCTCATATGTTCAGCCCCCCCACCCGCCTCTTTTATGAAATGGAGGAGGTTGGGGGCAAATTTATCCCCTAAAGTTTCCCTGGAGATTATATGGCCTTCTTGTGTTGCTGTAACATAGAAACTCGCAACCATTAGCATGTCCTCTCTTGTTTTCCAGCGACAACACCAGGAAGGATGGGATTGGGTAATTTGCATGCCCCCTCTTCTTTCCCAGCGACGAATCCAGGAACGATGGGTGAGGTGGTTTAAGGCTTCAAGTCCAGTAGTTAGACTGTCATTAATTTTTATGATCCTGTACGATCAGACGTATGTGAGTGTATAGCGATACTCAATATAACCCTCTACACCATTCCAGAAACTCAAAACACTGGGACATGATTGGGGTGGGGTGGTGGGGGTGGTGTCTGTAGATATCGGTACTGGACTTTTGATCCATATCCTGGGGAAGAAGCTTGTGGGTAGGTAGATGAAGTAGATCGTATATAAAATTATAGTACCTTCAGAATCTTAAATTGTCGTGCAGCTCCAATTTCACGTCTGTAGATTGAGAGAAATATTGAAATACACGAGGATGGAGTGAGATTTAAGCATTGGGATAAATGAGATTGGACTGAGACTTGAACATTGGGGTAAACATGAGACTGGGCTGAGACTTAAACATAGGGGTAAACATGAGATTTGACTCATCTCTGTTTCACTCTCAGATTGAACCATACTTGTTTCACTCTCAGAGTGACCCAGTCTACCAATATCCACGTTTTCCGCTTTCGTTTAGAGTTAAAAGAAATCCCATGTTTGCAATGAGAAGCGATACGAAACAGAACTCGGCTGTGCTTGTGTTCATCGGCGGTCTTCGTGAAATACTGAGTTACTCGAAACGTAAATTGAACGTTTTCAAGTTTAAACTTTTCTCCGCGGTTTTTATAAATAAAACACTATCAGAATATGTAGTCGCATGCGTATAGGTAACAAATATGCCATTACATCATGGGCTCTTTTTTAAATTTTTTCCCCTCTACTTTCAGATCATTTTTTGTGATAATATTTGTGTTACCGGAGTCATTACTTGCGCGGTGGAATTTAACATGATTATAAAAGAAATAAGTTATTTCTAATTAGATACATCCACCCATCCACACAAATACACACAACCTACCTACCTACCGACATACCTACCTACCTACCTACCGACATACATACATACATGGGGCCCCTAGTGGCCGAGTGGTCTAAAGAGCTCACCGTTCCGGAAAACTGTCATTTCACCTCTGTCTGCGTGTGTTCGAGTCTCAGGCTCGCCTAACGTGGGCTTTGAGAAAACTTGCCAGTAGCTTCTCGTGGGTCGGTGGTTCTTCCCGAGGTTTTCCATGGATCTTCCTCCACCAGTTATACTGGCCGCCATGTATAGCCTATCTTCTGCTGAAAAAATGGCGTTAAACCCTACAACAACAACAACAACAACAATATATATGCATACATGTTGACGACTATACATATATATACGGCACATATTGTCACTAGTCCGCGTACATTGTTTACATCGTTAGCTGAATTCTTATCAGTGTTTTCATACATAACGATGAATATAACACTCAAAGGCCAATGCAATCATGATTTATTGTTTAGTATGAGGCCTGCGACCAGAAACGTGATACAGTCTTAGAAACACAACTATGTGCCTCTGTGATTGTCATTTGTGATAAACCAGTTGTATCTGAAGACACTGCAAATGTCACTTGGATAGGACTGTTCAACAAAATTGTTTTGTATTCTGACATCAAAATTGCTTCAGGGAATTACTTTTCACTTCGTCAACTTGCTCAGTGGGTGTCCTTATTTGTGTCGACAAGTCTAAAGTAGTTTATAAAATGCGGCTATTATTATCTTGAATTGTTTTATTTCTTTTACTTTCAACAAAAGACGACTTACTGAGAAACAATAATGTTATAATAGGCCTGAAACAGGATAAAGTTCCAAGTAAATATGGAATAAAATATTAAATCAGTGCACAGTCATAAACTGTGAGCTATAACATTTTGCATTATTTACTAGATTTTGGTTTGATAGTTCTGCTTTTATTAACGATAAACTGCCATTTATTATCCATCCTCTTGATGGAAACTTGGTTAGCATTTTTACGTCATTTTTAGGAGTAATAACAGCAGCAGGAATTGTAGTAGAACTGAATAGTAAGATCAATAGTAGTAGTAGTAGTAGCGCTGACAAGTAACATAATCATCAGCAGTGGTAAAAGCACTGAGCACTAATTGTATTAGTATCAGGAAAGGAGGAGGGAATCGCCGCGGTCATACCGATGCTATTTCGCAGTGTGAATGAAAACATCACAGAATTTATCACTATCTTAGTCGTACATCCTGAGGTCCATTCTCACTAAATAATATATTTCCATTTGTAAGATGTTGCTTTAATTAGTACTGATAATTAAAAAAAATCAACCTTCAACCTTACATGTGTTCCCATAAGTTTCACGTTTGAGAAAATCTGTAGATCGCATGAAATGAGAATCGTTGCAAGATCATAAGTGCATATTCCACTCAAATCGACAACCTGATAACTTAAACGTTAATAATGATTCCAGATGATAGTTTGTTTCCGTGTTGCATCGATACATTCACTGTCTGTTACTGTCAAATCTCACATTCTTGTACTCTGACGAATCTCATCATAGTACTCTGTCAACTCTCACAGTCTGATACTCTGTCAAATCTCAGTCGGACACTTTAGAACAGTGTGGTCCAACAACAGTCCAGCGGTTCATTTTATTAAAAATGAGTTATATATATATATATATATATATATTAAAAATGATATATATATATATATATATATATATATATATATATATATATATATATATATATATATATATATATATATTCTTTCCTCACCCAGTTATACTGGCCACCATATATAGCCTATCTTACACTGAGAAATGGCGTTAAATCCAAAATAACAATCACATATATGTGATATTGATGTTACAGATGTTTATATTGCTGGTGATATGTTACATTTGGGTAAGTATGTATTTAATACATTTCAAAAATGCTGTGAACACAGACTTCAAGATTGTTGTTTGAAAATATCATGTTACATATTAAGCACTGAAACGTTGAGGGAAAGAAAACCGGTATAAAAGACCGCTATAGTTTTTCCTTCCTAGCACATTTTAACTTCATTTGAAATTATTGTTGTCAAGGCCTATAAAACAGATGCTACTAAATATAATTAGATAGAAACAATGGAATATTGTGTGTTTTTGATGTCAAGTATACATCACATCTTAACTCAATGCGCGTCACCCGTCACATTAAACGCTATTACGAAAGAATAAGGGAGACATCACCTGTTGTTACTCCGAGATGACTGAGAGTAAATATGTAATTGATAGTTATAATCTTGTATAGGTAAGAGTGGAAAACAAAGGAGACAATCAATATGAAACAATATTATTGATTTAGACATTGATTATATCCGAGACTCGGCTAGGTAAATGCACTGCTCAGAAAGTGTCTATCGGTTAGGGAAGCACTGAGGTGTTGAGACACAGTATATATAAGCTTTTGTTACCTGGCGGATTGAACAAGCACAGCGAATCATGTAGTTGTATATCATAGCACGTCGTACATACTAAACTCACACAGTACAGGTAAGGAGCAAAGCGGGCGACATGTAAACCTCATTGATAACCGCACTGCACTTCCTAAACGTTTTTACCTGTCACGGCACTTTGAGGATACAAACCATACGTTTTCCAAACTTTGTGAATTTCGTTCATCTGGTGAGAAAGCGAACACAGCTTGTGACAGATTTAGTCTCTGAGAGAGAAATATACTTCTGGAATATTCTCGTCTGTAATTGGTAACCTGTAGACGTCGACATTTATGAATTTATCATCATGCTCGGCAGCAAAAAGCAGCAATTCTACGTTCAGTTTCTAGGATGGGTGGAATGTAAGGGAATCCGTGGAACGAAATACACGGATCCTGTTATTCACGATTTGAAAAAGAAACAGGGAAAATGGAAGTATGCGCCAAAATTGACTATACAGGTCAATAAGAGAGAACTGCGCATTTCACAGGAAATGCAGGAGGAGAAGAAAAAATCAAAGAAGATCAAGAAGATTCAGTTTCCTATGATTCCAACAAGGGACATTACGTATTGCATTCAGGCAGAAACTCCAGAACGACTGCCAGACGATATTGTGGCTTGCATATATCTAGGGTATGTACCGCGCACCCAAAGATACGTTCATGCACATGTATATAGATTTGACAGTCCTGAAACTGCTGCTTCGTTTGTAAGAACTATCAACCAAACTATTGCTCAGCATGCAGAAAGACTGAGAGATGTTGAAAGGCAGTTGATATTACAAGGAGAGATAGAGGACCCACGTTTAAACAGCTCAGATGGCATGAGTGAACGACACACGACTGATTCAGGGGCAGATTCGAATTCGTTCAGCGATGAGAACTACCCTTTCAATGAGAGCGACGAAATGGACGAAATTGAAGCCGATCTACGGAGTCTTCATGAAACTGTTCCTTACGATTCTGTTACAGAAGAGCTTAAAAATCGTCTTCGGATGACGGAAAAAAATGAGGCCCCGCCGTTATTGCTGCCACCAAAGGATTATGATACACTACACAGAAACTACGGGGACCTGGGCAAAAGTGTTGCTAGAAAGTGTCTTCAGATTCCAGTTGTTGGAAGTGATCCGAAATCACGCAGGCCCCGAAATTCTTCTGAAGAAACTGGGATTGAAATTCCGTCACCTACTAGTTCAGATGGGAAAATAACTGGATTAGACAATTCGGACAGATTGTCAAGTGGTCACTCTAGCTCGAATGGCATTCCAACACCTCCAATAAGCGCTCGAGATTACATATATCCCCCAAAACTAGAAAGAGCTAATTTGTCACCGCGCACTAGCGGCGATTACGACAGAGTTAGGAAACCGCCAAGTCGACAACTATCGATAAATTCCGGATACAGCGGCAACAGTTATCGGAGTGAAAGTTCGGAAGGACACAGCGCCTACATGCATGAGAGAAAGAGTAACAATTTCACTGATATTCCCCCTGCGGACTATGAAGAGTCTCCCGAGCCTGTATTAATGAGAAGAGATATTGAATATTTCCCAAACCAACCAAGAAACATCCCATCCGATGACATCCAACGAGAGATGGATTATGGTTATGCGGTTGTTACTAAAAGATTGCCAGTACGTGAATCTAGCGATAAATTGTCGGGATCATATGGTGCTCCTTTATTCGGCTTACATAGGGTGAATTCTGTACATAAATGAAAGAAACTCTTACCTCGTTTATAGAACAATATAGCTATAACAAATTTATTATACCTCTACATTTACAAGTTGTGCAAAGGAGACTATTTTCCCACTCTTGTACCATGCACACATACGGGCCTGGAAATGAGGCAAGGAAGCAGTGCAATGCTGATAGTCGGGCAAAAAGTATTCAATGGACTTCTTGACAAAGAATCCAGGAGTGGATGGTATGATACGTTATCTGTTATGGGCGATAATCAAAATGACGGTTGTAACACTGGACAATCTCTTAATCTCTTTTGATGAAGTCAGTACTAGCCAGAAGATTTGCCAAGATAAGGCTCATGGTGCCACAGGTATTGTAGAACTGATTAGAAAGGCTACATCAGTAACAATTTAGCAGCATAATTGACATTTGTGCATTTCTTTAGTTGATACATTTTGTTTTGATGCTGATAATTTGGCTAAGTTTTATTACTTAAGGCACATTTAAACAAAGTCCCATGTACCACACCCACCCATGTACATACATACATACATACATACATACATACATACATATATATATATATATATATATATATATATATATATATATATATATATATATATATATATATATATATATATATATATATAAGAACGATATTTGTTTGATATAATGCTACCCTTAGGTGCACATGAATCTACTTTTATAAACGGATATTGGATAAATGGCACATACATTGACTAAAGTAAATATTCATTACATTTTCAAAAGAATTAAGAGATTTTTCAGACTGCATTTGTAAAATGCGTCTTCTACTACAAAAAGTGGGGCCTTTGTGAAATAAAGTAAATGCACATGTTTAAAGTATGTGGGATTTTATACAATTATAGTCCCTTCTGCATGAGGTCAATTTACCTAGCTATAGACCCTTTTGGATGACGTCAGTTTGCCTAGCTATAGACCCATTGTGCATGACATTATGCGCATCCATACTGGTATGCAACTGACATATTTATTTGTTGAATATTTAGTGTGTATGGCAATTAAAGTAAATTCGTTAAATCTTAAGAAGTATTGTAAAATATAAAGTAATAAACGTACAGCTTTTGTCAAGGTCTAAATTACTGATATTAGTGGGCTAGTGACAGCTGTGATGATTGATTGTGTAGGGTGTATTGCACTTGAAATATATTTAGACCATAATGACAATAATATTAAACAAAAAGCAATAGCAGGCTTCCTATCAATGTCTGTATTCGTATTTTGTGTGCAAA
The DNA here is from genome assembly GCA_016617855.1 of Megalonaias nervosa. NCBI lineage: Eukaryota > Metazoa > Mollusca > Bivalvia > Unionida > Unionidae > Megalonaias > Megalonaias nervosa. Next base: position 206,683 of record JAECUM010000536.1, read on the forward strand.
CTGCTCTGTTGACCACCATACGAATACATTTGATCTCTCTCTCTCTCTCTCTCTCTCTCTCTCTCTCTCTCTCTCTCTCTCTCTATATATATATATATATATATATATATATATATATATATATTCACTCCATACAATCGCCTTCCTTTCCCTTGAGTTGTGAGTCAAATTTCTACAAAACATATATTTTTAAAAGCAGGTGTGCCTGTTATACCACATATTTGACCCAGCTGAGAAGATAACCTGTCATGTTTGACTAACTACATAGAATTAGCCAGGCATATACTCGGTTCTCGTGTCGAGTATCTGTTTTTTTTTTTTTTGTTTTTTTTTTTAAATTTTTCTAATACAACAATAGGCCCTACATTTTTATAAAGGAGTTTTAGGCTGCAAAAGAAAGATATCATTTCAAATCTTTAGTTAAAACCACTCTTCTGGACGAGTTAGATTGGCACGTTGCCAACTCGTTGTCAGGGCATATTCAAACTACTTGTATACTTTATTACCTACAGGTATCGATTTCGAATCTTCTCTAATGCTTCTAGCAAATTTATAGCATGTATAAATCAATATAAAGCATTATGAGTGAGTATTAGAACATATCTTGATGTCAATATTTCAGGCTCCATGGTCTTTCAGGCACATCCTTATTGAGGGTTTATTCTCCAAGTACAAATAAAGTCCAGACATGAACATAAAAACCAGTAAAACTTAACAAAAGGTCTTTACAAGAGTTCCTGATTGTCTGACTATAGACAGGAGTTCTTGACTGACTGTTGTTTTCAAAATGTGTGATTTTTAATGTTAAGAAAAAGATACCATGACAAAAACCAATAAATCGCAATATTTTATGAAACCTTTTTGTAAAAAATTTGCAATGCTCGTACGACATTTTGGTTTATATTTGCACAGCAAAATTAGATTAAAGTAACAGAAGACAAAAGTGATGGACAGACTCTTAGAATTTTTGTATGGAAATTATTATAAAAATTGGACTTAAGTTTCTAAAGGTTCTACTGCGATTATATTTCTTAATACATTAAATGAGTACTGAGAAATCCTACACGCATGCTCGAATATGATCTGAAAACTGTATTTCGGATATTTTAAGAGGTCACAAATATTAAAAACAGGGTGCGACCTTTCGTTTAAGTTGATATTAAATTGGAAACCTGAACATATGAATAGAATAGCCTGGTCTGGAGTGTTGAAACTGATTTCGGAAAGTAAAGTGATATGGACAGGTATTCATAAAAATATAAATTTATATTAATATATCTTTATATTGTCATATATGCCTTCACATGATGAAAGGCGGTCGGGGGGGGGGGGGACACAGAGGAAGCAGATGTCAAGCATTATTAATTGTTTTCTTAGTTACCGTAATTTTCCCGTGTTTTCATACTTACCCATGGGAGCAACTATGGATAAATAGTTAGCGGGCCAGAAAGGCGTGGGTTCGAATAATACCATCTGATTAGAGGAGGTTGGCTAAATCGACGTATCACCAGGCAAGGCACTTTACTCCAATTGTCTCAACACAAAGTGACCTTCACGTGTTGCTTTGCCGTAAAACATCAATACCAAACATAATGCTGACTCAGCTGTGCCGTAAAGCACCAACACCAAACAGTATGCTCACCCAGCGCACAATGCGTCAGCATTTTGGGATGTGAGATGTTTGTATTTAGTGCGCATTGTTCTTGGAAGGATCTGGTAGTGATTTTTTTAAAAAAAAAAAAAAAACAAACTGTCACAGTTTATATATCACCTGATTTATAATAATTAGTTGACTATTTCAATGTTTAAAATCGCAGAATTTTATTTGTATAATTTGCTCTATACTTTTTGATAAGAATTTTGTCTTTTCTGTTATGCCATTCACAAATAAGTTAGAACATAAAAATTTATATTTAGTATGAAAAATTATATGTTGCTGTTTGATCATCTTTTTCTGAAGAAAATGTGTTTTTGTAACACCTTTATTGAGCAAGTTTGCGCATGAAACAATATTGACTTAAGCCTGATTATTACCATTGTGATAAACAGAGTAGTAGTCGAATGTAGAGTCAACTCATGATACCCAGATCCATGTCTACCATAACCATATGTATTCAACCATGGGCGCACGTAAATATGTTTTGGCCTATATCCGTAAAACGTAATAGTTGACTACTACATGTTTGCCCCCCCCCAAAAAAAAAATTATGTGGACGCCCCTGTATACAAATGTTTCGTATCTTCCTTGAAGCTTCGAGAGCATCCTGTATATTTTTGCAAACAAATATTTTGCTTGAAGACATAACCTGCCTCAAAATGCATTGATTGTTTCAAGTAAAAAACGTGTTATTATGAATAATATTACCAGAGACGACTGCCAAATAATACCATACATATATAATGTGCTTAATATCTACATGTATCAATTGCATTTTAGGGAATACTATTGTTCATTGTTTTCCGTTATGTTGGATTTTTTTTTATTTCTTTTCTTGGGGTGGGTTGGGAATATCGGCTCTTGTACTATTGTAGCACTAATTTGGACGACATTTGTTCAAGCAAATGAAACGTTTGTAACTGTACACAACAGAATGTCTTGATGGCGTTAGATATTGTCATTTTGTACTAGTTTGTTTCTCGCACTTTTTTATCATCTTATATGTATGAAAATAATGTTGATTGCATGTTGAATGTATTCGCATGATTTTTTATGTCGACTGAATGCACCCGCATGATTTTGATGTTGATTGACTATATCCGCATTATTTTTTTATGTTGATTGATTGTATCCGTATAAGGTTAATGTTGATTGAATATATATGCATTATTTTGATGTTGATTGATTGTATCCACATCATTTTGATGTTGATTGAATGTACCCTTATGATTTTGGCTTGAAAGAAAAAGAAAATCAACATTATCACCTACACTTACATATCCTTGATAGATAGGGTATAGGGACTTATTTAGTTGCTGATGTTGTCTAGTTTAAATACAATAATAGTGGAAGGTAAATTCAGTACTGTTTCGTGAAGAATTATCAATGTTTAACTGACAGTAAATGCAATAATAGTATTAGATAAATTCATTACTGTTTCATCGAGCGTTATCAATGTTGAACTGGCAGCGGTGCTAATACACAATTGTCTGTCGTATGCTAATAAGTAATCGTTTTTATGGTAATAATCCGGATTGGATGCATACGAAGGAGTGAGACTGTGTTTGGCATATACCAGTATGTAATCGCGTTATCGTAATAATCCGGAGTGGATGCATACGAGGGGGTGAGATTGTGTTTGACATATCATCATCATCATCATCATCATCATCATCATCATCAGTCCCTTAACCCAAGAGGTCGTTGGGGCACCACAGTTGACTTTACAACCAATTCTCTCCATCTTTCCCTATTCTCTTCCAATGCCAATAAGTAATCGTGTTAATAGCAATAATCTGGAGTGGATACAGAAGAGGAAGTGAGATTGTGTTTGACATCCATAAAGAAAGGGGAAGGGAGGAGTAGTGGAGGATGTACATATTATGAAGCCAGAGAACAGAAATAGTTAAAAGAGATGGGTGTATGAAATACATATGCAAGAATCTTCATGGTCTTCAAAATGCAACATACATGCATGAGTCTTCGTAGTGTTCTGATACCCTCACGGAAAGACAAAATTATAATATATGTAATTAGAAAATAAGATAACAGAAGTAGTCTATATAGATGTATTATCTTGCCTGTAACATTAGGCGAATGACATAAATTTCTGTAAATATTTAACACTACCCCTAATTCTGTTTCGTTTTATTTTGTACGTTTTCAGTGAAAACACAACAAGATGGCGCTGATTATTGTTATAACTTTTGTAATAAAGTTTAATATTTTGTTACTAAGTTTGTTTCTCTATCCTTTTATATCCATAGTAGAGTAATTAATATCGAATTGTTTTTCTTTAGAAACTGCACAGAGTGAGTTAAGATTCATTGATTTGCATTTCAGCGGCTATAATCAATATAATTTAAAACTGGGAACCTGAGTTATATTCAGAATTTATTCCCCTTTCCTCTGTGTGCGTTTGTTTATGTTTTCGGATATGTTCACCAGAATCAATACTTTTCACCAATCTGGAAATACTTTCGCCAGCTTCCTTTCCAAATGTAGGTTGCTTCGTCAGTCAATTAAACAAATGCTTCAGGTGCATTTAGAAAGCAAGCGAGACGAACAATAAAAAGAAGCAAGCAATTTTGCACGTTTAATAAATTAAGATGTAAATATGAAATCAACTTTAAAAATGAGTCATAAAGGCAAAATTGCTAGAAATAGCGTTAATCCTTTTTGCTCTGTTACGTGTAGGCTCGTACAAATGTAACAGAAGAAAGGAGTGAAATCAACAAGCTTTGTATATTTTAACAAAATAATTTACTTCCCTAGAAAACAATGTAAAAATTGGTAAATAGGACTTACAGTTTGTGAATATAATCCAAAATTTGATCGTAAGAATGAAAACACAAGTCTTATCACTAAATAGTTCTATTAGAATCCAGGTTCGAATCTCGACGACGTACAAATATGGAAGGCGAAGACGTCAGATGTGGTCCAGTGTACGAATATCAACAATTCCTCACTGGAATCACAGTTTTTGTTTCCGAATAATTCCAGAATAAATTTCCATGAATATCTTTCAAAATTTTTTATAAGAAAGTCAATTTGTTGAGTTTCCAGGAGAATAAATTATTAAATCCAAAAAATCAGATGAAAAACAAACAATCTGGCAACAAATAAAAATAACACCTTGTTTCTTCAAGATGTTAAAACGACTCTGCCAGAAGAATATTAAGAATGCGTATTTAAACCCCCAAAACATCATTTCAAGTCTCGCGAGATGGGTCATGTGGTCTCTTACTACAAGAAATCCATCACGTACGCCAGTGTAACCCCACTTAAAAACCAGTGATATAAAAACTTTGTTTACACATGGTGATCACGCAAGGAAAGTATGGCCCTGATACTGACCAATCATTTTAACTGCCTGTTTACGAAGTTCCCAACCTAAGACGAACTAGGTTAACTAAAAATAATTCTCATGTAACACTTCTACGTCTTAAACAAACAACACTTGCTAAAAGAAAGCATCGAACTACTGAAAAGAACTTTGAATCCCTTCAATAATCATTACAATAAAATGTAATGAAACAAAAATAAAATAAAAAGAATTTTAAAACTAACACACAAGCAATTTAATTACATACACGTAACAGCTCTGAAAAGAAAATACGTCTCTTATGCAAGCAGACAGGAAAAAAAATGCAGTGAATGCTGTATACCGATTTTACCCCAACCCCCTTTCATACGGTGAACAATTAATGAAGTGAATCCTGTCTTAAGTGGTATGCTTTATGTAGCAATTAAAACATTACAGAGCTTTTATCGCATGTAAAACAATGCATCGTGACACAAAGCAGTATTAGGTATGTGTGTACACATAAAATGTCTCATAAACACTGCACACAACAAAGAAAAGAAATCGAAATGATGCAAGTGATGCTGATATTTTAATTTCATATTTTGACAAAAATAAACATGGGCTTAAAATTTTCAAAATCGACAATACAGCACACCACTCTCAGCAGCCCTATCCACCTGAGAAGCTACACCAATGTGTCCTTGGGATGTGCACATAACTTCCCATTTACGTTTTGCCTGTTGATTTGGACAAACTTGGTGTAATCACGGTGCAGATGATGCTACAGCTTGGTATCATCACGGTGTAGATGTTGTTACAGCTTGGTATAATGACGTTTTAAATGATGCTACAGCTTGGTATCATCACGGTGTGGATGATGCTACGGCTTGGCATAATCAAGGTGTAGATGAAGGTACCGCTTGGTATAATCACGGATAATCACGTTGCAGGTGATGCTATAGCTTGGTATAATCACGGTGTAGTTGATGCCACAGCTTGGTATAATCAAGGTGTAGATGTTGCTACGGCTTGGTATAAATCACAGTGTAGATGATGCTACTTCTTGGTATAATCACGGCGTAGGTGTTGCTTCAGCTTGGTATAGTCACGGTGTAGGTAATGCTACAGCTTGGTATAATCACGGTGTAGATGATACTACGTCTTGGTATAATCACGGTGTAGATGATGCTAACGATTTATTTTAAGAGAGTTGTATTGATATTGCTGTTCAAAAATGACAAATAAAATAACGAATTAAAGCGATTAAGAGTTTTGTACTAAAAACTGTACATCGATTTTGTAGAAAACCATATGCAGATGTTCTTGAAAAGCGGTTGTATGTTAATTTATTTTGTGAACTAAAACAGACTTGTCTAAACCTCAGAGTAAATACAGGTAGATTTCAACAATAACCTTGCCATAAAAGTATATGTACTTTGTGCACTTAAGATGTTGAAACCGTATTTCATTTCCGATATGTGTGGTCATAGGGCGTTTGGACGTCATCGTCGTTGGTATTTATCAAGGTATTTGTACGTACACCCTTCTGAAGAAAAGACTGTCCTCTGCTTTGCGAAGTAAAAGAAGAACATATTAATTTCAGTTTATAAGTGTTTTCTGTACGTATTAAAATACAGAAACCAACTTAAAGAATCGTGTAAGACAAACATTAGATAAGAATTTGAAATGACTCATTATCCAGATGTGTCTTGCTGATTAGCTCTCCTATTACTGCCAGATAAAATATGCTTTGGATGTATGACGGCGCAGTAATTACAGAAAAAATCACATTTTGTTGGCCAGAAATTTCTCTGCAGAAAGGAAACCTCAATCAGTTTGGACCACCTTGAATATTTCGACAATTGGATTAGCTGTAAAATAGACTGATAAACTGCGAATGAAAACAATAATTTCTTGGTCAGTTCTTATTTCGTAAATAACTTAAGTGGTCCGAATGGTATACATTTAATGAATAATCCGATGGATTGACCGCCCAGTATTTAATGTAAACATTTATCTCACTTATCAGCTTTTCCATTGTCAGTCATTTATATATGTTATTTGTAATTTGAGCCAGTGGCTTTCATTGCTTGAGGGTGGAGCGGTAGCTCAATTTGTAGTATGTCGGCTGGAGCAGTTTGTCCATGAGAAAAGCACATAGTTCCTATTCCTCGGCATAATATAGCCAATCATGTGTTTAAAGGCACCCTTAAAACCTAAACATTACTTCATTACTGTCCATGGCTATGATTCCAGTCTATCTTGAGATATGACATCAGAATTATGGTACTGGTGGTAACCAAATTTATCTACTGGCTGAAAGTAAGGTATGTCGCAAATCATTAAGCACACATTATATATATATATATATATATATATATATATATATATATATATATATATATATATATATATATATATATAGAGAGAGAGAGAGAGAGAGAGAGAGAGAGAGAGAGAGAGAGAGAGAGAGAATATATGTATAGTATGTACGCTGTATCAATGATATACCACCAGATGTATAAATGTTTCATTCATGAAAAATGTATACAACAAGTGGTATGTAACGTCCCCTCTTAGAAAGAGGAGTGGTTAATTAGATTTGGCGATCGTTATCTAGAGGATGACCTCCCTCGATGTTATTGCCCTGTGTGAGCGGACAGATAGAACGTCAACAGAGAATTGAGCAAGACTATTGAGAAGAAATAATATAATACGAGCCCCCTTAAACAAGAAAAATAAGATAAATTTTAATTAATTAATACATAAACTAAAATTGGCAACTTCAATTCAAAAGATTTACATTAATGGAATTTAATAGCAGTGTTCAATTACGGATTCGTTCATCATGGTAACGAGTGGTGAAAAGAGTTGATATGGCAGTTGATATGATTGCTTTGATTACATTATGGTAATTGATAGTAGTGCCTTGATTATTACGGTAAATAGTAATAGAGCAACATATTTTAATTTATTACAATATATAGTTTCTGCTGTGCTTATTTGAAATCATGTGTGACCAAAATATATGGTGTAATAATCATAATGAGTTCATAAACATTTAAGAGTTCATGGCCTCACAATGTGTTACGACAGGGGTCTCAGAAACCACTCAGTGCGCACAAAACGGGTTTTAGAAACCCTCTTTTGAGCACAAAACAAGGGTTTCTGAACTTGAAACCCACACCTCAGACCAAGGACCTGGGAAGTAAACAACAGTTAAACACTTCGTTGCGGTGGCTTGTTTTCCAGACAACCATATGTCGAGATGCATATAAACATCTTATATCCCAGGCATGCCAAATAATAATAATAATAATAATAATAATAATAATAATAATAATCACAATAACAAGAGCAGCAATAACAATAACTGTAACAACAGCAGTGAAACTCAGCTTACCCTTGCTACCGTCTTTGGACACTACATGATCAGTCTTGCTTTTTCCTTTGTGTTATTATAAACTCTTCGAGTGAGTGACCCCCATTCATAACTTATCAGTCAATCGTACGTATGTTACATCGGATGTGTGCCGATAACTCACTTTCGAACCACCTTAGCTATTTACAAAACAAGGTGAATGGATCATTTGAATTTTTTCTTTAAATCAGGTATGATTTGTAAAAAAAATATTTTGAATGGCATGAGAAAATGACCAATTTTTATTAGTGCCATCACCCACCCAGAAAGTTTGTTGCCTACTTGCCTGACTATATCAAATGTTTTTCCTTTTTTTAATTAGCTGACATTTTCAAACTAAAGTGACAGAATTTCTAAGGTCTATGCATCAAATGGTGTCAAATACTGAACAATTGAATGGTAACCTAACAAAGCATGCAGTGTATTTAACCATGCCGCAAACTAAATGGTCAACCGGTTTATTGACAAGCACAAAATCAGCAATCGCCCTGGACTTGGCACTTGGACATGAAGTGACATCAGTTTCACAAGCAGAGGAAAGGCACGAAGAGGATATACAACAGATGGAAGAAAGCTTTCTAATTCAAAAAGAAACACACAGCAAAATAAAGCATAACCTAAGAGGCGTACATGCTGCTGGCACTTCGAAGAGTTTGACAAATTACAGGACATGAATCAAGATTGAACCGATTTTGTGCTCTACTGATCATAGATCAGAAGAGTCTATTTGATGTTTTGTCGTCCGTCCATCCGTTAGCTCGATTGTTATTGCTACTTCTTTTGAACTACTTTAAGAGGATTGCCATGAAACTTTGTACGCACATTCATCCGATTGTCTAATGGATCGAAAATGAAAATGATGCCATTTGGACATCCATTGTGGCTGCTTCTGAAGCCATCTTGAAATCTTGTTATCGCTACTTCTGAGCGGATGGTCCTATCAACATGAGCTTTTCACTGTCAGCCTGCTTATGATCATCCTAAGCGAAAATGATGCCGATTTTATGTCTAATATGGCCGCCACAGCGGCTATCTTAAAAGCCTTGTTATCGTACTCCTCCTGAATGAGATGATCATATCAACATGTGATGTTCACTGAAACACTTCTTATGTTGTTTTAGTGGTCCAAAATTAAAATGGTGCTGATCCCATGTTCATTATGGCTGACACAGCGGCCTTCTTGAAAACATTAGTATCACTACTCCTAATGAACGGAAAGACATATTGACCTGGGCTTTTCACCAGAAGACGTCCTATGATGTTTAGTTGGTCAAAAATGAGCTGCCATCTATCGCTACTTCTAAAAAGGAAAATGATCTTTTCTTGAATTTCTGGAAGTCCTTTTCAGCCAATAGATCATCAGTCCCTTCTAGAGACTCATGTTCAGTTTACAATAGATCGATGAAATACAGTTAGAACTAACTGAAGAGATCTCGAACAAATGGATGAAGCCATGACAAAGGGAATATAAAGGCGGAACAACAAAAAGATAAAGAAATAAAACGAATGAATATATTAGTTGAGTCACTATGTTATTCAAACAAGATCGGTTAGTTATGTGAGACAAAAAAATGCCCCGAATGTATGTACAGACTATCATTTATATTCGCTAGAACTTTGTTTGAGAAGCAAAAAGAAACCGCGGTCCGTTCAGACAAATCCGCTAACACAACTATCGGACTGACTATAAGACCGAGAAGTTACGAATGAAAAAATAGTTGAATTTACAACTTCTCGGTCAGACCTTGTTTGGAAAATAACTGAGGTGATCCCAAAGACAAGCTCTTGCTTGCAAATGTATCGGGGTACCGCCATGCTCACCATAAAGAATATATGATGCAGTCGATTTATTATAACTTTTAACCCACATCCTTTCCACCATGTCTATTTTTTCACAACTCTAGATGTCAGCTGCATATTTAAGAATTTGAACTATTGTAGTATCAAAACATAAAATGACAAACGGTACAGGCAAATTCAGATTTAATTGTCTTTCTTTAAAAAGGTACATGTCTTTCCTAGTTGTGTTAACTGGGTTCTTAATATTCAATAAGTATCTGCTATTCTTTGTAAATGTCAGTCCTAAGTATTTTTAATTTCTGACAATTTAACATTCCGATCTTCTAATTTGAACTTAACATTGTCTTTATCTAAACATTTACTAAAATAATTAGGTTTTGATTACGTTAATAATAGCCACACAATTTTAGTAGTAATGTTAGAATGTGCCAAAATTGTTTGGATTATCTGAAAATACGACATTATTGTCGGCATAACGTTAGACAAAATGATTCTATATGTCTGACAAATTACTCCATCTAATAAATCAAATATAATGCAAATACAATTCGAATTTAGAAAAAAAGAAATTCTCGGTGTCATTTAAATATAGGGCAAATAATACAGGAGAATGAGCTTTCACTTGTCTCAGCTCATTAAATATATGTTAATGAACCTAGTATCTTCAAACTGACATTTCAACCATATACATGTTTATGATTACATTAATTAGGTTATTACTAATTATCTCTATAAACAAACTCGCCATGCCCTTTACAAAGCTCGAGAAAAATTTACGAAAGTCTAGGGCAGTGTTTTATTTGTCTTATTAAAATGTTCTCTAAAGTTATTTAAGACATAAATTTTAAAAACAGCGGGGTATCCTTCGCAAAAGCATGCCTGTACCTCAGATAGGTTTCTTTTCTTGGAAAAATAGAAGTTATATTGTTACTAAGATTAGTAAAGACATTTCTAAGGAAAGAAGGTAAAGTTATAGGTCTGTAATTGGTATCATCTTAATCAGATCCCCTTTTTTTAATACATACGTAAAATCAACCATGTTGCGCAGTTTTCTGTAATAACACCTGTATCAGGATTTCAGAAATTCACATAGACAGGAACAAAAGTTTCTCCTGCGTTTTTGCACTGTAAAATCCGAATCGTCACCAGGCAACTTACCGTATATATAATCGCTTATAAGCTGAATCATACTGCAAACTGCACAGACCTAGATCTGCCGTCGCATAACGCGTCGGCAGATCTGGCTCCGTGCAGTTTGTTAGGTGCAAACAATAAAACAAACACTATATAACCTGATCTGCATGGTCATTACGCTATGGCAGGTCAGGATCTTTTTTGCAGTTTGACTCTTTTTATAAGTGAGTATTGACGGTATTCGATATCGGATCTCTGTCTTTTAAGTAATCCGTCTGAAGAGATTGTGTCATGTAGTACTGTGTCATGTTCTAAACTTTCATCTGATTCGTCATTATTCTCACGGGACGAGTTTGCAGTACTAAAAGAAACATAAAGACAGTACTTTCAGTAAGTATTCTTTAGACAAACTGCTTGGTATTCACCAGTATTGTCGTAGATTTCCTGTTTATCTTTGGTTTTCATGTTATACATTTTTCAAAATTTTCTGATTGCTTTGCGATTTTTTTTTCCGCGCAGAAACAATATCATTCCTACATTAGCTCGTATTTCATCGCTAGTAAATCTTTCTATCAGTATGATATTTTGTTGGGAACAACTTTCATTCTCTTGCAAAAAATGGTTTACTTTCTCGTGTATTATGATATATTTGTTTTTGCTCTTATTTTTACATGATTTATTAGAACTATGCAAAACCGGTTTTATCATTTCTTTAGAAATCTATGTACTTTATGTTTATCGATATTCGTAGCTTCTCCTAAATAATTTTTGGGGAATTAAATGCGTCCGTAGAGTCACTATTGATGCCGCCTGTGAAATATCATTTTAATTAGCTGTTCATTATCGAGTGTATTCATTGGTTTTGCCTCAGGTAAGCGCGGGTAAGCACGTGTCTACGTCAGTATCAACCCGAAACGTTAGTTCCAATGTCATAAAGCATTGGACAAAAAATATGAAAAAGCAATTTTTCAATACAGCTAAAAAAAATTCAAGATTTGTAACGTGTAGTCTTTTACACAGACATCCGGTACATTCCTATTTCTTTCTCATATCCCATATGAGTTGGCTATATACATGTTGTTAGGTCTACGAAGCCCTTGCATGCGATTGCCATAGTTATATGGACTATTTTTATCACTAGTGTTACATATATGTAATTAATTTATTTGTGTGCTAGTTTTAAATTTCTTTTATTTTATTTTTTGTTTCATTACATTTTATTATAATGATAATATATTTACTGGATTTGACATTTTTCCCAGTAAATTTAATCCAGTTCTTTTAGCCTGATTAGAATGCAGAAGTATTGTTTCATTGTATTTTTAGCTGGCCTTGGTTCAAAATTTGGCAAACACTTAGTGAAAATCATTGGTCGTAATCAAGGTCATACTTCGCCTACGTGTTAGTCTGAATAAACAACGTTTTATTTTTAAATTCATTTCCAGTGTGGGAATGATTGATTCTTAGTTAAGGCTATACTGGTCTACGTACTAATTGCCATATTATTTTACTGAGCTGTTCTAGGTAAGTGACCACGTGACCCATCACGCGGGTCTGAAATTGTGTTCTTAGTAGGGGTTTAATTCTCAATCTCAGTGTTTCTGAGTCAGTTGTAAATAATACCTTGAGGCTGAAAGGTATTCCTGTTGTTGCCATTTGAACTGAGTTTTTTTTTAATTTAAAATAATTTATTCACCCTGGAAAATACTCTTTTTCATCGACATTCTTGGACAGAGGCATTTACTAAAAATTATTCGGAATTCTAAAGTCGGAATTATATTCTTGGTGACTGAACAAGGAACTGTTGACACATCAGCCCAAAACAGGTTATGGAGGACGTCATCGCCTTCCATTTTGGAACTTCATCGTAATTCGAACTTGGATTCAATTAGAACTGTTTAGTGATATGACTTATATTTTTAAATTCTAGGATTAAATTTTGGATTATATTCACAAACCGTAAGTCCTTTTTCACATTTTTACCTTGTTTTCTAGGGAAATAAATTATTTTGATAAACTTACAAAGCTTGTTGGCTTCACTCTTTTCTTTGTTACTTTGTACGAGCCTAGTCACATAACAAAGAAAATTTCGGGCTCGTCCGGGGATATATGAATTTTGGCTAAAATAATTCAGAAAATTGTTTTTTTTTTTTTAAATTTAATTTCCCCTAGTTTTCAGAAATTTTTAAATCCCAAGTACTATTTCACTTTTTGTTTGAAATCTTTAGTGAAATCAACAGGTTTTTTCGCAATATCATCAAAAGTAGAGAATTTTTGAAATTTTACCCAGGAGTGTTTAGACATTTTGAAAATGGAAGTCCAGCTAAAAAAGTTGGAATTAGCGATAAGACATGTTCAGTTTCAGATAGAAATGATACAAATGGAAAGAAAAAGGGAGGAAACACAAATGCAGTTTGAGAAAGAAAAACTAAATATGCAAATGCAAAGAGAGAAGGATGAAAGGAAATTTCAAATTCGATTAAAAGAATTAGAGCTGGCAAAAGGAAAACATTCCTCTACTTTTGATGTTTTCAAAAATATCAAGTTAGTGCCCCCTTTTCTGGAAAAAGAAGTAGACATATATTTTCCTCGTTTTGAAAAAATTGCGGAAAATTTGAAGTGGCCAAGGAAGTATTGGACTCTATTATTACAATCAGTACTTACTGGTAGAGCTAGTGATATTTATTTTTCGCTGTCACTAGAGCAGAGTGCTGACTATGATTTGGTTAAAGACTGTAACTTGAACGGTTATGAGTTAGTCCATAAGGCTTATCGGCAAAAATTCAGGAATTCTAGAAAATCCACAGACAAGACTTATCTAGAATTTGCAAGAGAAAAAGAGCAGTTATTTGATAGGTGGTGTTCCTCTAGAAAGGTTAACAAAGATTACGAAAGTCTCAGACAACTCATGTTAGTTGAAGAGTATAGGAATTGTGTCCATAGTGACATTAGGATGTATCTTTACGAGCATAAGATCGAAACCTTGGAAAATGCTGCTCGTGCTGCTGATGAGTATTCCTTAACTCATAAAGTTCCTGTTGTAGGCAAGTCATTCACTCGGCAGTCTTCTGGTAAAAAGGTATTTCAGCCTAATACGAGCCCTTCTAAAACTCAATCTAGCACAACTTTAAAAATCAAAATTCTGATAAACTTGATTCAAAATCCTTGTCTCTTCCTACGTGTACCTGTTGCAAGAAAAAAAGGACACGTTATTCCTGATTGTTTCAAATTGAAATATAGGCATCAGAATCAAGACAGACCTATCCTAAATGCTCTTATTTCTAAGAGGTGAAGGTCACAGTCATGTATTGAAAACAATACATTTGTTGGGTCTAATAAACCCCAGTCTGATTTTATTATGGAGATCTATGAACCATTCATGTCGAAGGGTTCTATATCACTCTTGGGTGATTTGGCCAATCCTATCCGTATTAAAATGTTAAGGGATATAGGAGCTTCTCAGAGTCTTTTATTATCAGGTACTTTGCCTTTTTCTGAGAAGTCTTCCTCTAATGAAAGTGTTCTCATTCAGGCAGTAGAGTGCGGATTTGTTAATGTTCCTCTCCATTGTGTAAATTTGTCATCAGACTTAGTTTCAGGACCCGTGACAGTCGGAGTAGTGACTTCTTTACCGGTTGAGGGCATTCATTTGTTACTAGGCAACGACCTAGCTGGAGACAAGGTTGTGGTTAATCCACTTGTAACTGACAAGCCTTCTTTGGATCAGAAAGTTAATCCTATTGCAAAAGAATTCCCTGATTTATACCCAGCTTGTGCAGTTACTAGAGCTATGGCAAAGAAAGCTCTTGAGAATGATTTTGATAAGGAAAGTATTCCTTTAGCTGACACATGTATTAGTCAGGCTTTTGATGAGGTCACTTTCACTCCTTGTTTGGACCAATCAAAAGGTATTGATCACAGTGATCCTCTTCTAACTACTCATTCTCTTTTATCTAATCAGGGTGACAGAAGAAAAAAAAACGACAATCACTTGTCGTCGAAGAGGAAAAAGATCCTGAGATCTCCTGTTTGTTTCAAAGGGCCATTAATAAAACTGAAGCCAGTGAAGTACCTGTCTGTCATTTCATTAAAAATGGAATTTTTTTGAGAAAATGGAGACCTCCCGAGGTACCTGCTGGTGACGAGTGGTCAGTGAACTATCAATTTGTAGTTCAAAAATCTTACAGACAGGAAATATTTAGTCTGGCCCATGAAACTCCTCTGGCTGGTCATTTAGGGATTAATATGACTTATCACAAGATCTTGACTCACTTTTATTCTCCAAAAATCAAAAGTGATGTTTGTAAATTTTGTAGATCTTGCCATACTTGTCAAATGGTTGGAAAACCCAATCAGAAGATACCTAAGGCTCATCTGCAACCTATTCCTGCATTTGAGGAACCATTTAGCAGAATTGTGGCAGACTGTGTTGGTCCCGTACCAAAGACCAAGTCAGGTAACCAATATTTGTTGACCTTTATGTGTGCGTCAACAAAATTCCCAGAGGCAATTCCTTTGAGGAATATTTAAACCAAAACTATAGTAAAAGCTTTGACAAAGTGTTTTTTTTACTCAAAGTGGCCTTCCTAAATCTGTCCAATCGGATCAAGGGTCAAATTTTATGTCTGGAATTTTCCAGCTAGTCATGATTGAATTTGGCACTCAGCAACTCAAGTCAAAAGTGAAGTTATGGTTTCACAGATCTTTAATTGAGAGAAGTTTTGAGTCTTGTAATAGAGTTCTTTCTCTCTTGCTAATTCTTCAAAATTTTCTTCAAATTAGATATTACGGCCCTTACAAAGTTAAGAAGAAAACGAATGAGTTAAATTATAATAATAGTACTCTGATCTAAATAAATTAATGGAGTACTAGTATATTGAAAGAGACAGCCAAGTAAATCATGCAATTAATTTAGTTGTACCTATCCCATTCACTGAGGATATAAGTGAAGGAATTCAATCGGACACTATTGATTTTGGAGCAACAAATCTTCGTAATTTGGAAATGATGAAAAATCTGGACCAGAACCTTTTACATTTGCAACAAGAAGAAAAGAATGAACTTAAACAGTTATTATTTGAATATTAGCACTTATTTCCAGATGTTCCTACGAAGACAAACAATTTTCATGACGTTGAAACTGTGAATTTTAAACCTGTGAAGCAACACCCATACAGGATGAACCCTCTCAAACAGGAATACTTGAAAACGGAAATTCACTATTTGCTGGAGAATGATTTCATAGAGCCCAGTAAAAAGTGACTGAAGTTCACCATGTATACTTGTTCCAAAACCAGATAAAACTTTCCGTATGTGCACTGATGATAGGAAGGTGAACAGTGTGACAAAAACAGATTCATTTCCATTACCAAAAATCGATGACTGTATTGATAAAATTGGAAATGCCAAGTATGTCACCAAAGTTGACCTTCTGAAAGGATTTTGGCAAATTCCACTAACGGAAAGAGCAAAAGAAATTTCGGCATTGGTGATTCCAGATGGACTTTATCAATATAAAGTATTGCCGTTCGGGATGAAGGGTTCTCCAAGTACCTTTCAACGTTTGATGAATATGATTACCTCTGGTCTAGATAATTGTGATGCTGACATCGATGATGTCATCATCTACAACGACACCTGGAAAGAACATCTACCAATAATTTGGAAATTCTTTTACAGACTCACTGATGCAAGTTTGACAATTAATGTATCTAAAAGTGTGTTTTGCCGTGCTTGTGTAACTTTTCTAGGACATATTGTGGGACATTGACAAGTTAAACCTATAGATGCTAAGGTCAAAGTTATCTCTGATTTCCCTGTGCCTGTCAATAAAAAGCAATTGATGCAATTTTTGGGTATGGCTGGATACTATCGGAAATTTTGTTTCAATTTTTCTAATATTGCTGAACCCCTGACAAACTTGTTGAGCAAGAAAAACAAGTTTCTTTGGACTGAAAAATGTCAGGAGGCTTTTGATAGGTTAAAAGCCATACTTAAAAGTGCGCCAGTTCTTACAGCTCCAAATTTCAGTCAATCTTTTAAACTATCTGTTGATGCAAGTGATGTTGGGGTTGGAGCAGTATTGACTCAAGAAGATAGAAATGGTGTTGATCATCCAGTGTGCTATTTCTCTAAGAAATTAAATAAGCACCAAATAAATTACTCAACAATCGAGAAGGAATGTTTGGCTTTAATATTGGCATTACAGCATTTTGAAGTTTACATTAGTTCAGCTCCTTCTCCGGTTGCTGCGTTTAGTGACCACAACCCCCTTACTTTCATCGACAAGATGAAAAATAAAAATCAAAGATTATTAAGGTGGAGTTTGTTTTTACAAGAATATAATCTTGACATCAGGCACATCAAAGGAAAAGATAATTTAATTGCAGATGCACTTTCCCGTGTATAGAAATAGTATTTCATGTACACTTTGTATAATTCATAATAGTTCTTATGTAATTTTTTTTACCTCATGTATAATTTACATATGGTAAAAAGAAAGCTTTATTACATAAATCTTTCTTTTTCTTTATGGGGGAAGTGTTACGTATAGGTAATTAAATTATTTGTGTGTTAGTTTTAAATTTCTTTTATTTTATTTTTGTTTCATTTCATTTTATTGTAATGATAATATTTTTACTGGATTTGACATTTTTCCCAGTAAATTCAATCCAGTTCTTTTAGCCTGATTAGAACGCAGAAGTATTGTTTCATTGTACTTTTAGCTGGCCTTGGTTCACAATTTGGTAAACACTGAGTGAAAATCATTGGTTGTAATCAAGGTCATACTTCGCCTACGTTGTTAGTCTCAATAAACAATGTTTTATTTTTAAATTCATTTCCAGTGTGGGAATGATTGATTCTTAGTTAAGGCTATACTGGTCTACGTGCTAATTGCCATATTATTTTACTGGGCTGTTCTAGGTAAGCGACCACGTGACCCATCACGCGGGTCTGAAATTGTGTTCTTAGTAGGGGTTTAATTCTCAATCTCAGTGTTTCTGAGTCAGTTGTAAATAATACCTTGAGGCTGAAAGGTATTCCTGTTGTTGCCATTTGAACTGAGTTTTTTATTTAAAATAATTTATTCACCCTGGAAAATACTCTTTTTCATCGACATTCTTGGACAAAGACATTTACTAAAAATTATTCGGAATTCTAAAGTCGGAATTATATTCTTGGTGACTGAACAAGGAACTGTTGACACATCAGCCCAAAACAGGTTATAGAGGACGTCATCGCCTTCCATTTTGGAATTTCATCGTAATTCGAACTTGGATTCAATTAGAACTGTTTAGTGATATGACTTATATTTTTAAATTCTAGGATTAAATTTTGGATTATATTCACAAACCGTAAGTCCTTTTTCACATTTTTACCTTGTTTTCTAGGGAAATAAATTATTTTGGTAAACTTACAAAGCTTGTTGGCTTCACTCTTTTCTTTGTTACTTTGTACGAGCCTTGTCACGCAACACTAGTGTGTCTTTTGATGAGGATATCATTATTAATAATATGATATACTACGTCAAAGTAATTATATGTGATTTATTCAAAGTTATTAGTGTTGTCAGTAATAGTTGATAATGTAACAAGATTGCAATATCTGAACTCCATCCTTTCCAAGTAGCTCATCCTCAGTTTTATCAAAAGCATTTGTTTAATGAGTATTCTTTACCTTCTGGAGGTATATAAACATTACCAGATACGACACCACTTTTCTTTTGGAATAATGCTTTCCAAACTTCAAATCAGAACATATATTCGAAGCTAAACTTGATTTCCTTATTACCGTCTTATTTGCAGACCTTTTGCCACGGTTTCTTACTAATGGATAGTTCAGCTATCGAACGATAAGCTCCGCCCAATTAAATGCTGTGGTCCACTTCACAAACTATCGTGAAAATTGCGGATTAAGTAGTATCAGCAACATAATTCATCGGAAAATATTCTCGACAATATTCCTGAAAATTGCCTACCTGATTGCAAGATTCTTTCGGATCGTGCGTTAAAGAAAGGCTTGAAGTACTACATACATGTATATGTTCATGAAATTAGGATTTTCGATGCTCACCATCGAAAATTCTAATTTCATGAACATGTATGGCCTCAAAGTTGCAGTATGTTGCTGGTCATCTATGAGGAAGAACGAACGTCTTGACAAACGTCAAGAAGACATTTTGCTGGAAGAGGACAAAATAACAAAATCTCTGTTCTTGTAAAATTACGCATACTTGTCAATTATCAAAATTTTTAGCAGTGTTTCAGCGTTCTAAACAAATAGAATAAAGCTTTCGTTATGTGTTTGAACCCTTTAAATTTATATTGTACATGTATACTTCTCCTAATTGTCATATAAGACTCAAACAAGGACATTTTTATCTTCAATTATTAATTTTATAGTGTTGTTATAGAAACAAATATTAAAGTTACAATAAATACATAAGCAATTCATACAAAGTTGCCTGAGTGACTGCAAGGAATGTTTGACGTTCTTTACGCCGAGTTAACATTTATCATCAGTTGGACGAATGAAACATTTCATAAGGGTATCATTGATAACCAGTAAATTTAAATTATGTCAGATCCATGTACAACGATATTTTATCTTACCCTCTCTAAAACAAAGAAGGAAATAATAATGGCACATTAAACTAAGCCACTACAGGCATGTTGACAGCTATATTTGCATCCGCTTTGTAACTCTGTTTGCTAATTAGTGTGTCTCATTTTATCTTGATGATGATGTTCGTCCTTCGATCTCGACGACGACCATGACTTCAGATCTGGGCTGGTCTGTGAGTGCGCAGATGGCTGGTGAGGCCAATCTGTGCTCTGAAGAGTCTACGGCAATGAGGACAGGGAATTGGATGGAGCTGGATGGACTGAAGGTCGGCGCTGGCTCTGCTCTTCTTCTGCTAGCGTTTCTGCTTGGCCTCGTTGATCCGGTGCTCTTCAAATGCAGCTGCGCCTGAGTTGATCTGGTGACGCCAGGCAGCGCGGTCTTCGTCAAGCTGCTCCCAGCTGTCTGCGTCAATGCCACAGGGCTTCATGGAGGCTTTGAGCGTGTCCTTGAACTGTTTCTTTTGGCCTCCTCGGGAACGCTTGCCTTCTGCGAGTTCCCCATAGAACAGTCTCTTTGGGAGGCGCTCATCAGGCATACGGCAGACGTGACCAGTCCAGCGGAGTTGTGACCTTCTGAGCATGGCATAGACGCTTGTCATCTCTGCTCTCTGGAGGACTTCTGTGTCAGGAGTCTTGTCCTGCCATTTGATGTGGAGCACTTTTCTGAGGCAGCGCATGTGGAAGGAGTTCAGCTGTTTTGCATGGCGACTGTACACCGTCCATGTCTCACAGGCGTACAAGAGGGAGGGCAGTACTAGTGCGCGGTACGCCTTGAGCTTGGTTGGCAGGCTGATTCCTCTTCTGTTCCATACAGTATTGTGAAGTCTGCCGAAGGCTGCACTTGCACGAGCAATCCTGAGAGTGACCTCTTCATCGATGGAGATTGTGCGCGACAGGGTGCTGCCAAGGTAGATGAACTTGTCAGCAACAGCGAGCTTCTGTCCATTGACGGTAATGCTGGGTTCGGTGTAGGGCACTGAGGGTGCAGGCTGGTACATGATTTCGGTCTTCTTCGTACTTATTGTGAGTCCGAAGTCTGTGCAGGCTTTGGAGAACCGATCCATACTTTCTTGCATGTCAGACTGAGTACCAGCATTCAAAGCGCAGTCGTCAGCAAAGAGGAAGTCGCGGATGGTGTCTTCCTGGACTTTGGTCTTAGCCTGCAGTCTTCTCAGGTTGAAGATGTTCCCATCAGTCCTGAACCGGATGTCGATGCCAATGTCACCCTCACGGAAAGCATCGGTCAGCATCGCTGTGAACATCATGCTGAACAGGGTCGGGGCAAGAACACAGCCCTGCTTGACACCGTTTGTCACTGGAAAGGGCAGGGAGAACTCTCCATCATCCTGTACTCTGGCGAGCATGCCATCGTGGAACAGTCTGACCATGGTGATGAACTTCTCAGGGCATTCGAACTTTGCCATGATCCTCCACAGACCTTCACGACTCACAGTGTCAAAAGCCTTTGTGAGTCCACAAAAGTGGTGTAGAGGCTGACGTTCTGCTCTTGGCATTTCTCCTGGAGTTGCCTGGTTGCGAAGATCATGTCCACGGTACCCAGATCCTGCCTGAAGCCGCACTGACTCTCTGGTAGCAAGCCTTGCTCCAAGTGGACGGTCAGTCGATTTAGCAGAATTCTGGCCAGTATTGTCCCTGCGATGGATAATAGGGAGATGCCACGGTGGTTGTCGCATGCTTGCCGGTTCCCCTTCCGCTTGTAGAGGTGGACAATAGAGGCGTCTTTGAACTCCTGTGGAATCTTCTCCTTGGGGTGTATGGGGTGTTCAGGGAGGGGTAGTACCTCTGGCGGGGTAGCAGTCGTACACCCATGGGGTAGCTAGTCCACCTTTGGTCCCCACCTGTCACTCAACTCTCACCTGTGGCTCCCAGTAGCTGTAGCATGCGCAGCGGCCACACCACGGTCAGCAGCTTCGACTGGCCGGCTAAACCAGGTTGAGGGTAGCCGTCGGGTCTTAAACCCTCGGTGATCTAGGTTTGTCTACCTAAGCATGTGAAGACTGGATCCGGCGGACTGCGCGGAGGAACCACCAGCTGGTCAACGGGCAGAAAGGCGGTTACAGCAAGCGACGTGGAACGCGACTAGGGCACAGTGAGACACCATTAGACACTGCTGGCCATCCACTGCATCCCTCCTATCTCCAGCCGTCTCGACTCTGTCTTGCCACTGGACCCAGATATGCGGAGACGAGAGAGTAAGGTCGACGAGTGCGCAACTCCTCCTCACTGAAATCCAATTCTCACGCGCAAGTCATGACTTCACCAGATCATTATCCCATTCCATCATCCTGCAAGTCCTGCGGCGACGGGGAAGTGGCGAAGCGGCAGGTGTGGATTCACTGGCAGCCGTAGTAACAACCCTGCACGCAGGCGGCTCAGGCTATAGGGTCGTCTCCCTATGACCAAAGTAGCATGGGAGTTCGGCAGCCACCTGAGCGTCCGAGCAGCCCTCTTCAGGATTACACTGCTCGCCTCCACAGCAAGAGGAAGGGACTAGAAAAGGTGTCCTAAACTTGTCTACTTCATCTTACCCTGGCCAGCTTACCGCGGCTGGCGGGGATCCCACTCCAGCGGTAAGAAAACAAAGAAACAGATCAAGGTGACAACTCTCATCTTAGGCGCATGGAATGTGCGCACACTCATGGATCGTGCCGGGACTGAAAGGCCTGAGAGACGGACTGCTTTGATTGCCAAAGAGCTGAACAGGTACAAAGTCCAGATTGCAGCACTCAGCGAGACCCGATTTGCCGACGAAGGTCAACTGTCAGAGATAAATGCAGGCTACACCTTCTTTTGGATTGGACGCAGCATGGAAGAACGTCGAGAGGCTGGAGTTGGGTTTGCCATCAAGTCCAACCTGGTCAACAAGACAGTCGGCCCACCTAAAGGCATCAACGATCGTCTGATGACCGTTCGACTGCCGCTCCCAAGAAAGCGATATGCCACACTAGTCAGCGCCTACGCCCCAACACTGACAAACCCTGATGAGATCAAAGACAAGTTCTATGATGAACTGAGATCCACTATTTCTGCCGTGCCCAGAACAGATAAACTCATCATCCTTGGTGACTTTAACGCCCGGGTTGGCGCAGATCACACCTCATGGGAAGGAGTGCTGGGAAAATATGGGATTGGCAGCTGTAACAGCAATGGCCTCCTACTGCTAGAAACTTGTGCAGCGCACGAACTGCTCATCACTAACTCTGTCTTCCGCCTACCACTTCGCAACAAGACGTCATGGATGCACCCACGCTCCAAGCACTGGCATCTGCTTGACTACGTCATAGTGCGACAGAAAGACAGGCAGGACGTCAGAGTGACGAAGGCTATGTGTGGAGCCGAGTGCTGGACTGACCATAGGCTTATCATCTCCAAACTTAACATCAGGATACAGCCTCCTAGACGTCCTCAAGGAAGCAAGACGCTGAAGAGACTGAACGTCTCCAAGCTGAAAAACGATTCAGTGAAGAAGTCCCTTGCAGACGAACTAGACAACAAGCTAGAAGCCATCACTCTAGGTTCGCATGATGTAGAGTCTGATTGGGCGTCCCTTCGGGATGTTGTCTACTCCAGCACCGCCGATGTGGTAGGCCCTACTACGCGCAAGCACCAGGACTGGCTCGATGATAACGATGATCGCATTCAAGAACTGCTCGACGAAAAACACCGCACACACATAGCGCTGCTAAATGACCCGAACTCCACATCTAAGAAAGCTGCATTCGCCACTATCAGAAGAACAATGCAGAGAGAGCTCCGACAGATGCAGGACACATGGCTGAGCAAGAAGGCGGACGAGATCCAGTCGTATGCAGACCGCAATGACATGAAGAGGTTCTACGAGGCGCTCAAGACAATCTACGGTCCCACTAAATCAGGATCTTCCCCCCTCCTCAGTGCAGATGGGAACACACTGATCACTGATAAGGAAGAGATTCTCAAGCGCTGGGCAGAACACTTCGACAGTGTCCTCAACCGTCCTTCCTCCATCAACGCTGAAGCCATCGCTCGCCTGCCCCAGGTCCTAACCAACGCTTCCCTCTCGGACTCGCCAAGTTTCACAGAAGTAGAGAAGGCAATTAAAAGTCTATCCAGTGGCAAAGCCCCGGGTTCTGACTCCATCCCAGCGGAAGTCTGCGCAGCTGATAGTCCCCGAATGACGCAGAAGCTTACTGGCCTCTTCCAGTCTGTGTGGAACCAGGAGAAGATTCCATTTTATCTTACTACGTTGACGGCATAACATCCTGCAGGAGTTATATAGTCAGTAATTTGTAAGAGATCGATTTTATTTGAAGTCTGCATGACAAAAATTTGAATAAATAGCAGGACATAGCTTGCTGTTTTTTATAGTCTCAAAACTAGTAAAGACAAAAGAAATATTTTATTACAGTTTCGCCTCTTCATAAGGTTCAAATATGTTTTAAAAAAAGACTTCCATGATAAAAATTAAATTTGAAATAATTATATTTAACATTTTTAAAATAATTGATATCGAAATAAAAATTTGCAATTATAGATATGAATCGGATTAGCTTCATTCCGCAATTTAATATACAGAGTGGTGTTTTCTCAACTTAACACCAGTTACGTGTAAACGCTCAATTTTGAAAATTTTAACAAAAGCAACACTAATGAAGCATGATGTAGGATTCCAATATTCAAAATTTATTTTAAAACAACCCCAACAAGATAATTTAAAGACAAAAATAAACAAAACATATACACATATTTTCGTTTTTGCATGTAATATTTTGACTCATAATAGGATATACAGTTCGAACATAAGCATATAATTAACATATATATATATATATATATATATATATATATATATATATATATATATATATATATATATATATATATATATATATATATATATATATATATATATATATTCGACATAAGATATCTCTGTTGTAAGCCGTAAGCCAGTCTTTGCTGATCTAAACTAGCGATTTATCGAGTAGTTACTCCTACAGCAATCGTAAATTCAGTGATAAATTCAATCTGAAAAATAACTTTGCTTTAAAAGGTTTTTTTTTTTTTTTTCAATTTGAATAAATTTGTGCAATTAAATGGATTGTGGCAAATATTTATTCAGAGTTTCTAGTCCCGTTTTAAAATAGATCAGCCATTACTATAACTGATTGTTCAGACTTTTCAGTGGACTCGTAAGCCATGTTTTAACCTGCATAAAACAGGGCTCGGCCATTATGTTCACTTATGAATTCAATCTCGTATGGGGAAATAAATAATTTCTGTTTCGTTTTTGCTTCCTGGGATCGTATTATGAATTCTTAACTCAGCCTATGTTTACATCTTATAGAAATATACAATCTTGAAAAACACGTTGCTGGTAATTTAGCGGAAACTTTGTCGATATAAGCAATGTTCAAGCGCTTCAGCATTTTGCATGTTAGTCTGAATTATGCACACACACATGCGTTTTGTTCGTTCCTTGGAACCATGTAATAACTGACAATGGCAGTCTGTCTTTTCCGAGCATTTAAAACTCTGAAGAGCTGTTTAAGAAAACTGCTAATTTAATACATCTTTAAGAACTCGATGAAATGCTTATTTGTAAAGTCAATAAAATCTATACTTCATTTATTGGTCCAATTAATCAGATACTAGGTTACAGATAATTAACATTTCAATTAGCATGGTATGTTCATGAATATATTATTACGTCCCAGAATATGAACAAATATTTGTATGCCAGGATCAGAGGGTTGTATGGCTAAGGAACTATGATTTAAATTGCAAACTCAATTTAAGATGCATACTTATCTCAATTCCGTAGCGTGTGCGTCTTATCTATTTCGTTCATTCTTGTATATGTATATGTATAACATGTAAACCAATCCTTTTAGTGCGGAGAAATATATATACTGGTTGCATATTAGAAGAAGACGTAACAATAAATTTCAGCTTGCCGACTGCCATCTCTACAATCTGTTTAAAATTGTGATGTTCTTATTAATGAATATTTTTCTTCTGTCGGAGATGTCGATTTTAATCAGAATGCAGTCTTTTGTCTTGTTATCACATGCCTCAAGTTTTTGTCATTCAAGTAAACTAAGTGTTGCCTTTTAATTCAATTTTATTGACGAATGCCATTTCATCGGGTCCAAAAGCGGTCTTGACATTGCATCGTGCTGATTCAGTATCGCCGCTTTACTCGGTCAATGCGCATTCCTAAACAAAGCTACGTGAGGGCAGTGATCTAAAGAATACACATCAATAAATAGGTAATCGCTTATTGTAGGCCGTCTTTTCGTATTGCCGTGTTCCATAAATCAGATGTCATGGCATACAAGATCAAGTCTAAATCAAGGAAAGGATCAGTAGGTTTTATCTCCAACCTCACAAGACGGCCTTTCACGCAATGCTATGTGTGAATATTTTTTACGGGCAAAGGCACTCGATGTAGTAAATATAACAGAGATAACGAGAGCTAGGGCAAATGTTTTCTTTTACCGCCGTTTTAATGGTATTATCTTGACATCTATGACAATCATATAATATTGTCATACATGAATGTCAAACCACAAGCTAGCGGTCAGAAAATTATTCACCCACGTTTGACAGGTATGTTAAGAAGATTAATGGCAATTTCACTATGGTTTATTGACATTATGCTTTTCATGTGTCGAGCAGATATGACCGCAACCTTAAGTTAAAGAGCGGGCCCTTTTAAGTCGGGCTTTACATGAATAGCTTATAAATTATTAAAAAAACAAAAACCCGCAATTAATTTGACCAATAATTCGTAATTTCAGTACACTCTCATACGTCCATAGCTGTATTTAATTTGAGCAATAATTCGTCATTTTGGCAGATTTCCATGCGTCCATAACTCTTTAATTTGACCAATAATTCATACTTTCAGCTCACTCTGATAAGACCATGTTCGTAATTACTTTGCGTCCATAGCTGTATTTAATTTGACCTTCATTTCAACACACATTCGTTGCTTTACGTGTCTCATTTTCATGTAGGTACATGAACATTTGTTGAATCGACGCGTAATATACTTATTTGGCAGGTTTCACTCGTCATTATTTGATACCTTCATTCGCATACACATAATGAGATTTTTTAATTCAAAGTATAAGGTCGCGTTTATCATGTTCATACATTTTACAACAGGATTTATATAAAAGCTACGTACTTGTTTCCAACCGTGAATGTGTATTCTATTTGCATAATTTTTCTGATAGATACAAAAATAAATATTGTTTAAACTGAAAGTCGAAGGATTTGATGGACGAGCAAGAAGACAGAAACTACTGACGTTTTACAATGAGAAAAGGGTATACATTGTCCAGCAATGGAAGAGAACTAAGACGTTCCAATCAATACAAACAAATTAATGCTCGATATTAGCCCTTCTTCATCCTTGCAACAAGAGAAACAAACTATCAACTTGAAATGTTTAATCGGATTATTTCAGTTAGCGTCATTGTCAACAAACGTCTTAACAGTGAAAGTCACTGTCACCAAACGTCTCGACCGTGAATACTCGCCCAACTCAATGTTTCCAAATTTGAAATAATTTGGAGAGCGTGGATGATTGATACACTAAGGCCATTTAAAAGCTTTATTACTTAGGAGGAAACAACGTTTATCATTTTTGTGCAGTCTTGACTTTAATAACTTTCGAAATCGGGACAAACGTTTATATTAACTCTACACTTGAATATTAAATGAAAGATTGGATATGTTACCTCACAATAACAACAACGCCATTCTCTCCACCTACCTTTCCACCTTTGATTGTGTTTATATATATATATATATATATATATATATATATATATATATATATACTAAAGACATACATACATACATACATACATACATACATACATACATACATACGCAGATAGTAGGTAGATAGCTAGGCATCACTGAATGAATGTCTTTTTTTAGTTGACGATGCATTGATTATGTGTTTATTTACTATTTGCTTCCTAAATAATGAAGATGTAAAAGGCTTAAGAGAGAACAGACCAAGAAAAAAAAAAAATGCCCGCAATTCATTCAGATTCTCGTGCGTTTCAGCAGTACGTTTGTTTGTGAAGTCCTTCAATTAATATAAGTAAAGAATGTTCATAACACATTCATTAATTATATCGTCATCAGTCATACAAAGTAAATACTATTCAGAGGCTGTAATAACCCGGCGGCTGGGGTAAACTTCTTTTATAAAATTTTAAGTATCTCTTTTCCGTGGTCAATTTTCTAATGATTCTCGTATAACCGAATCTTAAGGACTAACAACTTAAGCTGCAATGTTCATATTTTGTGAATATGTGCATTGTAGCTCGTGTTCATTATTATTGATATGAGTAATAGAAAACACAAGGTCCGGGCAAGATAGAGAGTTGAAAGTCCAAATGACTCAATAGTATGGACAATTAAGGACAAATATTCACTCTAGTTTTCATCGCCTTGATAGTGTTTGTCAAGTTTCTCATCAAAGCCAAACCAGATTGACATACGGTCGACGTGTTTACGACCTTCTGGCTATTAAACGTACTTTCACATAAACAGTAGTGGTCTATGATACACACTGAATATATTTGAGTATCATTTGGTCACTTAAGAGCTCTGATAAATTTTCTCAATATTGTTCTACTTTTGATCCGAAAGATCACGTTTGCACAAACTTGTGAGCTCAACGATCAATAATAAATGGAATGTTTGCAGCCCTATCTGTATCATGAGATTGTCGCCTAGTTACCGACTCGTGCACTAGGTTTGGCTGGTCAATAGATCAATGTTTTGATTACGGCTTTCTACATCTAATTAGAGAGTATTCAATAGCTTCTATGGCTGGTTCTACCCTGGGTGTTGATGCGAGAATAGGAGGCTTATATTGTGAAAATTTAATGATCAGTATGAACTTTTCACTTTTATCAAAACACCTTAAATCTCTAAGTTAGTTTAATAATTGAAAGCTATTAAACCCTCCAATCAAATACATATGCTAGTCATAAAATAATTATTGGATATGAACTGTGATGGCATTTCATCAATTTTTTTTTAAAAATTATGTTATATAAAACATTAGTCATTAAATGCATGGACACATGGTTGACAGTAATGTCGTCCATATACACCGCTTAGCTACATGAATTAGGTGACTAATAATTCTTATCAATATTTAATGCCCTTTATTGACCCTGTTTTTTAATGTGAATTTTAACGTGTAATTATCTTCTAAATGGCTATCCTCAGGTGACGGCTTCATTCCACGCGCGTGAATAGTCGCACTACACGTACGATAGCACAGTCTACTGCTTTATACCACATGAAGTCATAGAATGAACACTGACATCTGAGATCAAAAGTGACTGAATCCTTCAAATCTATGCGCCGTCTATTGTACAATAAAAATCACCTGATTTATTAGTTTGAATGTTCGAATTTGATCTTTAAAAAAAAAACAAAGCAACAAAATGGTCAGTGTTGATTGGTTGATTTTGTAAGAGCTGTGAGCACATTATTGGCTCTATAATGCTGAGGAAATTGGAGTTAAAACTTAACCGTATAAAATATATTAATTATTTATTGTCAATTTCATATGACATCCATCGATTAAATGTGATAATACAGTAATAATATCAAATGAATTTATGTTTCTATTTTCTCATGCGTAGAACTTGTGTACTTGGGGTCGACTGGTCACCTCATAGCCCTCATTAACATATTCGTCCTAATGTGCGGTACATGTATTTGGAAAAACAAAAGCACGTGGCTTGATACGCTATTAGCGCAATACTTCCAACACATAACAATCATAACTTTTTTTCGTTTCTTTTTACTTTTCTAACAGCGGCATATATCGCTAAATTCTACTTAGATAATTATTCAGATTTTCATGAAATAGTATAAAACCTGGTGACCTTTGTATAGCGTGTGAAGCAATAATAGTACTTGATGTATACTCTGTTTTGAATCTGATAACTAAATTGCTGCAACAGGGCAGGGTTATTTTAATTTAGTTAGCCAAAACTGGATGAGAAAAATTATCTATGTCGGTGTTTGCACAAACACAAGGCAATCCCAGTCGCGGGGTTACATTATTTGTCTCCCCCACGAAGGCATAGCCTCGTGGGGAGACAAATAATATAACCCCTTGACTGAGATTTCCTTGTCTCGGTACAAACCCCAACATAGATTATATTAGTAATTACCAATTGCAACTAATAACTTTCCTTGTTGACGTCAACGACGTCGTCTGGAAGACGTACGCAATAGATTCCATTCTATCTATAAAATATAATAAGCACAGGACGTACTTCAGTTAACATTTGGGCAAGCATTCTGTTCACAGGGATATTGAGACCTGTCAGTACTACGTAAACTATATGTCAGAACTACGGAAAGTACCTGTCGGTACTACGTAAACTACCTGTCAGTACTACGTAAACTACTTGTCAGTACTATGTAACCTACCTGTCAGTACTACGTAAACTACTTGTCAGTACTACGTAAACTACTTCTCAAGGACACCGAGACAGTCGACCCAGGATGACCTGGTTGGGTGGGTATAGCATCCGTTCCCCTTGGATTAGAAGCCTGAAACCTTACCAACTGACAGCTACCGCGATTCTGAGTTCACGATAGCTAGCAGACTCACAGATAAATCGAAGGGGATTCTATGAGAGAGCTAATGGCTCTATACCTGAGCTGCCTTGGTGGGGCTGGGGTATAAAAGGCCCATGCAACTTTTTATTTGGCAAAATTGTGGCAGACACCGATTCTGAGATTAATGCCTGTTATGAGTGATCGTGTTCTGAAGCAGATGTATCAGAGAATTTGAAGAAACACTCCACGTGGGTTTTCAAAAATCTGTATTCTGTTTCGTGTCTTTGGATAATGATCTCAGACTCATGCTAGTTTAAGTAAGTTGATGAATCAGAGTTTACTTGTTTTCTCACCGCTTCATAGTGAGTATTATAAAATGCTTCTTAAGGTCTGATTTGTGTGGTATCTAATTTCTGTACTCGTACTGATTAATAACTTTTATCGTAATAGCTGTAATATTAGGTAGTACCGCACCCCTAGGTTTAGGGAGAGCCGCTATCCATCAAGGAATATATCTGATGCGTGTTTTCTACACGTACTTGAGTAAATCCTACCGAGTGTGGCAGTTCGAGAAATTTATGTCATACTCTACAAAGATTAACGAGGTTTATTCACGGAAAGCTTTGAGTCTTAGCAAAAACTGAATGTCTAGTGCCATAATTCATTAAAACAAAAGACAAATCTGTATTTCAAAATTAAGATTTAGGAGAGACCGCACATGACGATAGGTATTTTAAAAAATTGAGGTCGAATCATGAAGGAACAAATAAATCGTAGGACGTCTTTACATAGTTAAGTTATTCCTTCCACATCATGACTAAAATCGAGACCTACTTAAATACTTATGAATAGACTCGAGATCTGCTTATCAACTTATCAATACACAGATCAGACAAACACAGATTCGATGTCATGTTCTGTTGACCTTTTGTTTCACCATTACATATTATGGTTGTTATATTGCTGAAAGTGAAAAACGTCATTCTGAAAATGTGATTACTAACGAAAACCCTTTATCTGATATGATACTGAAATAGCTGGACGGGCAATTTCAAAGGTCAGCAGAATATAAACTTCTATATGTGCCTGTCAGATCTCCGTTCGTAAATATCAATCATGTGTGCTTTAAAACCCCAAGGACACTCCTTTGTAAAATCTATAATAATAAGCTGTCGAAAAAACTCAAACAGACTTTGTTTATACCACCAGGATTAACAAAAGATTTAATTTTCGAAACATTTACCGCACATGTACGTACTTACTGATGGGACCAGATTGCTATTCCTGGTAAACCATCCCTACCCTCGTCCATCCCGTTTGTACAGGACCAAGGAAAGGATATGAGAATATGTACCCTCATTGATTTGTGAGATCCTGTTCTACGTTTAAATCGTTGTTTTACAAGCATTACTGTGAGATGCAATCTATAGTTATATACTTACTCAATTTCTGAAGGTGTTGAATAGTGATTTTACGGATATTTAGAGTATTTTAATGAATTGTTGTTTATGTGGGAAAGTTGAGATTTAGTTAAAATATTACTAGTTAAAGGGGTGCATGGTAACTGTCAGAGTAAACACAACAGAGTCATTCAGTAGATGACGTAATCTAAGATTTGAAGGGCACTCATTAGGGTAGGAGAATCTTGATAAACACAACTTGAAAGGGCAAAATATACACAGACACAGAAATATGTATGGTTAGAAAGATGAGATACTAAACTAATGTTCACTAGAAAAGAAATGCTTAGTTTGATTATCTTCAAATTCCAGATATGTCAGTAAGTCAGTAATGTATTATATTGACTTTGACTGCAAATATTACCTTTTATTGAGGTAAATTTGCATGCAAGAGTGAGGCTTTTCTTGAAGGCCAAAATAAAAAGACATTCCATTCAAATGCAGTAAACTTAAAGTTTAATAAACCATTGAACCACCGATCTGAGATTCTGTTAGAAAATGAGATATATAATTTCTTGTACTGGTTAAAACTTAAAATATGGTGAAGATCGTTCCGTCGGCCTTCCTGATCTGATGCAAAAACATGTAACTGTGAGAACGCATCACTTAACATGGCAACGTGGAAGCACAAAGAGCATCAAAAATTAATATCGAATATTGAGATAAACGTCTTTGAGCTTTATTTCTTAGTAAACACATTAAAGGACTTGGACCTGATTCCTTGACAACCTACTCCTTGATGAGGCCACAAAAGAGAGACTCATTACACTTTATTTTGATTCAATTCGTGAAACAATGTTTTTATTTTAGTGGTCATGGAAGTCAGAAAGGCGTTAGCCATTTTGTTACTACTGGTCCATGCATTTAAAATACAGTTCAGATTCTTTTGAAGACAAAATACTTGGAGTAGTTTACGTAGTACTGACAAGTAGTTTACGTAGTACTGACAGGTAGTTTACGTAGTACTGACAAGTAGTTTACGTAGTACTGACAGGTAGTTTACATAGTACTGACAGGTACTTTCCGTAGTTCTGACATATAGTTTACGTAGTACTGACAGGTCTCAATATCCCTGTGAACAGAATGCTTGCCCAAATGTTAACTGAAGTACGTCCTGTGCTTATTATATTTTATAGATAGAATGGAATCTATTGCGTACGTCTTCCAGACGACGTCGTTGACGTCAACAAGGAAAGTTATTAGTTGCAATTGGTAATTACTAATATAATCTATGTTGGGGTTTGTACCGAGACAAGGAAATCTCAGTCAAGGGGTTATATTATTTGTCTCCCCAC
>JAECUM010000536.1:242500-243730 GCA_016617855.1 Megalonaias nervosa
TTATGTATAGAATGGACACGTCGGGCTTTCTAACTTACAACTGAAGTTGTATAGAAGTCTTTGGAAATTTGGGGTAAACTTATGACTTCTAGCGGGAATCGCGCCAGGGTTTGACACCGCTCGGTCAAGCAAAGACCCCTGGCTTGTAACAATATATCTACACGTAATCTTTGTTTATGAAAGGAGAAATCTGTATATCTTAGGATAGGTTTAGATATAACCTACCAATTAGTTTTTTTATTTATTTTAATAAATGAACTATGGGGTTGATTTGGGTTTGAGAGTATACCACTAGGCCTGACCTCTGATGGGAATATCATAGAAGATTGTTTGCTTTTCATAGCTATTTTTACTCCATGAACACCAAAGGTAAATTATCAAAAAGAGCAGAAAACTTTTTGTTTTTTAAATTAATTTTTTTTTTTTTTTTTAACTTGTAATGGTGCACTTTCTGAAAATGCTCGGCGAACATTCATTCATGTATTTCAAAGACACATAAAGGCAGTGTACTTTACACTATTTCAAGTACAATTTCCTCAGCAGAGAGAAGCAGTCGTTTTCATCTGTTAACTGCTTCAGACAGCGCATACAGTAGGTTTCCTGCGGTCAGTTCAAGTGGGTGTAAATCACTGAGATGAATGCCAACTTCCTCTCCATTGTTAGATATGCACAGCGAACAAACTTGCCATGCGCCTTGACAACTTTTAACGGTGATCCAAAACCTGCAATAGAAACCCAGTTCACATCAGAACAACGCAGAAAATAGCCTGAGATATCCTTGTACTTAAAAAGAAAAATTAACAAGGGAAAATTTACAGAACTAACCCATGCTACCTTGAATTCGGTTTGTTATGGACGATTGGACCTACTAATTGGTTATTTACTCGATTTGAGATATAACTTCTCAACACCATTCTTCACAGTGAAACAAATGCCAGTAATCACTCGAATCAATGGAATTCCTAAAAAAGGAGATGCATATGCAAATGGAACATATCCTGATTTGCTACATGTGTTATCGAAATACAGTCATAACCGATATGAAGGAAACGTGACCGTTTGTTTGCAGTGATGGAAACAGAAGAACTCATTTAAAACAGCTACCTCTAATGACTACTTAAATACCAGTCTATACCCTTGACTGATCTGATAGAATGATACCCATTCCTTTATGTGGGATATGGTATGATATAAGTCTATACAATCATGCCCAACAACAATTATCAAAAG